>CM061067.1:112201692-112746692 GCA_030762895.1 Sophora flavescens | reverse complement strand
TGTTGTAAACTGCCATGTACTTATCAAAGCTCATGATGAATAAAATATATTTCTTCCTTACTTTTCTTATTTCTTTCTTTTATGATTACTCCTTTTTGCTGTTGACAAAAGGGGGGGAATGAATATGATATGATCTTAATAAGAAAATAATACATGGACATGAGTATGTTCTGATAGTTGCTATAATTGCTCAGATAAATCTTATGTAAGATTGCTCTAATAATAATTTCAAAGTAAAACAAGTCAAACTTATGTGTGACAAAGTTAACCGGATTATATGATTAATCTTAATGTCCGATCAAGGATCTGCATAACCTGTCCGCTTAAGAAAATTTCAACCTATCTGATATATGCTATTTTCCTTGTTGATATTTTCTGAGGTTCATTAAATCATCTCAATGTTTGTCATCATAAAAAAGGGGGGGATTGTTAAGTCTCTAAAATGTCTAATGTGCATTTCCCTAAGTTTTAATGAGAACTAAATATTGGTTAATGATTTAAATAACCTTTATATTGGTTGTTAACTTGTCTATCTAGTGTGCATAATAAAACTGTAAGAATCATCTGTCTGCTCATATAGGTGACTACCTGTCTGGATAAGCAAAAGTCAACCTGTCTACTGACTAGGATTATTAACTTCTTTCATGATACGTCTTCAACCTGTCTCCCCACGAGTTACTACACTTGTCTAAGGTTACTCGTTGAAGAATCAAGGACCAAACAAGCCTTTGTTGGCTGTCCCATCAGAAAGAGACTCGAAACCTTCTCTCCTACTTAGTCTCATGCTTATCAAGAAAAGTCAGAAGTTACTCTCTCAAGAAACCTCGGTTATCAGAACCAAAGACCAGTTAAAGAATGCTTCCAACATGCTTTATTCCCTAGTACCTCTGGTCCTTACACGAAAAGGGAATTGTACTCAGCAAAGTACAAAAAGCTCTCTGCACAACTCTGATATGGCTGTTTTATGATGCATAAAGCCATGATCCTTCAAGATAGAGTACAACCAACGTTCTTATTGCATTAATGGCTGCTAGAACGACTTATTTAATGAAGTTCTGCTTGAAGCCAACATCTGAGGGAATGTCTCTAAAGGATCTTAAATGCTTGAAGACTATAAATACATAAGTCATTGAAGATGTAGAGAATACATATAGCATTAAAGAGCCGTTACTCTACGCATTAAAATCTTCATTCTTTTATTCTGTATTCTTCAATCATTTGAAGTTATTATGCATACTTTCATAAGCTTTACATTTAAACCACTCTCTGAGTGTTAGTGAAAGATCTGTCTGTATGAAGTTATATTTATTACAAACCAAATTCCTCAAACAAATCTGAGTGAGCCTGAAAAGGCTAGGTGTGCAAATAATACTTGTCTTGGAGCCTGATGAGGCTAGGTGTGCAAAGAATACTTGTCTTGGAGCTTGAAGAGGCTAGGTGTGCATACAATACTTAGAGTCTGTAACCTAATCAGTTATAGTGGATAAAACTTGGTGCTGTCAAGGACTGGACGTAGCTCTTTGCTTTGAAGAGTGAACCAGGATAAATAACCGTGTCAATCTCTCTTTCCTTATAAACTCTTTAGTTGCTTTAGTTTTTTATCAAGTGGTGTGTTTGCCTAAGCCACTGTTAAAATTTCATCAAACAGGTCACCTGTCTGTCCTGTATCTTTCCACTCATTCCAACCAAGCTTCTGTATGCGAAAAGTTTTCAGCTTTGTTTAAATTCTGATAAACACAATTCAACCCCCTTCTTGTGTTTATAGTTGTCTATTTCATTAAGAACCTTTCAAGAATCTGCTGAAAGTTCAAGACAACATGCTCTGCCACCAAATCTTGAAGAAGTTCTTGGAAAGATAGTTGATGAGAGAGTTGGCAAGCTGGTTGAAGAGAAGGTTGAAAAGATGACCGAGAAAATCATTGAGAAAGTCTCTCGGAGGGTTCAAGTATCTATGTCTCCAACATTAGAGGTTGTGAACAAAATGCTGGAATTTCTGACCGATTTCAAGAAAACCCAGACTCAGAATCAACCGCCTCCACCACCTCCTCCTGCCTAACCTTGAATTTGGTTTCCTTACTAACAATGATGGTCCACTCATTTTTTTTACCTTTTTGTCTGATGACAAAAAAGGGGGAGAAAGGAAAGAAAAGAGATTTCTTTTATAAATACAAAGTCAGTTTTGAAAAGCTCATATTCGTTTGTATATGCATATTCTGTTTTCTAGTTTATAACTACTCTGATACTCATGTTTGCCTATTTGCTATGATGCTTATTTATTCCTTCATATATACTCTCGGTGTGATAAGCAGTTGCATTGATCTATTAGCTTATATGCAGTTTGTCTCATATGCTTTTACTGATTACTTATCTGAATGCTTTGTCTTAAGGGGAGCTTTGTAGGCTCTCTTAGACTTTGCTTTTCAAATTTAATTAGTTTTTTTGTCATCATAAAAAAGGTGGAGATTGTTGGAACCAAAGTAGCTTTGGATTAAATAATCTCTATGTTTTGATGTTAACAAAAGAATTAAATTTGCTTGGCAAAGTGTTAGTTGAAATCTAACATGTGCTTTCAGTTATGCAGGAATATTTAAATATGAGTAATATAAACTTGGGACAAGTTTTCATTGGACTCCTTGAGAAAAATACGCGTCCACCCTTGTAGACGAGCTACTCAATGTTTTGATAAAGTTATTTATTTATTAATTAAGTAAACTGGTTTCTTTAAGTAGACTAGGGACTAAATGCTTACTAGACGGAAATCAAAATAATTTCTTAGATACAGCAAGTCCAAAGACTTGATAGTAAACGTGTCTAGCTTGCCACGTCAGCAGACGAAAGTAATTGGTAAAATTGAATGAACTGAAAAATAAAATAATCAGGTAGACGAGTTTTAATTGCCACGTCACCAGACGAAGATTATGATAACTCATTGAGGTATAGCAAGTCCAAAGACTTGATAGACGAGAGGATATGCCACGACAACATACGAGCAAAATAAAATAATGAACAGACTTGGTCTCACATATAACGAAGTAGACGGAGTTTTTAAGTAGACAAGCTCTATCATTGAATGAATAAATGCAATCTGAATCTCTTGAATTTATTTCAAATGATTGATATTTATTTCAATAGAATTTTTGTTCTTCACATTTGTTTTATCTGCTTTAATGTTTTACCTTGTTGTAAAAGAAACATAGTACCATCAAAGAAATGCAAAAAGCAGAATCGTTCAATGAGAAACTGCAAAACGATATGTACGATGACAACTTTATGGCTGGAAAAAGTTGGATTGTACACAAAGGAGGAACAACAAGTTCTCAAGATGCAATACTCAAAGCAGTAAGCCTCCATTTCATGCTATCTCAATAACCAAGAGTATTATTCAACATTGCCACAATCAAGCTATCAGTCACAACGGATATCATGCATTCAATGATATCTCTAAACGAGACTATTCAAAATAACCGTTGAAGAAATACAAGTGAAGAAGAAGGTCACTATAAATAGAAGACCCCAGATACTGAAGAACTACTTTTGCCTGCACAAGTTTTGCTAGCTCAACTTTTGTCAATAAACAATCATTCATACTTATATTTCTTTAAAAGCAAGAGTCTGTATTCTTTAGTTTGAATATTGTGAAAATATTCACTTGATCTTAATCTTTCATATCCTCACACACAGTGAGTTAAGAAGATTATAAGTTAAATCTCTTTGTTAGAGTTAGAGCCTGAAGAGGCTTGGTAAGAAAGAAATACTTGTAAGCCTGGATAGGTGTTGAATACTTGGTGGTAATCTATTTTGGAAAATAGTGGAGAAAAACCTTCAAGTAGAACGGACTGGAAGTAGTTATTGGTTGGAAGAGAGTGAACCAGGATAAAACATTATGTGATTCTTCTATCCCTAAACTCTTAATGCTTTATTTGTTTTTACTGATTGAGGGGTTTTGATATTGCTTTTGTTAAAGCTTTCTTTTTAAAAGATCTATTTATTTGTGCTTGCTTCTGATTTAACCTTCTTGTGTGCAAAAATAGTTTTAGAGGTTGTTTTTAGAAAATTATTAACAAACACAATTCAACCCCGCTTCTTGTGTTTGCCTGTGTCAACTTCACTTGTCTCTGATTTCCAAGTCAAATTCTTGAAGCAAGAGCACCTATATGATGAGCCTAGGTTTAGCATCCTTCTTGTCAATCAAGTATTTGATGGCTGAGTGGTCACTATAGACTACCACTTTTGTTCCAACAAGATAGGATCTAAACTTCTCAAAGGCAAACACTACAGCCAGTAATTCCTTCTCAGTGGTTGTATAATTGATTTGAGCATCAATCAAGGACTTTCCTGTATAATAGACATGGTGCAACACCTTGTTGTACCTTTGTCCCAACACTGCTCCTACAATAAAGTCACTTGCATCACACATGAGCTCAAAAGGCTTCTCCCAATCAGGTGGGACAATGATAAGTGCAGAGATGAGGGCCTTCTTTAAAAGTTCAAATGCCTTCAGACATTCAGCTATGAATTCAAAAGCTCTATCATGCTCCAAAAACTGACACAATGGCTTAGAGATCTTGGAGAAGTCCTTGATAAATCTTCTATAGAAACCAGCATAGCCCAAGAAGCTTATAATTCCTTTCACTGATGTGAGGGGAGGTAGCTTTTCAATAACTTCAACCTTTGCCTTATCCACCTCAATACCATTTCTGGAGATTCTATGTCCCAGCACAATTCCACCTGTTACCATGAAGTGACACTTCTCCCAATTCAGTACAAGGTTGGTTTCCTCACATCTAGCAAGTATCTTCTCCAGGTTCAACAAACAGCTTTGGAATGTTTCTCCAAAGACTGAAAAATCATCCATAAACACTTCCATAGATTTCTCAATCATATCTAAGAACACAGCCATCATACATCTTTGGAAGATTGCTGAAGCATTACACAGTCCAAATGACGTTCTTCTGAAAGCAAATGTGCCATAAGGACAAGTGAAAGATGTTTTCTCCTGATCTTCTAGTGCAATAGCAATCTGGTTATACCCTGAATAGCCATCCAGAAAACAGTAATAATCCTTTCCAGCTAATATGTCCAACATTTGATCAATGAATGGCAAGGGGAAATGATCTTTTCTTGTGCCTTTTTTCAACTTCCTGTAATCCATGCAGATCCTCCATCCAGTCACAGTTCTAGTGGGGATTATCTCATTCTTTTCATTGGTGATGTCAGTCACACCTCCCTTTTTTGGTACACACTGGATAGGACTTACCCACACACTGTCTGAAATAGGATAAATAATTCCTGCATCCAGCCATTTACTGATCTCCTTCTTAATCACCTCCTTCACGATGGGATTCAATCTTCTTTGACTTTCAATGCTATTCTTTGAGCCTTCCTCCAAGAGAATTCTGTGCATGCATAATGATGGACTAATCCCCCTAATATCTGCTATTTGCCAACCTACTGCTTTTTTGTGCCTTTTCAGAGCTGTTAACAATTGTTCCTCTTAGAAACAGTTTAGTGAAGCAGATATTATCACGGGTAACGTATCACCATCACCAAGGTAAGCATATTTCAAATGACTTGGTAATTTTTTTAGTTCAAGAGAAGGAGGTTTAACAATGGAAGGAATGTTATCTTTAAAAGTCTCATCAGTTACCTCCAATGATTCATATTTTCTGGTCCACACATGTTGAAAAACCTTACAGTCTAAGGATTCTCCAACTTCTTCATCAGAGGGGTTTTCAGCTTCCATTGATGCGGCAGCATCACCATAATCAGACTAATTCTTCAGAAATTGTTGCCGTACCAGTTCATCAAATGATTCTATGAAGGAGCATTCCTCCATTCCTTCATCTGGATACTTTAAGGCATTGAAAACATTAAAAGTGACCTGCTGATCACCCTCATTGTGAGTTCTCCTTTCTACACATCAATTAAAGTCTTCCCAGTTGCCAAAAATGGTCTCCCAAGAATAATAGGAACTTCCCTATCTGCTTCAAAGTCCAAAACGATGAAGCCCACAGGGAACACAAATTTGTCAACTCTGATCAATACATCTTCAATCTTCCCCTCTGGGTAAGCAATAGATCTGTCAGCTAGCTGGAGTGTGACAGAGGTAGGCCGAGCTTCTCTAATCCCCAGTTTCTTGAAAATTGACATGGGCATAAGGTGGATTCTTGCTCCTAAGACACATAAGGCTTTACCATAGTAAGTATCTCCAATTGAACAAGGTATGGTGAAACTTCCAGGATATTTCATCTTCCTTGGCACTTTGTTTTGCAGCATCATACCGCACTCTTCAATCATGGCTACAGTTTCAAATTCTCTCAATCTTCTCTTCTTAGTGAGCACATCTTTCATGAACTTTGTGTAATTGGGCATTTGTTGCAGAGCCTCTACCAAGGGGATGTTGATAAGAAGTTGCTTGAGCACACCAGGAACTTATTGAACTGCTTTTCTTGATGTGCCTTCTTCAATCTTTGAGGAAAAGGTGGAGGAGGACTTTCTAGAATCAATTTAGGTATAGTAGGGGATGCTACAGCATCAGGTGTTTTCTCAATCGCTGCGGGTTACTCTGATGCAACATCTTCTTCTCAAGTTGTTTCCTTCTCAAGCTCTGCGTCTTGCACCTTCTGTTTCTTCTTTGTCTCAGCATCTCAAATGGATTACCTTGTATTGTTCTTTTCCTCCTCCTGAAGTTGAGGCTTTAGGATCTTCTGTTGATGCAGGTAATGTACCACTCTTCCTTGAATTGATTGCACTAGCCAGCTGTCCTACTTGAGTCTTTAAGTTTCTCATTCCAGCCTTTGTTTCTGTCATGAATGCCTTCAGTATGGATTCTAGAGATGGTTCTGGAGCTTTCTGCTAAACTTATGGATGTTGCTGCCTAGGCTGCTGCTGCTGGTTGTATCCAGGGGGTGGATTCAGTGTATTACTGTAGTTGGAGTATTTAAAGTTTGGATGCTGTGATGGCTGCCATCCTGAATTACCATATGAGTTGTTGCCTCTGTAGTTATTATTCCCTACATAATTAACTGAAGCAGGATTTGAGGAGCAGTTTTCGAACAGATGATCTCCTACACAATACACATGATACACCATCTGCCTTGTAAATCTATTCATTCACCATTTCTTCAGTTGCCATTGTCAATCCCCTTACCAGATTAGTTAGGGATGTCATTTGAGCTGATAGTGCAGAGACTTCACTCACTTCATAGGCTCCTGCTACATCATTAGGTTTTTCCAGAAGCTTGTCTAGTTGTTGGCCACTGATAACTATTAGTTGCTATTCCCTCTATCAGAGCATAAACTTCATTGTAAGATTTAGTGAGAAGACTGAGGCATCCAGCATCATTCTTGAACTAGGTAGACACCATTGTAAAAGTGCTCCATCTGAATACAATATGGGATACCATGGCGGGGACACTTCTTCACAAGTTGTTTGAATCTCTCCCAGGCTTCAAATAGTGGCTCATCTTCTTGCTACCTGAAGGAAGTGATATCAGTTCTCATATTTGCATTCATGGTTGGGGGGGGAAAACATGATTAAGAATTTCTCAACAAGCTTATTCCAAGTATCAATTGAGTTTGCATCTAGAGAGTTCAGTCGGTTCTTAGCTTTTCCTCCCAAAGAGAATGGGAATAATCTCAATCTAAAGGCATCATCAATGACTCCATGAATTTTGAAGTTGCTAGCTACATCTAAAAACTGTTTTAGATGCAGATGAGGATCTTCTGTTGCAGCACCATTAAACTTCCCAATTGTTTGTAACATTTGAAACATGACTGCCTTGAATTCAAACTGAGCTGCGGTGATTGGTGTTCTCACTATTCCAGTATTCATTGCTTCAAGGTCAAACACTGCATAGCCTCTAATAGCACAGTTTCTGCCATTAGCCATAGCCATGCTATCTTGTGGCACTTCTTCAGCCATTTCTGAGGCACCTGGAGATAATGCTTTAGTAGAATATGGTGTGGAGTTGGTTGGAGTATTCAAAACCAACTCAAGTAAAGGTTGAAATGAAGTTTAACCTCACCTGAGTCTTCTGAATGTCCTTTCTATCTCTGGATCAAATCTGTATTCAGGTGACAAGAACCTGTACATACAGTTTCAGTACCCTGTGCTACAGCAAACCACCCAGAGTATTAGATCTTCTAACTACAGAACTAATAATCTAAAAACAGAATTTTAACACCATTAACAATCCCTGGAAACGGAGCCAAAAACTTGCTGCCTTAAAAACAATTGTCTTTAAGCTTGTGCAAGTATACACAAATGCCTCAAGTAATATAGAAACTAAGTTCGGATATCGTTCCCACAGGGATTATAATGATGCAACAAATTCCAAATTAGATTATATGTTCTAGGAGTTAGGAATGGTAACCAAAAATAGTGGTGTGTGTGAAAAATAAAGTAAATGAAGCTTTGGAATAAAAACTGAAAATAAGGAAAAAAACAGAAAAAAGAGTATGTTGTCAAATTCGGATAAAATAGCTCTAGGTATGCTGCATCATAAATCTTGCTTAGCCTATATTATGCTCTGAATATGCTCTAGCATCTAACTCCGGGAAATAAAAGTATGTTTTCCAACACTTAAGGGTTAGGTTCATTAACTGTGTTCTATTCCTAGATTCAGATTAATTACACCACCCTCTTTATAAGCATGTTCCAGCTAGTTTAGAGGCTTGAATAACTATTCCTAGCCTATCCAACATCATTCAATTTTCCAATTAATGATTTAACCTCTATTCTTTATCAATTTCCACTTACTTAATTTTTCCAAACCAAGCAAGCTAAATATCTAATTACGTTGATCACTCTTAATTAAATAATAGTAAGCACATAATAAAAGAAGATGAAGAACATAGTCATTGCATAACTCGGCTAAGCATTCATTACATTTGCATACCTAAAGCTTGAAAGTGTTTAGCTCATAATGAGCTTACAAGAAACAAAACATAGAAATGAAAAGAAAGCCATTACAATGGAAGAAACAAAAACTCGGCAGTTCGATGAAGAAGATGCACAGTGCAACCTCCAAGAAAAATGTGTAATAAAATCAAGGTGTCCCCAACTAGAGTTTCCCTAAATGCTTATATAGTGCCCGATTCTCTTTCATCCAATTTTGGGCCAGCAACAAAATTAATAATAAAATAACCCTGACCCAATTCCTTAAAAGTGGGAAAATCAGATCCCTAGGCGTGTGTGCTTCCTTAAAAGTGGCAGTGCCAAAACCTGTGAGGAGATAGGAAAGTTGTCCTTGTCAGATTAGTCCTTTAGTGCAGAGCCACTGGGAAGAAATCCTTGCTGCCACAACCAGTAGTTTATTCTCCCATGCTTCTCCCATGCTTCAGCAAGTTCACCCTTTATACCTTTCCACTTTACATAATTTTTCCAAACCAAGTAAGCTCAACATTTAATTAAGTTGGTCAGTCTTAACTAAACAACAGTCAACGCATGATAAAGGAAAATACATAACATAGCATTGCATGGAAACCAGCTAAACATTCATTACATAAGCATACCTAAAGCTACAGCAAATTAGCTCATGCTGAGCTTAAGTTAAACATAAACTTCAAATGAGTAGGAGTTCATTACAATGGAGAAGAAATGAAAATGGCAGAAACATGGAGGTTGAAGAAGATCAGCTCGGCGCTGCTCACTCCTAGGTCAAAAACAAGGGAATATGTCATAAAGTTTGTGTCCTTTAGGGTTGCCAAATCGGTTTTATGCCTCTACTCTCTTTCATCCATTTTGGGAAAACAATAAAGTATTAATTAATTAAACCCTGGCCCATTTCCAAAAATGCAGGAGAGTTGATCCCTAGGCACGTGGTCTCCACAATGCAGAGGTACAATCACCTGTGAGGAGAGAGAAAAGGTGTCCATATCAGCTTTTGTCCTCTTGTGCAGAGCTTCTGAAGTTCAACTTTATGCAACAGTCAAGGATTCCATACTCAATGCTTCATCCAAGCTCCAACAATTCTCGCCGTAAGCACACAGAAATACCTGAGACAATGATATAGCATTATAAGAGCATATACTAATAACTATTTGACTTACCACAAATATTTACAAACTTGCATATTTATTGGCAAAAACATGGAGTTATACTTAAAGATAGCAACATATGAGAGTAAAAAAGGAATGAATAACTCTTCTTTCAAAGAGTTATCAACGTCATTGAAGAATTTCTTCTTCTGCTGCCAAGTAAGTCCTTCAGGCACTACCTTTGCAACCTTTTAGTTAGCAATCTCTGCAAACCATGGTGTTGTTGAAATATCAAACAGTTTTTCATCCAGAAACTCATCTTGAATTGGCAATTTCTTGTCCTCCTCATCCGAATTGATCAATCTTGATAGATGATCCACCACTCCTTTCTTGCTTTCTTTCCGATCTTTGATCTCCATATTGAGCTCCTGCAAAAGAAAAACCCAACAAAGCAATCTAGGTTTGGCATCTTGCTTAGTCATTAAATATCTCAATGTAGAATGGTCAGTCAAAATAGTGACTTTCGACCCTATTAAATATGACCTAAACTTGTTTAATGCAAAGATTATCGCTAGGAGTTCTTTTTCAGTTGTAGAGTAGTTCAATTGTGCATCATTTAAGACCTTTCTAGCATAGTATATGACATTCACTCTTTGTTCTACTCGCTGCCCTAAAACAGCCCCCACCGCTTAATCACTCCCATCACACATGATTTCAAAAGGTAGTTCCCAATTAGGTATGGTGATTATGGGTGCGGTTACTAACTTATGCTTAAGACATTCAAATGCATCATGACATGCGGAATTAAAATCAAAGGATACATCATGGACTAGAAGATCACTAAGAGGTTTAGAAATCTTCGAAAAGTCCTTTATGAAGCGTTGGTAAAAACCCGCATGACCAAGAAAGCTCTGAATGCCTTTAACACTAGTTGGTGGAGGAAGTTTTTCAATGATGTCCACTTTAGCTTTATCTACTTCAATCCCTTTAGATGAGATCTTATGCCCAAGCACAACTCCTTCCTTCACCATAAAGTGACATTTTTCACAATTTAGCACCAAGTTGGTTTCTTGGCACCTCTATGCACACAAGCTAGATTCTCCAATCAAATATCAAAAGACCCTCCAAAAATCGAAAAGTCGTCCATGAACACCTCTATGAACTTTTCAACCATGTTAGAGAATATAGAAAGCATGCATCGTTGGAAAGTTGCTGGAGCATTGCACAACCCAAAGAGCATTATTCTATACACAAAAACTCCATAAGGGCAATTAAAAGCGGTCTTCTCTTGATCTTGAGGATCCATTGCAATTTGATTATACCCAGAATAGTCACCCAAGAAAGAATAACAGGCATGACCGAGAGACACTCCAACATTTGATCAATGAATAGAAGAGAGAAGTGATCTTTGAGGGTTGCATCATTCAATTTACGATACTCAACACAAACTATCCAACCCATGACGATTCTTGTAGGAATCATCCCATTCTTCTCAATCACCACCACAGTTGTTCCTCCCTTCTTCGGTACTACATGAGCGGGACTCACCCAAGCACTATCCGAGAACAGATAAATAATTATCGCATCTAGTAGCTTTATAATTTCCTTATTCACGGCCTCTTTCATGATAGGGTTGAGTCTCCTTTGCGGTTGCACCACCGACTTATAATCATCTTCAAGCAAAATATTGTGCATGCAAAGTGAGGGACTTATACCCTTCAAATCTGAAATTTTCCAACCAATGACATATTTGTAAGATCGCAACACTCTAAGAAGCTTGTCTTCTGTGACAACCTCTACCCCGCATGTATTTATAAAGGCATATAAGAAATGAATATATTTAAAAATAAAATAAACACATGCATAACATTTATAATAAAATGAAAACAAAGGTAGAAGATACCACATTGTAACAAAACATCTCAATGTAGAAATAAAATAAGTTTTAAAAGAAAACATAACAATCAAACAAAACTCAACCCCGATGTCACATTACAGAGCTGGTATAACCAAGGTCCGAAAAAATTTCAGATAAACAACTAAAACATGGAAATCCTAAACTACGAGTAGTGGCTCCTCAGGGTCACTCCTCAACAAGCACTACAAAAAAAAAACCTATTTAGCGACCGAAGATTTCGGTCGCTAAACATGATAATTCGGTTGCTATACTGTATAGCGACCGAATTAGTGACCGACTTAAGGGGGTAGCAGAAACCCTGGTCGCTAAATGTTTAGCGACCGAAATTATATTTCGGTCGCAAATCTGCGACCGATATTTCGGTTGCAAAAGTATATATTTCGGTCGCCGTATAGTTGGTTGCATACTAGCTCGCCTAATTTGGTGACCGATATTCGGTCGCTATTTCGGTCGCAAAATTTTGTTTTTTATTTCCTGTAACGATCCTGCCGACTAAATATAGTTTTTCAACTATTACCCCATTGATTTTTAATTTCTGATATAAACAAAATACACCAATATTTTTTTAAAATAAATAGAAAACATAAATATGATGTACTAACGATCCAAAACACCACAGTCAATATGATCAAGAAAACATATACATTAATTAACGCAAGTTTAATAATGGTTTATAAAAAAAAGTTTAATAAGTATTAATTAACGATCAAAACATAAAAATACACCACAGTCAATAAGTACTAATCAAAATATCAAAACTCATTAATCTTCCAAAGGGATGAACATGTAGAAACGAGAACCCCCAAGGTACTTAAACTTTGCCAATGCACCAGTGAACAACAAATACAACTCCCTGATACCATTTGTATCTGTTGCAAAATATGGGCGATCCTCATGGATTACTATATTCCCATTGAACAGATTTCCGCTTTTGTCTTCAATAGTCACAACACGCGGTATTTGTTGTCCCCAACGACTGTAGAATGATCGCGGGATTGAAATCAAATCCTGCAAATACACAAGAACAATTTAGTAAATGATTAGTTTATGCCTTAACCATCATTACGTGAATCCGATCGTTATTCTTAAGTTGATGAGATATTGTACCTAGTCTATATGGATTGCTGTCTCAAAACATTTAGTGTGGTCCATTTTCTGATAAAACGATAAGGAAAACAAGTCATATGTCTAAACTTCATCAAGTGATAATAAGAAAAGATGGAAAGATCCATGTAACATACTATCATGTTAAAATAGAACAAAGAAATGCAACTTCACATGCAACTTTACATATTAGCAAACATAGTAGTTTTCAGGAAAGCAGATGCTTTTACGTCGTTTTGAAGGATGGTCATAGAGAGGATTAGCATGGTTACTACCTTTGGATGCCAAATGGTGTTTCACAATCATTTAATCATAAGATTGAATAACTTAACTCATAAATCAATCTATCGCTTAACAACTAATGACATAAAATAAGAATCATAAACAAAATAGTTCTATAATCTAATCACGCTTAACAACTAATGACATAAAATAAGAATCATAAACAAAATAGTTCTACAACCTATGTCCATGTCCATACGGGTTTTCGTGACAAAGAACTATAACATCTCCTTGTAAACAATATAACAAACACCTGTCAAGCAAGATCCTTTAACATATCTATTCTCACATATTGGCATATCAACACCATCACAAAATCAAAACCAAATTACAATACACATGCAAACAACACATAATTGCAAATGCATGCATAAATATTAAATTATCAGCACACAATCAGCATCTTGCCTTTCAGGCAGGATACCTTCCTATTGAGCTCAGCTCTCCACTAACAAACAACAAGATATATAGTAGTGATAATAAGAAAAGATGGAAAGATCCATGTAGCATACTATCATGTTAAAATAGAACAAAGAAATGCAACTTCACATGCAACTTTACATATTAGCAAACATAGTAGTTTTCAGGAAAGCAGATGCTTTTACGTAGTTTTGAAGGATGGTCATAGAGAGGACTTTTCCTACCGGAAGTGCCTAGATAACCTAGTAAGGATGGTCATCAACAACTATTTATGGAAAGCTCCATTTCCTAATAAAACAAATGAGTAAAAAACCAGAGTTGTTTTCATAATATTGTGTACAAAGCTACTTTCTAATGTGAATAATGTTTTAATGATGACGGCCCGTCATGCATGTGCCTGGCAAACTGTGCCTAGCCCTTCATTTTATCTAACCCTATACTTAATCCTTCATTATCTAAGAGACTCTCTTTTGTTGGCTTCAAGAAGAGACTTTCTAATTAAGCTCATGGACTTTAAATTAGTAAATGAATATTAACAACAACAAAGTCATGCCATTTACGAACTAATAACACTTTATCAATTCATTCCAATGCTTATAATGTAAATATATACAAATATGATTCCATAATCATTTCCAAACAAGTTATCAATAAATACATATCAAATTATTCTAATTACATTGATTCATTGTTATTGAAAGATTTTTATTTTAAAGAGAATAAACTATTCTTCATAGCAATCCAAATGTATGAACATGCTCAGATATAAGTACCAGCCTTCAATAAATTTACATCAAATAAGGTACACTCAAATACAATGAATAATAGACCATGGTCATTTCATGTGCTTTCTGAAATCATCAATCACCAAAAAGAAGTGATTCAGAAACTGAAGAACCATGGGTGAATAGCCTATCAATAGAATGGTTTAAATTACTTACATAAAGTTATAGACTTCAAGTAACAAATGTTAAATTAAATTAATAGATAAAGCTTGATAACCATATATACCCTTCATATTCGCAACCGTGCAACAATTAATCTTATGACTTCTCTCACAAAACGAAACAAAAAAATGAGATGGGTAATAAATAGGAAACAATTACCAATACTCAAGCAAAAAAACGTAATTGGCAAAGTAGCCACACTTACTCTCCTGTCAAAACTCTTTGCTCTCCCTGTAATTTTACCTTCTCTTAAGCAACCCGTATCATATTCTTAATTTTCTAGTTCAAACAAATCTCACATATCTCATATCAAAACATATCTTCCACAAATCTCAGTATTAAATATAAGATATGAATCTATTAACAAGATTAATTACAAATTAATGTCTGTAATATCAGTCTCAATCTCTTTTATCCACAATTTATTGCCATTATCTCTACATCTCTACAACACATCTCAATTAATGTCACCCCTTCATATACCTTTACCAATTCCCCAAACAAGTATTTATAACCCATAAGAATTAAACTTGACAAGTAACCACTAACCACCATAATTTTTTTTTATAAACAAGCAAGTCGTGTACATTAGAAACAATGGTAAGGTCTTATTTTAAACAAATCTCACATCTCATATAATGACATCTATTATATGTATCTTAATATTCATTACATGATATAAATATATGAATGAAAATTGAAAACCACAGTAATTTTTAAATAGGAATTTACATCAACATTAATCACAACTTACATTAGAAACAATGGTAAGGTGTTCTACTCAATCACAGTCACCTATATCACAACTCACATGAAATACACAAGTAGCTCTTCTCAGTAGTAAGCAATAAAGCAAGCAATGAAACAATGAAGCAAAATAAAAAATTATACATAGAGAGTCCATGCATGGTTACTTCAAGGCAGAGCAGGGAATGCACAAACTGAGGAGAGAAGAGGGTAGGAGGAGCTCTGCCCGTGCGTGGTGACCGGAGAGCTGCGTATGGCGGCCTGAAACAGAGGGGGCGGAGTATGGCGGCCTGAAACAGAGGGGGGGATTAAAAACAGAGCAGGAAGAGGGGAAAGGAAGAGGGGAGAGGAAGAGGGAAGAGATGGAAGAAGAGGAGGAGGAGGACGGAGGCTTACCGGAGACAGCGGTGGTGGCGGCCTGAACGCGAGGGAGAAGATCGAAGATGGGTGAGGGAGGAAGGAAGAGAAGGCAGAAATGAGGAAGAAGGGGAAGATTTCACGATTTTATGGATTTATAATTTAGCGACCGAAATAATCGGTCGCTAAATCGGTCTCCAATCACTTAAATAAAAAATGGTCGCTAAATTCGGTCGCGAGATGAGTTAATTTGAAATTTGAATTCATAAATTTAGCGACGGAGAACTCAATCGGTCGCTAACACGCGCGATTTTAATTTTTTTCCGCGTCGTTTAGCGACCGAATTAATATCGGTCGCAAATGTAAATAAAATTTAACTGTTGCATTTAATTCGGTCGCTATTTCGGTCGCTAAGAATACATAAAATTTCTGGCTTTCAACCGTTGCATTTAAGTCGGTCGCTATTTCGGTCGCTAAGAAGGGATAAAATTACTGACTTTTAAGTTCCTTCATATAGCGACGGAAATAGCGACCGATAGCCCTGCTACGCTCTATTTCGGTCGCTATTTCGGTCGCAGTATTATCTCTAATCACTATTTCATGTAGATCCTACAATCGGTCGCTAGTTCGGTCGCAAAAAGCAACCGAAAAATTCGGTCACTATTTTCGGTCGCTAAACAACCTTTTTTTTGTAGTGAAGCTGCCACCGTCCTCTGCATAAAAGATACATACAAAGCAAACAATAGAAAAACGGGGAGTAATAAAAATGTATAAAACACAATGGCAAAGGAAGTAGTTAGCAAGATGAGCATACATCACAAGCAAGCATATTATAACATAACAACATACATAACATATTCATATCATTTTCATCATATCAACAATGTATGTTATGCGGTGTAGGACTACTCCACTATTTCGTTATGCATGTGGATTCAATCTATCCCAGGAAGTCAACTTCGGAGTTACATATCCATATTGGCCAATAAGCACCAACGCCGAAATTAAGTTCACCAAACCATGGGTGAATCCCTTGGAACGTCGATGCACCTTACTCTCGGATGCACCACCCCAGGGGGACCAGATTCACCCAACTCTCGGATGAATCACCGCAGACGGCCAGATTGCCTTACTCTCAGACGACCTCCCCTATGTTGAACATCCCCCACTAACATCGCCAATGCGTGAATGCATGAGTAGCAACGACACACAATCAAACAATTCCCACCTCCGCTTTGGTAAATAAGGACCAAAGTTTTATCACCATTAACACCTCGATCAATAAGCATCGAGGCCCCCTTGGCCAATAAGCACCAAGGTTAAACGTCAACAACACATTGACCAATAAGCATCAAGGCTACTTTGGCCAATAAGCACCAAAGATTAACGTGTGGTAACCCATCGTTACCGACTTAACCACCTTAACATTTTAATTAATTATCTTGCTAAGTCTTCATTAAATTATTGATAATCTGCTGGCTTATCATGTTTTATCTATTATTTTAGAGTGGATTTCATCAATTAAATTGAGTTGAATGTTTGATTTAGCCCAAATTAGACTTTATCTTCCTATTTTGATTATTTTAGAGTCAATGTATGTATTTAATTATTTTTCATTAGATTTTAGTTATTTTTCTTATGTTATTATTTTACTATTTTTAGGAATGTCAACGAAGAAAAGAATGGAAATCAATTGAATAAAAGTGAAGCAATAGAGCAGGATTGGAATAAAGAAGCTTAAGAAAAATTTTATAGAATCAATATTGAAGAATTGGATTTCAAATTGAAAGAGCCAGATTAAGTGAAACAAAATAGAAGACCAAGTGACTTTAATTCTTTGACTTTAATTCTTTGGCAATTGAAAATAAAAGAAAGCATGCGGGTCCTTCGTGAATAGTATTGAAGAAGGAAGTTTGGCTTATCACAATGGAAATAAACGTGAATTGCCAATTGAACTAAAGGGTCCAGATCCAATTGAAATTATATTTCAATTTGGACTTTGAAAGTATACGTACAGAGGCATGAAGCATGGACTTTCAATTGGAATGGAAAAGCAAAAGCGGGACCCACACATATTTTTTAGATAAAAAGAAAGAATGGTCAACGTGAAGATAAAGAGAAGCTGATGCACATTTGTTAAATTGGATTTGCAATTGACAAAGTGAATGGGTAATTGAAAAGCAAAAGTCACATGAATGGATTTAGGGTGTGTTTGGGAAAACAACTTAATTAAGAGCTTATTACATAAGACCTTATCGCATGAGAGCTTATGCCATAAGCGCTTAAAGAAAGAAAAAGAAAGAAAGGGGCATGAAAGGATTCGAATAGTGAAAAACATGGAGAGGGTGTTACTACATAAGCTCTTATGATAATTCCATAAGCTTCTCCCAGTGACTTATGAAAATAAGTCAAAAACTCCTTATGGGATGGCATAAGTTATTTTTATAAGCTCTGCCAAACACACTGCATAAGAGCTTATGTCATCAGATAAGTTAAAAGAAGCTTAAATAAGCTCTTCCAAATGCCACCTTACAAGAGGCCCACGTGATTTTCAATTGGAAATAAACAAGGATTTATTTCTTTGCAAATAAATAGGACAGCATCCGCGAGCAGAGGAAGGGAGTTGCGCAGTCCCAAGAGTTATAACGCAGTAGCAGTAGCAGGAGCAGTAGCGTGTAGCAGCGAGAGGTGCAGCAAGCTTCAATGTAGTTTTTGTTTCTTTTTGTTCTTGTTATTTATTTTATGGAGTAATTCTAATTTCTAAGGAATCGACGTAGTCGCACATGATGATATAGTGAATTGTGATATTTTCTATTCCCTACTCTTAATTCTTGCTTCTTAATTCTGTTTTGTTTTGCGTTAATCAAAAGAGCTCGTGATTAACTGGTCAAGTGTGATGAGTCCGACCGGAGATTCATGCTTTAGGACTTGAATTAAGAACACAAATTGAATATTATTAGAGATATAATAGGAGATTTGTGCAATCGCTTTAGGGAACCAAGAACTTAATGAATCTTTCATATTTGTCATCATAGAGATATCGTTGATTGGCATGTTTAGGTGTTTTCTTTTGTCGTCGAACGAAACATTATAATAAGAATAATTTAGGGTTCCTTGTTGGCATGAAATTGAATTTAGGGATAGAAAATAATCACTTGAATCTATGTTTGATTGTGTTAGTGAAATCGTGACCTTAGATTCCCTCAATCATATTCTCAATCTCGATAACTGTTTGCGATTTGATTTCATCTCATTTAATTTAGATAATTGATTTTGTTATATAATTTGATCTCAACTACACTCTCTCCATTGACTTGGTCAAACCTTAATTGTTTTCTTTGAATATTGATTTAATTAGTCTCCCAATCCCTGTGTTCGACCTCGGTAAGTTACTTACCCTGTTTTTATTACTTGCTTCAATCCGGTACACTTGTCGTAGCCCCATCAATTATCTAGCTTGTCTTCACGGTGTCTTATTTTGTCATTGGAAACAATTGGAGTGAAGCACCCCTGTTTGTGTTTAACTTCTATCAAGAGCAGGGGAGCACGGTCGTGCTGCCCCCCAACACGGGCATGCTGGACTTTAAGTTAAGCACGGTCGTGTTGTCTAATGAGCACGATCGTGCTTACTGGAGCATGGGCGTACTGTTTTTGGGCAGAAAGGATTGGAAACCCTTGCTAAGCTTCATAGGGAATTCATAGATCAATCCTACTGGCTTTTATCTAACCATCAATCATTAAATTGTTACTCTCGTTTAATCTTCATGTCTTATAATTATTGGGACTTAATCCCTTAATTACTGCATCATTATTAAAGTTCCTAAAACGCTCATGAATCCATCCTAGGGTCTTGAATATGCCTTTGAGCAATAACCTTGCCTCTCATTACTAAAATTCATGTCTTATGAACAATTGGGGAATTAATCCTTTAATTCCAAGTCTTATTAATAAGCCCTATCATTTTATTAACGTTAACAACATCAGACTCAACATACATTCTTCCATAGTCATGAATAGCATAATCAGACCAAGCATCATTCATATCATAAAGCATCATCATAAATTATAGTTCTAAATAAGCATGCCAATAATGATTAACACATAAAAACATAAGCAAGATAACAATTAGGCAATTTGCAATCAATAGGGTCATGGGTTAACCCTTCATCTTACACTACCCCCATTGTCTACATGTTCATACTATTCCTTCTCCCCATACTTAGTATGAAGATTCCAACTACGACAACACAAGCAAACTATCCTCGTTCCCTTGAGCGGCTCGACGAGTTCCTCAAGCCTTGATCAAACATAAAGGATAACCAATTAATCCCAAACCCAAGAAATATGAAAGAGATTAACAAAGGGATGACAACATTACCTTAAATGACACTAGCACGTGACTTCTCTCCCAAACGAACGTAAGAACACCAAGAACTTGATTGGGCTCGAAGGAAAGGGAAAAGGAGAGATTTCTGTCACACTAGGGTTTCCCAAAGTGGCAATTTGAGGGTTAACACTCAAAGCCCTCGCAAACTCTTCTATTTATCTCGTCTGACCCCTGAGCACGGGCGTGCTCCCCCTGAGGATGGGCGTTCTCACTTTGAGCACTGGGTATTGCTTAAAGAAGCATGTACTTGCAACTTTCACGTCACAAGGCCCCGTTTTCCGACACTGTCATGCTTCCCTTGAGCACGACGGTGCTCATGTCTCAAATAGCCACGGAGCACAACCATGCTCGTGGCTCAAACAGCCACAGAGCACGGCCGTGCTCGTGGCTCAAACAGCCACAGACCATGCCAAACAAGCACGGGCGTGCTGGACATGAACACGACCATGCTCATGTACCATAAAGGGATTTTCCACTTTAAAATCCCACTTAGTCCCTTACAACTTTCCTAAGGTCAAACTTTAACAACATACAACACATAAAGCAGACATATAAGCACTTAGAGGCTTAACACCCAAAATGGGGTGTTACAATTCCACCCTCTTATAAAAATTTCGCCTTCAAAATTTTCACTCACCTCGATTGAAAAGGTGCGGATATGCTTCCATCTTCTTGCTCTCCAGCTCCCACACATCTCTTTCCTCATTAGCCCCACTCCAAACAACCTTAACCAAAGGAATCTCCTTCCCTCTTAGCCGCTTCACCCTCTGATCCTCAACCCGAAGTAGGAATACCTCAAAATTCAAATTCTCTTTCAACTGAATTGTATCGGGTACTATCACATTGCTAGGATCATGAATGTACTTTCGAAGTTGTGACACATGAAAAACATTGTGAAGTTTGGATAGGAAAGGTGGTAACGCGATTTGGTAAGCAACTTCACCAACTCTTTTTAAAATTTGGTAAAGGCCAATGAATTTGGGAGTAAGTTTCTTCGCTCTCATCACTCTACCAACCCCAGTTGTTGGAGTAACTCTCAAGAACATATGATCACCTTCCTGGAATTCGATAGCCTTCTTCTCTTGTCATGATATCTCTTTTGTCTGCTTTGTGCCACTCTCATCTTTTCTTGGATCATTCTTACTTTCTCTGTAGTTTCTTCCACTATCTCAGGACCTAGCACAATATTCTCATCTGGTTCATTTTAACACAAAGGTGTCCTTTGTAAGACTCAATGACTTAGAGATTTTGATATATGACAAATACAATTTAATGTGTGTGCAAGTGTTTTAGTGTCAAATTGCAAAGACGGGTATCAAGTAGTGATCAACAAGTTCATTAAGCAAATTCAAGGAAAATATTCAAGGAAGAACTTGAAGGAATCAAGGAGCTGCATGTAGAAATCAAAAGAGCAAAGTCAAAGATCAAAGGATCATCAAGACCAAGCTTAAAGGAGAATTTTAGATTTAAGTCTTAGATGATTTGTAAGAGAAAGAAATCTCTTAGTCACAAAATAGCTCAACTAAAAACATGCATGAAGAAAATTAATTTTCATAACCTGCATTAAAAGGAATAAGTTTTTTTTAATGAAAATGATTTTTGGAAATAAGAAAATTATTTGTCAGGTACAGCCATGTAATCAATGGATGTATGTCTGCTACTGTAACTGACAAATGAATTTAAGGTTCTTGATTCAATACATAGATGTATTGAATGGGTGTACTGATGGATTAACCAAGTTCAAGTTTTTGAAAAACACGTACAACCATGTATTACACAGGTGTACAAAAACTATCAGAACTATCAGTATGAAATTGGTTAATACAACCATATACTCAACCCCTGTTCAAGAATCAGAATCAAGAAAACAAATTATGTTATCAGACCCAAATCTGTTTTAATTGATCCCAACGACTATAACTTGTTTCCTATATATAGAGGGATCAAAAGAACACTTTTAACCTATCAGAAGTTTACAAAATCAATTTGAGAGATCAATTGCAAAAATCATTCATCTTCTTGCTTGAGATTCATTGTGAAAAAGAGTGTTTCAATTCTCATCAGAACTTCAACTTGTATATCTGACTTCTGAGAGTTAGAAATCAATCTTTCTGTACTTTTCGATTGTAAAGAGATAGGGAGTCTCTGTGTGATTAGGGTGAGGAATCCTAAGGAAGAACATTAATTGAGGCTCTTCACAAGAGTGTGGTATCTCGAGGTGAAGGAGTGCTTTGTGGTGTAAAGGTTTTTCAAGCTACCTGGCTAAAGCTTGTTGTGTTAGTTTGTGAATACCCACAGGTGGAGTGGGGACTGGATGTATGTCACAGTGGTGGTGGCTGAACCAGTATAAAACTGATTGTGTGGTATCTCTAAACTTAAACTCTTTAATTTCTGTCTTGCGCATATAAATGTGATCTTGATGTTCTAAGTTTTTCAATTGATATCAGTTCTTGATCTGTTTAATATGAATTAAAACCAGAGTATTACTGCAGTCAATCTTGAGTTATTAATTGTTCAAAACTGAGTTGATTAAGACTGTTCTTGATCACTGAAACTGAAACTAAAATTGATATATTGTAACTTCAGTTCTTGACTGATTAAGGCATGTATCTTATACATGTACGATCCTGAACTGAACTTCTTTCTGTTGACTCAATCACTATTTAATTGATAGCTGTGAGCTGTGAACTTGAATCTTATTACTGATTTATCTTTCTGAATTAATCTTTCTTTCCTCACCACCTTCTATTCAAGATTTCATAAAAAGCCCTTCACTGTTTTTGTAAAAGATCCTGAGGCAACTTTGATTTGAAAAGTAAAGTTTTTGAAAAGCTTTTTGAAAGCTCAATTCAGCCCCCCTCTTGAGTCTTTGAAGCCAAAACAACATCCTAAATCTTCTCCCATACAACGCCTCATAAGTGCCATCCCAATACTGGAATGGAAGCTGTTGTTATGGGTGAACTCTATCAGGGGAAAAAACTTGTCCCAACTACCTGACTGCTCTAGCACACAAGCTCTCAACAAGTCCTCTAAGGACGGGATGGTTCTCTCAGACTAACCATCAGTCTGTGGGTGGTAAGCTGAACTCAATCTAAGCTTAGTCCCTAAAGCAGTGTTTTAAAAACCGGACCAGAGATCGAATCAATGAGACCTCCAAGTCACGGTTCAATTGGTTCAACCGGTTCAACCAATGGTTGAACCGGATGACAAATAAATAAATAAATAAATTACATAATAAATATATACATATATAAAAGACTTTCTTATAACATATTCTCTTCCCTTAACAGTATCTTTCTTTCATTTTCTCTCCCATCTTCTCACTCTCTAATAATCTCTTCCTCTCCTCCCACTTGCATAGAACAAACTAGATCAGAGAATAAGTTGTTAAACTGAATGTTGGTGGCCAGCTAGGAGCGCGACAGCGAGGAACTTATGCTATGTAAAGGAAAAAATGTAGCCATTTGTTGTGCAGGGGTGCAGAAGACCATTAAGAGGTGGAAAACCGACACCGGTTCACGGGTTTGTCCGGTTCCGTCCGTTTCGAACCGGTTCCGGCATTTTTTCTCCGACTTCTTCAAACTACCTGTTTTTAAGAGTCAACCGGACCGTAGACACGACAGGTTTATGGTTGAATCGGTTTAACCAGCAGGTCAGGTCTGGTTTTTAAAACACTACCCTAAAGCCTCATGTAAGCTATTCCAAAACCAAAAGGTAAATCTAGGGTCTCTATCTGACACTATGCTAGGAAGGAACACCATGTAGCCTAACTATCTCCCTGATATACAACCTAGTCAACTTCTCTAAGGGATATTCCATGTTCATAGGAATGGAATGGGCATATTTATTCAACCTGTCCACAACAACCCAGATAGCATCACAACCAACTGGAGTCCTAGGGAGTCCAGACACAAAATCCATAGAGATACTATCCCAATTCCATTCAAGGATGTTCAAGGGCTACATCATGCCCGAAGGTTTCTGGTGTTCTATCTTAGCCTTTTGGCACACTAAGTACTCATAAACAAACTCAGTCACGTCCTTTTCCTTCCTAGGCCACCAAAACATACACTTCAGATCCTGATACATCTTAGTGGTACCTGGGTGCACACTCAGTCCAATCATATGCCTTCCTAAAGGATCAACTTCCTAAGCTCCGGAATATCTGGTATGCAGACTCTATCCTGAAACCTCAAAACTCCATCCGTTCCTTCCTTAAAACTAAAGTTTCTACCCTGAACAAGCAGCTCTTTCTAGCTTAAGAGGTATACATCTATCTTTTGACCTTCTCTAATCTGATCCATCAAACTGTTTGTAATCTTCAAAGTTCCAAGCCTAATACTCTTAGGGGTAACTTCCCATGCTAGGGTCAACTCTCTAAACTCCTCAATCAAATCCATCTCCCAAACCATCAAAGTTGAGACATGCAAGGTTTTTCTACTTAAGACATTTGCCACTACATTGGCTTTTCCTGGGTGGTAGGTCAATTGAAAATCATAATCCTTAAGAAACTCCATACACCTACATTGACTCATATTTAACTCATTTTGGTCAAACAAATATTTCAAACTCTTATGATCACAAAAGACCTCAAACCTTGCTCCATAAAGGTAATGCCTCCAGATCTTTAAGGCAAACACTACAGCTCCTAATTCCGAATCATGGGTAGGGTAATTCTTCTCATGGGTTTTCAATTTCCTAGAAGTGTAGGCTACTACCTTACCATTATGCATCAACACTCCACCTAAACCTTGCTTAGAAGCATCGCAGAACACCACGAAAGGTTCATTAGGATTGGGCAAAACTAAAACTGGTGCAGATGTTAACCTTTCCTTTAAGGTTTGGAAACTTTCCTCACACCCAGAGTCTCACACAAAGAGTTATCCCTTCTTGGTGAGACGGGTCAATGGTAAAGCTATCTTAGAGAAACCCTCTATAAATCTCCTATTGTACCCTGCTAAACCTAAGAAACTCCTAATCTCGGTCACTGACTTTGGTGCTTCCCAGTGGAGCATAGTCTCTACCTTAGCTTGATCCACGACTATCCCACCTTTAGAGATGATGTGTCCTAAGAAACTCATCTCCTCAAGCCAAAACTCGCACTTAGACAACTTAGCATACAACTGCTTCTCTTTAAGGGTATGCAAGACAACCGTCAAGTGTTCCTCATGTTCCTCATTGGTCTTAGAGTACATTAAGATGCCATCTATGAAAACCCCCGCAAACTTATCCAAGTAAGGGTGAAAGGTCTTGTTCATATAATCCATGAAAACAACAGGAGCATTAGTCACACCAAAAGGCATAACCAAATACTCGTAGTGATCATAACACGTTCTAAACGCAGTCTTTGGGATGTCCTCAGACTTAACCCGAATTTCATGGTATCCTGACCTCATATCTATCTTGGAGAAAACATGGGCTCCTATCAACTGGTCCATAAGATCATCAATTCTATGGAGGGGATACCTATTCTTAATGGTCACTTTATTGAGTTGTTGATAGTCGACACACAACCTCATGCTGCCATCCTTCTTCTTTACCAACAACACCGGCGCTCCCCATGGGGACATGCTAGGCCTAATAAACTGTTTCTGAATCAGATCCTCCAACCGTTTCTTCAACTCAGCTAGTTCTATAGGAGACATCCTATAAGGTGCTACGGATATGGGTCCTGCTCTCGGTATTATGTCTATGGTAAACTCAACATCTCTCTCATGGGGGTAACTCATAAACATCCCGAAGGAACACTTCAGGAAGCTCTCTCACTATTGACTCAATTCCAACATCAGGCTTGCTCTCTTCTTCCAGGGAAGATAACATCATGTAAACTTGGGCCTCTTCTTTCATAGAAGACTTAACTTAGTTGGGAGTGAGAAATCTTGGATCCTTAGATTCCATTGGAGTTCCAAAAACAATGGTTTTATCAAAACAGTTCGAGAGGACGTGGTTGGAAGATAACCAGTCCATTCTAAGAATAATATCAAGTAGTTTCATGGATAGACACACAAGATCAACTAAAATGTTCTTATTATCAATTGATTACAGAACATCCTTTCTAAACACAAGAAGCACTCACAGGCTTCTTGGATCGTCAAAGACAAACCACCAAATGCAGTAAGTCAAGCCAAAATGAAGCTTTAGGTACTTAGTACCATGTAACATTGTCTATATTAAATATTGACAATTCACACAAGAGCACACAAAAGACTCATAACAAACTCATAGGCCTGATAGGACAAACCTGCTCTGATACCACTAAATGTGACACCATCTACCCCGCATGTATTTATAAAGGCGTAAAAGAAACGAATATATTTAAAAATAAAATAAACACATGCATATCATTTATAATAAAATGAAAACCAAGGTAGAAGATACCACATTGTAACAAAACATCTCAACACCAAAATAAAATAATTTTTAAAAGAAAACATAACAATAAAACAAAACCCAACCTCGATGTCATATTACAGAGCTGGTATAACCAAGGTCCGAAAACACCTCGGATAAACAACTAAAACAAGGAAATCCTAAACTACGAGTAGCGGCTCCTCAGAGTCACTCCTCAACAGGCTGCTAATCGTCCTCTGCATAAAATATACATGCAGAGCAAACAACATAAAAACGGGGAGTAAGAAACATGTATAAAACGCAATGGCAAAGGAAGCAGTTATCAAGATGAGCATACATCACAAGCATGCATGTTATAACATAACAACATACATATCATATTCATATCATTTTCATCATATCAACGATGTATGTTATATGGTGCAGGACTACTCCACTACTTCGTTATGCATGTGGATCCAATCTACCTCGGGAAGTCAACTTCAAAGTTACATATCCACATTGGCCAACAAGAAGCAATGCCGGCTGTTCACCAAACTATAGGTGAACACAATTGATAGCCTATGCACTTACTCTCGAATGCATCACCACGGGGGGCCAGATTCACCTAACTCTCGGATGAATCACCGCGGACAGCCAGATCGCCTTACTCTCGAACGACCTCTCCTATGTTGAACATCCCCAACTAACATCTCTAATGTGTGAATGCATGAGCAACAACGACATGCAATCAAACAATCACCACCTCCACTTTGTCCAATAAGCACCAAAGTTTTATCACCATCAACACCTCGACCAAAAAGCATCGAGGCCCTCTTAGACAATAAGCACCAAGGTTCAACATCAACAACACCTTGACCAATAAGCATCAAGACTACTTTGGCCAATAAGCACCAAAGCATAACAACGTGGGGTAACCCATCGTTACCAACTTCACCACCTTAACGTTTGAATTAATTATCTTGATAAATCTTCATTAAATTATATAGCTTGTCTTTACTTCGATTGGTGTCTTATTTTGTCATTGGAAACGATTGGGGTGAAACACCCCTGTTTCAGTCTTTAACGTTTGTCCTGAGCAGGGGACGACGATCATGTTGCCCCCTCGCACGAGCTAAAGTCCAGCACGGTCGTGCTGTCTAATGAGCATGACCATGCTTACTGGAGCATGGTCTTACTGTTTCTAGGAAAAAAGGTTGGGAACCTTTGCTAAGCTTCCTAGGGCATTCATAGATCAATCCTATTGCCTTTTAACTAACCATCAATCATTAACTTGTTACTCTTGTTTAATCTTAATGCCTTATAATTATTGGCACTTAATCCATTAATTCTTGTTTCATTATTAATGTCCCTAAAATGCTCTTGAATCCATCATAGGGTCTTGACTATGCCTTTGAGCAATAACCTTGCCTCTCATTACTAAAATTCATGTCTTATGAACAATTGGGGAATTAATCCTTTAATTCCAAGTCTTATTAATAAGCCCTATCATTTTATTAGAGTATTATTAACGTTAACAACATCAAACTAAACATACATTCATCCATAGTCTTGAATAGCATAATTAGACCAAGCATCATTCATGGCATAAAACATCATCATCAATTATAATCATAAATAAGCATGTCGATAATGATTAACACATAAAAACATAAGCAAGATAGCAATTAGGCAATTAGCAATCAATAGGGTCATGGGTTAACCCTTCATCTTACGCTACCCCCATGGCATGCATGTTCATACTATCCCTTCTTCCCATACCTGGTATGGAGATTCCAACTACGACAACACAAGCAAACTATCCTCGTTCCCTCGAGCGGCTCTACGAGTTCCTCAAGCCTTGGTCAAATATAAAGGATAACCAATTAATCTCAAATCCAAGAAATAGGAAAAAGAGGTTAACAGAGGGATGACAACATTACCTTAGATGACACTAGCACGTGACTTCTCTCCCAAGCGGACGTAAGAACACCAAGAACTTGGTTGGGTTCAAAGGAAAGGGGAAATGAGAGATTTGTCACATTAGGGTTGCCCAAAGTGCCTATTTGAGGGTTAACACTCAAAACCCTTACAAATTCTTCTATTTATAACGTTTGACCCTCGAGCACGGTCGTGCTCCCTCTGAGCACGGGTATGCTCACTTTGAGCATGGGGTATTGCTTAAAGAAGCACGAACTTGTAACTTTCACGTCACAATACCCCATTTTCCGACACGGTCATGCTCCCCTTGAGCACGGCTGTGCTCGTGGCTCAAATAGCCACAGAGCACGCCAAACAAGCACTGGCGTGCTGGACATGAGCACAGTCGTGCTCATGTACCAGAAAGGGATTCTCCACTTTAAAATCCCACCTAGCCCCTTACAACATTCCTAAGGTCAAACTTTAACAACATGTAACACATAAAGCACACATATAAGCACTTAGAGGCTTAACACGAAAAACGGGGTGTTAAATCTTTCTTATCACTCTTCAAGGCATTGTTGATGATGACCAGAAAGTGTCCATCCTCACCCAATAATGCATAGTGTAGGTGAGAATGAAGTTATTTAAGCTCCGGTTTTTGAATTTCTTCTAGTTTCTCATCCTTTTTAAGCTCCTCTTTGCTAGATTCCTCTTTCAAATATGCGGGCAATGCTTCCAAATGCTTCACCCATTAAAAGCACTCATCATCTTCAATTTCCGCATCTTTCTCTAGACCTTTGGATTTTACCAACACTTTTTCAAGTGATGAACCAAAATGAGAATCATGAGCAAATGATTCTACTAAAAGGTCCTCCACATCAGTACTCCAACATTGAGCCTTATCCTCCAGATGTTTCATTGCATCAAAGACGTTAAAGACCGCATTCTCATCGTGTACTCTCAATGTTAGCTTGCCTTGTTGCATATCTATGAGAGCTCTTCCGGTTTCTAAGAATGGCCTACCCAATATGAAGGGTATTTCCGAATCATGGTCCATGTCAAGAACAACAAAGTCTACCGGAAAGATGAACGTGTCCACTTTGACTAGAAGGTCCTCAACCACACCATATGGATATTTGATAGAGCGATTCGCTTGTTGAAGAGACATCATAGTGGATTTGACTTCCTTTATTCCAAGCTCATTTAACATGGAGAGGGGCATCAAATTGATACTAGCCCCAAGATCACAAAGAGCATTATCACAAGTGATTCCTCCAATGCTACAAGGACTGCAAAATGACCCCGGATCCTTCAACTTTGGAGGCAATTTCCTTTGCAAGATAGCGCTACACTCCTCGGTCAAAGCTAAAGTTTCATCATACTTCAATCTCCTTTTCTTGGACAAAAGCTCCTTCATGAATTTGGCATAAGAAGGCATTTGCTCCAAAGCTTCCACAAATGAAATATTGATTTGTAATTTCCGAAAAACATCTAGGAAGCATGGAAATTGCTTTTCATCTCCCGCTTTCTTCAACTTTTGAGGATATGGAACCTTCACATATGGTGGAATGTCCTTAGCTTCAATGAATTTCTTTCGAGCAAATTCTTCATCAACTAATTTTAGTTTTGGGTCATTTTCTTTCTCCAAAGAAGGTTGGACATTCTCACTTTCATCTTCAACATCTTCTACAATCACCTCTTCTTCCACGCTTTTTGGCTTCCCCTCTTTCTTTCTTAGACCTTTAGCTTGCATGTCTTCGGTTTTTCCCAAAAGTTCTCCCTTAGGAGCAATCACTTTGCCACTTCGAGTTAAAATGGCATTGCATTGTCTCTGAGGATTATTCTCGGTATTTCCCGGAAAAGAACCGGGAAGCCTATCACTTAGTTGCTTGGAGATTTAACTTATTTGATTTTCAAGGTTCGCAATAGATGAAGTGATATGCTTGAATCCCAATTCCACATTGCCAAAATTTTCTTTAGTCTCATCTTGGAATGAAGTTTGTTGATTTATCATGATGGTTTGTTGATTGACCATTTTCTCAAAAGTAATCTCCCAATCATGCTTCCCCTCCTTGTTTTACATTTGATTTGAGGAATTGTAGTTAGGAGGTTGTTGAGAATAATTTTGATTTCCAAAGCCTTGCTTTTGCTGTCCAATATTCCCATTAGAAGTCCAAGAGAAGTTCGGATGATTTTTCCACCTTGGATTATAAGTGCTAGTGTAGGGGTTATTATGTGTCTTCTGATAATCATTCCACCCCTTATGATTAGAGTCATAGAAATTATGCATTGCATCCACTTGCTCATGAGAAGATTGATTAGCAAACATATTTCCAGGACAATTTGAACCATCATGCTCCCATTGGCAAAAATTGCAAGTAGTCATAGTATTCTTCCCCACATTCATCTTTAAGCTTTGTACTTCCTTAGTGAGAAGGTCCATTTGTTGTGACAAGAGTTTATTATGAGATAACATGGCGCTATAAGTCTCAACTTCATGCACTCCTTGCTTGGGGACACCTTGCTTACTCCTTTTAATATAATCACTGTGCCATTTTCTCCAATAATTACCATGCATCTTCAGAAGATTTATAAGCAAGTGAACCATTGGCGGATGCATCGCATAAATATTGTGTATCAAGTAGAAGACCATTGTAGAAATATTGAACATGCATGCATAAGTTGAAGAAAGATTATGGACACTTCCCCAACAATGTAGTATACCACTCCCATGCTTCCCTAAAAATTCACCATCATATTTCCTGAAAGAAGTATATAGCTTGCACTTGTATAGCTTTCTACTGTGGAAAAAATCGAGCCAAGAACTTTTGAGCCAAGTCCATCCAAGTAGTTATGCTCCTGCTGTTCATCGAATCATACCATTCTCGGGCTTTATCCCTCAGTGAGAATTGGAATACCCGTAATCTAAGAGCTTCATCAGAGACACCATTATGCTTGTTGGTGTCGCAAATCTCCAGGAACCTGGTAATGTGCCTGTGGGGATCTTCATTATCCCGTCCATCAAACTGATGAGGTGCAAGTAACTACAGCAGCGCTGATTTAAGCTCAAAGTTATTAGATTGAATAGGCGGATGAACAATAGGAGATGCACAGTCGTCTAACACGATAATATTCAATCAACATCTTGTATGCTAGAGGATCCTGTTCCGCCATATCTGCAATAACAATAGGCATTTTCTATAACACCTTTTTCTATTCACGAATCTGTTTCCTCAAAGCTCGCTCAGTCCTCCGAATCTCAGGATCATATAAGAGGTTATTAGGGTGAACTGAACCTCGCATACACTGAAACTAGGAGCAGGATCAAGTAGATATGACAAAACCCAAGTAAAAAGAAAAGAAAAAAATGCTCAAAGTAGCTATTGCCTTTGGTACTAATGATATTGATAATACCAATCTCCGGTAACGGCGCCAAAAACTTTGATCTCGGTAAGTGTACCAGATCGAAGCAAGTAATAATTAAAACGGTGAGACCGAGTACCGTTCTAAGGGATTGATAGATCAAGTACCACTTTTCAAACTTAATAACTATTTGAACAAACAATTAAGAGAATATTGGAATAAATGAATAAAAACAATTAAACTATTAATTCAAGTAAACTAACGCAAGCAGTAAGAAGACAATCGCAATATTATGTTGAATAACAATTATGAGAAAGGTCTAGGGATTTTATTTCATCTACGTTTATCAAGTTTGATACAATTATGAATCCTCGTAATTACTAATCCTCTCCTTTTGTCAACCAGGAGTCCTAAATTATCCTAACGTCTCTCTCGAGTACGGTTAGCAACCACCTCTTAACCCTTAACCAACTATATCTCTATGATGGTGTTTAACGTGAGAAATAAGTTATCAGTCGATCTAGAAATCATCCAAGAATCATGTATGGATTTTAACCAGGGTCAGGCGATTTGAACTAAAAGTAAAATCCAACTTCTAGCAAAGGGTTCCCAAACTCACTAAAGAAAGCGTTTGGTAACAAGGGGAACAAGAAAAGGTTAAGAACTAAAGAATAAGGACTTAATCGGCTAGGAAATAAGCTTACGTGAAAAAAATGACACTATGTAAAATCAGAATTGATAAAGAGCTTAAAGTAAAGGCAAGTGAAAGTAAGAAAAGCCTAAAAGTTGTTTTGAATTTTGTCGTGTCTACTCAACAGTATGTACAATGGGTATTTATAGGCTAAACATAACCATTAACAACCCCTCCCTAACAGGCTTAACTCCCTAAATACATGCAACTATCCTCAACTCAGTTGCTCACGCCTCTTAACCATTATGGCCACAACAGCTACCCCTTAACAGCTCAACTGCTATTTTTTCAGCATGTTGGGTGGCATCCGTTGGTAACAGCTTTCTGATCCTTGCACTCGTAAGTTCCTAAGTCTCCTGGCTCCTTTTGGTAACTCGTGGCCTGTTATTCTTTAGCCCATTTTGCCTTTTAAACTTGGCCCATCAACAAGGCCCAACCAATCTCTTAGTCGAATGTGCCTCTTTCTCCATCGGCTCTCTTTATCCTCGGCTAATCAATCCCAGATAATTTTGCTATTAGCCGTTATCTTGGCCTGCTCACTTAGAATTTATTTCGGGTGATAACAATTGCCCCTTGCATTTCTCAGCTGATTTCAAGAAGCTGGTGAAATGTAACTAATTTTCCTTGAGCGTCGTGCCCACTTCAATTTTCCTTAGCTCAACCACTTATCCTTTAATGCGAGAAATTTTTGGCTAAACGGTAACTTTATTTAAAATTTTAAACGGTAAAAACAAAAAAAACCTTTTCCATTTCCCTACTCGACACTTACAAATTCAGTCAAAACTTTCCTTAGTCGATTTACTCTTGACATTTCTTCTCCAAAGCATCTAGCAAGTCACCTTTTCCGACATACTCTTTATATTACTTTCACTCTGTCTGGCATATCCGATTCTCAAAACAAAACCCACTCTTATGGAGGTGATGATTCTTCATCATCTTCCACTAATTTAGGCTTCAGCATTCAACAACCTTTCAATCAAGAACAAGATGTTGGTTCCCCTATTCTTACTCTCCTAATGAACTCGTTTACTTTAACGCCATGCACTTCAAATATTTATGAGGGCAAAATCTTCCTTGATCATCACTTGTACCCTAAACACTTTGAGCTTCCCATTACTTCCAGCTGGTATTCAATCCTAATGACCTTCGGACTTGGCCTCGCCCCACTCTTTCGTATACTGACAGGTTAAAACGGGTTTCAGCTAGCCAAGGAGAAGACTGGAAAGCATGGGGAATTTATGACATCATCATGCTTTCTCAACATGATATTCCTCTGAACCTTGACCTGTTGTTCAGCTTCCTCAGATTTTGGTCTACCTCTGTGAATACCTTTATTTTCCCCTCGGGCATCATGAGCGCTACTTTCCTAGACGTGGAAGCCATTACTGGCCTTCCAGTAATCAATGAAGATGCTAACTCCCTCTTTGAACTCTCTTATCCAGCCTTGAAGGTAAACTTTTCGAAGAACACCACTACATACTCCAATTTTTTGTCCGCTGATGCCAAAACCTCTCACCAAGTTTCTGATGGTGAACACCAAGCCTTTCTCCTTTATTGGTTCTGTAAATATTTTATTTGCTCTAGTTCAGTTGTCGTGGTTTTAGAGATTTCCCACTTAGTTTCTCTGGTTACTTCTTGAAAACCTTTAGCTTTAGGTACCCTTTTCCTTTCCTTTTTGTAAAAGACCCTTTTTATTATGGTAACCAGACTCCAAAACAATGAGAAATTATATAATGTAGCAGGACCTCTCTAGTTTCTTCAGCTCCGGATAATTCTTTACTTTCCAGAATTCATTCCTTTTACCCATAAGAGTTTTACCTCTTCCTCCTCGACTCCACTCTCTCTCGATCGATCCTTGCAAAACATTCCTATTGTCAAACATTCGACCTTTAATTTTGTAACCAAATTATTTACCTCTACTCGACACGCTAAAGAATTTTTCCCTTTATCCGACAAGCCTCGCAATCTTCTCTGGATGAGTACTCATGTGAACTCCCCAGATCCTCAGCTGGCTAATTCACTTTGCTAGCGTAGTGTTCTTACTGCTAGAGACTTTATGTGTGGAGTGAAACCATCCAGCAGCTATAATAAGACATCGGCTGAATTTTATTGTCCCAACCTCCTGGCTCGGCAATTTGGACTTCTTCAACACATACATTTTCCATATCAGTAGATGGCAACAGCTTTCGGAAGGCCCGCCTTAGCTAATGAGAACGTGGTATCACTATCCCGCCTAAACTTACAGAAGTTGAATGCTTTTGAGTTTCAAACCTTTAGGCAACTCCATGGGGAATCATCAGCTTTCATCAACTGGTGGCACTCGATAAACAAAAAGATCTTTTCAGCCAGTATCTCCAGCTATATATCAAAACTGATCATAGCAGGTATGGATCAGCCTTCTATCAACGCTCAGTCTATATCCGTCGGGAAACCCAAAGCTACGAGGAGCAGAACTGCAGTCGATACAGTAGGTTATTTCTAAACCTTACTCTTTAAACATCGGCTATCTTCTGAATTTTCCTAATGCTTTCATTTCTTTCTTTTAGGAACTTCTCAATCGATGGCTATATATCTTGAGGTTCTTGAAGACACCCCAGTTTCAAAAAACACTCGCCCCAGACCTACCAGATATTCGACCAGGCAAACATAGGTCGTTATCCGAGAGTCCCCATCAGCTACTGCACCTCCAGCTTCTGCTATCCAACAAACAACTTCAAAAGTTGCTGCACAACAATCATCCCCAAAGAAGAAGAAACTGAGAAAGGTCCATCACTTCCTCCAATCTACTTTTAGTAACTTTGATACTCCCAATTCTAACATTTTTCTCTTTTCAGTCTTAGCAACAATCTCCGGAGACTCGTCCAGAAGCTGCTTCTCCACGGCTTTCTCCTGCAAGGCACCCTTTAATACCAATAAACTCTTTAACCTTTTAGTCAATTACCAAAATTTCACCTTTTTTCTTTATTATCAACTAAGCTAATTTTACTTCTTATTAGGAACATGAACCTGCTCCGCTAGCAACTCCTCCTGCTCCTGCTCTTCACATCCCTATCACTCCACCAACTAAAGTGCCTGTTTCTGAAAAAGACCCAGCTCAGTACTTTTCTTCCCTAGTGCCAAAAGCCATTGCGGCTCCAAGTTCTCCTTCGGATCAACATCTATCCTTGGTGGAGACCCTGTTTGATCAAGGCATTCCTTCGAAGCAGCACACAATTACTGACCTCTGGATTGCATTATCAAAATTTGCCAAGTCTCCCAGCACCGATGAAAATCAAAGAGCCATTTTTAATCGTATAGCCATTCATATTGGCGAGGTATCCTGCAATTTTCAAGTTTTCAAAGGTCGTCATGACCAAGTTACCAAGATCTTGCTCGGCTAGCAGAACTTCAAGACCAAAAGCTCCAATTCCAATCTTTTTTTCAACAAGCAGAAACTGCAAGAAGAGCTGATATTGATCAAAAGGAGAAGATGTATGCGTGCCTAGCCGAATTACTTGCCAAGAGGGAGAGAATTAATAAAGACATTGTAGAAACCGAGCCCACATTGGCAGCCTTGGTCCAAAAACAGAGCTATAGCACCAAATTCAAAATACAGCTGTATCGTCGATCTACGACCTTGGATGTAGAGATGGTTCCTATGGTGCAGCAAAAGGTAGCGCTAGAAGAAGATCTATCTGCTGTGGGTAAGGGACTTTTCTTTGTCAGGGAGTCTTGGGAAGGTTTGAAGACGCTCCTGTTGGAAGCAAAGAAAAAAGTGGCACCTTCCTCGGCTGATACAATAATTAGTCAGTCAGAGGTGGAAGCCATTTCTTCCTCCGAGCCCGTGGTTACTTGTGTTGATCCTCCTGCTGTGAACCTTGCTGAATTAGGCCTAACTGATCTTTCAGTCAACCCTTCCGGACCGACTCTGTCATCTGCTGAACCTACTTCTGGCCCAGCTACCAACCTTACTTCAGATGATCAACCAACTGTCGAGCCATAGATTTATTTCAGATTTTAATAATGTTTTCATCTTTCTTATTGAAAAGGCTAATCGACTGGCTTGTAGCCGATAATTTTGAACCAACCCTTTTTAAGCATCCCAAACTGAAGGATAATAATTTTTCAAGTATTTGCCATTTATGCTTCTTATCGTTTCTTCACCATGCATGTTTACTAGTCGATAGGCTCCCTTAATCATAACTTGGCTAACTATATAAGGTCCCACCCAATTTGGTGACCATTTTCCTAACTTATGATCTTTGTCTCCTAATGGTAAAATGGCTTTCCAAACTAAGTCTCCTTCGACAAACCTTTTAACTTTGACATGTTTGTTGTATGCTTTGGCCACTTTCTCTTTATTCTTCCTAATATTTTCCGGAGCCATTAAGGTGTCTTCATCAGTCAATTCTAGCTCCATGAACATAGCCTGTTGATACTCATCTATAGTCAAGCAATGCTGCTTGGCTACCCTTAGTGATTTGACGTTAATTTCTAAAGATAACACAGCATCCTGACCATAAGTCAACCGATAAGGGGTAAACCCTGTCACTGTAGACTTAGAGTTTATGTATGCCCATAGTACTTCGGCTAACTCTTCATGCCATCTTTTTGGTTTGTCCTCTATAGTCTTTTTAATCAAGCTGATTAATATTTTGTTTGTAGCCTCGGCTTAACCATTTGCCCGCACATAACATGGTAAAGATTGGATCAACTTGATCCCATATACTTGTGCAAAAAAACCATCTTCTCTCTCGTGAACATTGTGCCCTGATCTGTTGTAATGGTTTCTGGAATTCCATACCGATAGATAATTTGATTTTTAATAAATCTGATGACATCGGCCTGGGTTACATTAACCATTGGATGGACCTCCACCCACTTAGTAAAATAATCAGTGGCAACAATAATGAATGAGTGTCTTTTGGAAGAGGAAGGATATATTTTCCAAATCAGATCTATTGCCTAACCTCAGAATGGCCAGGGCTTAACAACAGAGTGCATCTCCTCGGCTGGGATCCTCCGGATTGGCCCGTGCTTTTGACATTCTTCAATCCCTTTGCCATAAGTATAGCAATTTGAATTAATGGTTGGCCAATAATACCCATACCTATGTATTAGTCAATGCATCACAGATCCTGATCTTTGTGAACCACATATCCCTTCATGTGCTTCCCCCATAATTTTCATGGTATCGGCTTTGCTAGGACACTTCAACAAAATTCCCTCCAATCCTCTCTTATGAAACTCTTCATCTACCAAGGTATATTTTAAAGCCTTTTGCCTTAGTTTGAAATTTAAAGAAGAGGAAGGATCTTGCAAATACTTCGTTAGTTCAATTCTCCAGTCATCGGCTGCATCTACTTCTCCAATAAGGAGCTCCCTGAGCCGATTATCCAAAGGCTAAATATCTTCAAAGGTTTCCTTATAACCAGAAGCATGATGGGCCAAATCATTTGCTTCTACATTATCCACTCTGGGTATATGCATTATCACGACATCGGCAAATTGTTTTAACAAACTACTAGCCGTTTAGTGACATTCTGCCAAGTTTGGGTTCCTGCATTTGTACTCCCCAGACAGTTGCTTTATGACTAACTGGGAATCACCCATAACCTGGGTGTACTTGGATCCCATGGACAATAATATTTTTAACCCTTATATTAAAGGTTCATACTCAGCTTGGTTGTTTGAACATCCCAACTTCAGCTGATGCATGAATTTTCAGTTTTCTCCAGCAGGGCTTGTGATTACAATTCCAGCCTCAGCTCCCTTATTAGTTCTGGATCCATCAAAAGTTAAGACCCAAGGCTTTAAGTTAACACAATGACTCACCTTGGCTAATGGATCAGTAATATCCACACAGGGATGTTGAGCCAGAAAGTCTACTAACGCTTGCCCCTTTACTGCCCTGAGAGGCGTATATTTCAATGCATAAGCACTTAGCTTGATGGCTCGCTTCATCAATCGGTCTTGTAAGATAGGCCTATGCAACAAGTACTTTACAATGTTGATTTTGCACATTACTTATACTTCTCTCGGCAAGAGGTAATATTCCAGCTTAGTGCACGCATGAAAAAGGGACAAGCATAGGTTTTCTATGGGAGTATACCTCGTTTCGGGGTCATTGAGCAATCAACTAAGATAATAGATGGATCTTTCATTCCCATCCTCATCGTCCTGTGCTAATAGGAAGCCGACAGACTCTGGGGCAGCCGATATTTGCTCAAAAGCGAGTTGTTGTTCTTCTCCCCACACCATTTCATCAACATCCTTTAACCTTAATAGTGGAGAAAAAGCTTTCAGCTTACCAGCTGAGTTTGAAATGAACCTTCTCAGAAAATTGATTTTACCAATCAGGCCCTGCAATTCTTTTTTATTCTGAGGAGGCCTTGCCTCTAAAATGGCTTTGGCTTTGTTTTTTTCTACCTCTAAAATGGCTTTGGCTTTGTTTTTTTCTACTTCAATCCCATGTTAATGTACCAGAAAACCTAAAAAGTTTCCAGCCGATACACCAAAAGAACATTTGGCATGATTCATTTTAAAATTATGACTCCTCATCCTCTTAAGGGCTTGTTCTAAATCGACAAAGTGTTGATTAAAATCATGAGATTTTACTATGACATCATCAATATATACTTCCATGTTTCTTCCTATCAACTTATGAAAGATAGCATTCATGGATCTCTGGTACGTGGTGCCAGCACTTTTCAACCCAAATGGCATGACTAGCCATTTGAATATCATAATGGCGCCAGGAGACCTAAAATCTGTCTTATGAACATCTTCCTTACCTATGAATATTTGGTTATATCCAGAATATCCATCCATTAATGTCAAAATGCCATTTTTGGCTACAGAATCAACAAGCATGTCAGCTATGGGCATTTCATACTAGTCTTTGGGAGTGGCAAGATTTAAATTCCTATAGTCAATACAAATTCTAACCTTTCCACTTTTCTTAATTACAGGAACAATGTTCGACAGCCATTCTACATATCTAGCCATACGAATAAACCCTGCTTTAAGTAGTCGTTCCACCTCTTCTTTAATCTTTGGCATTAATTCTGGACTGAATCTTCTTGCAGTTTCCTTATGAGGCTTAAATCCTTCTTTAGTCAGCAACTGATGTTCTACTAATTCTCTGGAAAGTCCTAGCATCTCATGGTAATCCCATGCAAAATAGACTTTGTAATCCTTTACCAGATCGATCAGCCGATTTCTTTCTTCCTCGCTCAGTAAACCACTTATTCTTATCATTCTCGACTCCTTTTCAGTTCCTAGGTTGACATTAAGCAAAGTATCTCCAGTTGAAAAGGTAGGAATCTTCCTGCTGATTCGGGACTCCCACCTTTCTTCAAGCTCATGCCCCCTAAGCATGTTAAACGAGCAATCTTCTTCCTGGATCTCTTCTAATTCCATAGACATGGCAGCACCAACCCTTTGTTTAACTTCCAAGGATGTTAGCCTATATCTCAAGTCCTCAATTACTTGAGTCTTGTTAATCATCAAAAAACAATTGTAGAGGCCGTAAGTTGGCCTAAATTCTGACAACAAACCCATCGACTGTCAGGTCGCAAGATTCCTATGACCCTTCTTCATATCCTTCAGGGATGGTTATAGGCTCTAGTCGAGGCAAATAGAATATAGCCTCAGCCATTTTGACTTCAGTCGTGAATGGTTTCTTACCAGCTGCAACTGACTCTACCTTGTCTTCATCCTAGAACTTTAGCATTTGATGTATTGTGGAAGGCACACACTGACTGGAATGAATCCAATCCCTTCCCAGTAATATAGAGTAAGTGGATTTAGAATCTACCACAAAGAAGGCAGAGCTCAAGGTTTTGCTACCCACAGTGACATCGACTACCAAAATTCCTAAGGCAGTTGTGGCATCCCCTGTTAAGTTAGTCATTTTCATATTAGTGGGGATCAGATCCTGCTTAGTTCTTCATAGCCTCTTCATTGTGGTTGAAGGCATTATGTTCAGCACAGCTCCTCCATCCACTAAGATTCGGCTAACAGTCATACCATTAACCTGAGCCCTAATGTATAGGGGTTTTAGGTGCTTGGTCATCTCCCATGTTGGTTTAGGAAACTCCATCTTGGGCTCTTCTGGAATGGGGGCTAACACAGCCCATTTGACCTCCTCAGCAAACACGTCAGCTTCCAATTTCTTGAGTTGCTTCTGCCGAACCAAGAACTCACTAGGAATCAACCCCACCATGTTGGTATTAGCCAAAGGTTGGTCTCTGTCTTCTTTCAGTATGGAATCCAACACAGAATCCTCAAATAGAAGATCTGTACCGAGTTCCTCCTCCATTTCCTTGACTATTAGAGGAACCTGCTCTTCTGCTGTTATGACTGGTACCTCTTCCAATTCGGCTGTCTCCAACTTGTTAATAATCTCTTGGAACTCTTGTTCTTCCTTTCCCAAACAATCTTGGTTTTCTGACCGCACTGGTTCCTGCTTTCTCTCCTGAATAGTCTTTCCTCTTTTTGGTTGCCCAAAAGCAGCCTCTAGGATCTCGGTCACCCGAGGATATTTGATCTCAGCACGACCGATTCCTTTTGCCTCCGCTAGCATGGCCAAGGTTTGTTTCATTCTTTGTAGTGATTTGTTCCTTTGGGTCCTTCTTTTCTGAGTTCTGGTAATCACCACTAGTTCCTTTACCACAGGCTCTTTCCATTTTACATACTTGTTTATGAACCAGTGTTCCTTTTCCACCTCAGCTGGTGATTTGACCATATGTTGGGGCCTGATGGTTTCCTCATTCTTCACAGCAATCTTCAGTTTAGTCATACCATTTTCCACATCGAAAGGAGCTACTCTCTTACCTTTATCTGGTATAGGAGCCTCGTCCATTGTAGATAGCCATCTATTAGCCGAAGAACCATCATGTTTCTCGGCTACACTTCTTCCTACGTTCCCTCCTAGAGCCTTTTTTGTTATTTCCCCACGCCTGAGTGCAGGGCTTCTTGTTCTTTCCCCACGTTCCCTTCTTGTTCTTATCCAACAACCTAGGTTTAACTTCGTCTGCTTGGTTACTGGGGACCAGAATGGTCTTCCCATTGGGGCCTCTGTATACATTACAATATGCCGAATAATGTTTGGCTCCAGTTTGTTTCGTTGGCTGAGTCATTTCCAACTTGTTGAACACTATGGGCCTATTGTATTCAGTTGGTGCATCTCTCTTGACATCTTCCTTCTTATTCTGGGGTCTCTTCAGTCTGTCAAACACAGATGGTTTCTAGTCTTTTTCTTTAGACTGATCAAACACAGCTAGAACTCTGCCAGCCCCATCTGGCTCATCAAACACTCCCCTTTGTCTCCATTGGCGACGTACCGACTGTTTCCATCTTTTAGATGGTGAGCCATATACTGTCTCCCCGGAAAAGGAAACCATATTGACTCCAACTGGGGGGAAAAGGTCAGTAATGATAGTCATCTCCTTTTCAACTAATTTAAACCTCCCTTCTTTCATAGCCTTCTGAATAGCCTTTCTAAATAACATACAGTTAACAGTAGCATGAGTGTAAGAGTTGTGCCACTTACAATATTTCTTTCCCTTCAATTCTTCGGCTGGGGGATTTGATGTCCTTTGTTCAGCCTAATCTGTTGGTCCTTCAAGAGATAATCAAAGAGTTGGTCTGCCTTAGAAAGGTCGAAAGAGTATTCCACCCTGCTCTTAGAAGTTTGTAGCTCATTCCCTTTGGGGAGTCTCAAAGCTAGGCAAGAATATGGTTTCCCTCTCAATATTTTAGCAGCCATGACATCTGTCGATTGCTCGACTGAGTCATCTGATAAAAGTCTGAATCTTCAACATCAATCACACTAATTAGGTGAGGACCTCTGTTCCTGTTAGACCTCCTTCTTTCCTTTTCTAGGATGTATTGCTCAATTCGGGAGGCACTGGAAGCTAACTGACTTAGATCAGTGCAACCCTGTCCTACTGGCTTTTCCCTCAGCTGAGGATTGATAACTCTTTTAATGATGAGTTATTTAGCTCCTTTTCTCTATTAATTGTTGCTATCTTTGAGGTTTTGAGTCTTGATTTTGGTAGGAAATGCTGTTTTGTAAATATTTGTGTGAAGCATTGTAAATATCTGCATTTTGCTCTTGAATGCTCCATCATTGTCTCAAAATTTATGTGTCTGCTTATGCTAGTAATTTTCTTCTTAAATTCTCTGGAATTTAAGGTGGCTTTGACTTCCTCCAAGGCAAGGGTCTCTCCCCAAATAACATGGTGTCAACCAGGTTTTCAAAAGAAGGGGAAGGGAACACAGAAGCATAACAGCTTGATCCTCTTCATCATTTTTTACATCAACACTTTTCAGATCAAGAACAGCTTTAGTGAATAAAGAAACATGTTCTTTAATGGAAGTATCTTCCTCCATTTTATGCTTATGAAGTATCTTCTTGAGATAGAGCTTGTTGGCTAATGACTTGGTCATGTACAAGCTTTCCAGTTTGAGCAAAACCCCTGCAGTTGTACTTGCATCAGTCACTTCGTGAAGGACTTAATCAAATCTTTCTTTTCCTTTTCTGTGAGTGTCGAAGGAAGCTTAGCCTCACCTACCAAGGCTTCTACAAACCCTTGATGAACTAGGAAAGCCTTCATCTTGATCCTCCAGAGGCTAAAATCGTTTTCGTCATTCGACTTTTCCACATCAAATTTTGCAGTTCCCATTTTAGAGCAAGCCTCAATTGAATAGCTACTAGTACCAATTGTTGAGTATGCACCCGATAATCACACACACAGAGAACTAAGAAAGAATGAATAATTGAGAAAATAAAGAAAAAGGAACACAAGATTTATGGTGGTTCAGAGCCAAGGTCTAGCTCATACATCCACCCTGAGCCAAGGTCTAGCTCATACATCCACACTGAGTCGAATAGCTACTAGTACCAATTGTTGAGTATGCACCCGATAATCACACACACAGAGAACTACGAAAGAATGAATAACATAGAAAATAAAGAAAAAGGAACACAAGATTTATCGTGATTCAGAGCCAAGGTCTAGCTCATACATCCACACTGAGTCAATCTTATTACTTTCAAGTTCTCAAGAGTACAATCAGGAATTTACAGAGTATAGAATGACAAAATTCCTCTAATCAATTGCCTTTATATTGAGCCCATACAGCACAGATAAGTCTTGGCTTCTATATCTAAAACTAAATCAGTTACAACTACTTAACCAATTAGAAACTAACTAGATATCACAAGGCCTCACAGTTGTATAACCAACTTAACTGCCAAGTAAGTTTTTAGCTCCAATGATGATCCACAATATAACAGGTATATTATTAGGTGGTTAATGCAAGTCAGTTGATTGTTAATGAGGCACCCATCTACCACATGTTTACCCATTAATCAAGTTTAACTCTTCATTAACCACAATTATGAACTATATTAACGATTGACAAAATTTTACCCCAAAAATTGACCAAGTTGGTTGTACAAATAAGATTTCTCTAATCTCATAGTGGCCTTTAGCCCTTTAGTGTTGCACTGCATTACAACCCTAACACAGTCTAACACGATAATAAAAACAAAAGTTGAGCAGTGTGGAGCCGGAATTGATTTACTGCCAAAAAAAATACTAATAAAAATTGATTTTAAATAAATAATTTTGTCCGTATACGTGATATATTTTATATTTGATTTTTAAATGTGAATTTTTTTGAAATCGGTCCCTATACGTACAATTATTTTTAGTTTGGTTCTTAACGTTTATTGGTGTTATAACATCGTTTATTAGAGTTAAAGTATGGATATCAAATTAAAAATAATTATCATATGTAGGAATCGAGTTCAATTTTTTTGTCCCTATATGTGATAATTACTAGTATATCGACCCGTGCCATGCACGGGAAATATGCTAATGTTTTTATAAGTTTATCAAAAAAATGTAATTGTTGATTTAACGTTTTTTGATTAATTTTTTTGTGCGGAATTATATAAAAAAATTATTTTGTATGACCCATCGACCACAAAATGTAAAAACTATTAATTTAATAACTATTGATATTATAATATAGATAATGACTCTTAAATGTAAATAGTAAGTATGTACTGCCTATTATAAAATTTTAGTATTAAAAATATAATTTAAAAAATTAAAAATGTATAAAGAATATATAAATATATATCATGTGATCATAAAAAACATAAATTATAATAAAAAAAAGTGTAGAGAAAAGTAATACATTTCTCCTCATCTCTCATTCTCTATTCTCTCCACTACCAAACACCATAAATCACACTTCTCTTTTCTTTTTCGGGCTAAGTCGGACCACCTTTCACCAAACAAACACCATAATCTTGCTTACTCTCTTCACCTTCCTCTATATTTCTATCTGATTAGCTTCGCGAGCGGACACCGTTGACGGAGGAGTCACCACCAACCGTCGTTGTCCTCACATTTTTCGACTATCGTCTGAAAAACCATATGATATAAAATAAATTTGTATATTTGATATATGTTTTTCTACCTAACTAAAATGAGTTGGTCATAGAATCTGGAGAAAAAAATGACATTTTTTGAAATGTCATTTCTAAATATAAATTTTAATAAGAGTGTGATGCATGTAATGACTTTTAATAAACGATAGATAATGGATAATATTTTTTTTTTTGGTTTCCTAGGATATCTGTATCACCCCGGTTTTTATCGTTCTTCAATAACAGTAAATATATATGTTTATATTATTTTTAGTTGGATTGAGTAATTTTAATTACTCATTTAAAAATATTTTATTAAATACGTTAGTACTCAAGATTTACAAAACCGGACCGGCCATCGAACCGGTGAAGGCAGCGGTTCAAGGTTCAATGGTCCAACCGAGGTTGAACCGTGGTTGAACCGGTTATATATACTTCACATACATATGTCATAACTCAACATATATAACATTCAAAATGACAAAACCAAATCAAATATGCCATCAAAGTCATCAAACCATAACATTTAAGTTCAACAAAAGTGGACAATGTTTATTGGAAAGTGGAAACTAAATAACAGATACATCAAACATCATAATATTCATTGAGGTTGACTCCTTCATATTCAAACACGTCAGCCATAGCATCTTCACTAATTTGAGTAATATCTTCACCACCCCCACCACTTTGAAGTTGAATCTCTACAGCATCAAGTTCTTCATCACCTAATTAAACAACAAGCAAGTAGAAAAATAAAATTTCAACACTAAAATAATCAAGTTACATACAAAGCATGTTCGATATAATTAAACATTAACCTTCGTTGCTTCTTGATGAATCACCAACTATTGGAATAGCACCACTATCATGATAAAGAACATTTTCAATCTCATCAATATCAAGTTCAGGAGAGGGTTCTTCATCAATCACCCAAAAATCAACTTCATCAATGGATTCATAATCAACGGGATCACGACATGCCTTCTTGTAGTGTCCCCTATAACAAAACATTACAATAGAAAAAAGCAAAATTATTATGCTTTTCAAAAAAACTAAAAGTAATGTTTCAACTTTTGACATAATGAAATTTTTATACCTATTCCTCAAACGCAAGTTATAAGTAACATAAACAATATCATTCAGTCTCTGATGTTCAAGTCTATTTCTTCTCTTTGTATAGATGCGTTCAAAGACACTCCAATTTCTCTCACACCTCGAAGAAGAACAAGTTTGGCTAAGAATACGAATTGCCAACTTTTGCAATATTGGAGCACTACCCCCATACATTCTCCACCATTCATCTACAAAACACATATTTAGTTAAATAAAACAAGAAATATACATAACTATGTAAGTTTAAAACATTATTTAAAAATTAAAACTATCAATTGGTACTCACCAGGTTGTATATCCTTTGCCACTTTAAGAGCACTTTCACGACTAAAAGATCCTTGTCTTTCACGATACACTTGCAACTCTTTAATGGCTTTCGCCACATCGGGACAAAAAGCTTGTATATCAAATAAATCAAGAAGTGCTTGCATGACCCTACTCTTATCACAATACTTGTCATCATAAATGAATGCGGGGTTTAAAAAGTATGCAGCTGCATGAAGATTGCGCTTCAAGTGCTTATCCGATCGAGTCTTAAGAATATCCGTGTATGGCTTATACAAGTTCTTTCTATGCTTAAACATTTCCTTTATTGCATTTTTTGCCCTTTGCATGCCCTCATAAACATAACCAATAGAAGGTTTTTCATCCCCATCTACAATTTTTAGTAATCTAATGATGGGAGCCATAAGTTTGGCAATCATAAAACATTCATTCCAAAATTTATTATCTAAAATGATAGCACTAACAGCTTTTCCTGTTGTACCCTTTGCTAACTTATGGCTAGTAAAGTATTTGTCCACAACCAATGCTTGCAAATCATGCTTATGATCATGAATATTTTTCAATGTGATAAAAGTAGTAGCAAATCGAGTCGTTCCTGGACGTACGATTTCCTTCCAACCTTCTCTTTTTCTTAGCCAAGATAAGAATACTATATGATTGTACAGAAACACAGTTACCTTTGAAGCTTTTTTGGCAAGCTCTGCAACATGAGGCATACTAGCAATATCCTTCAAAAGGAGATTCAAGCAGTGGGCAGCACAAGGAGACCAAAAAATGGTTTCATATTTTTCATGCACCAATTTACCAGCAGCTACATAGTTAGATGCATTATCTGTCACTATGTGAACAACATGTTCAACTCCAACCCATTCAATAACTTCGGGAAACATATTGCACAAAGTCGCGGCATATTTCACAACATCCGATGCATCAATAGACTTCACAAATGCTATCCCTATGGAATAATAAAGTAAAAAGCTTATCAAATAAAAATTAAATGGACTATCAAGTTTATTAAGGAATCTCAAAATTTCACAAATGTTGTACCCTTAGGACAATAAACTAGAAAGTTTATCAACGTCCTTTGTCTTTGGTCAGTCCATCCATCAGCCATGATTGTACATCCACTCTTAGCCCAATTGGCTCGATAACTTAGCACAAGCAATTGACATTCTTTCTTGCAATCTCCCAACAAGTTAACCCGTAGATCATGATAAGACGGAACTTTATAACCGGGGCCAATAGCAGCAATTGCATCCGCAACTTCTTGAAAATATGGTGACTTTGTTGCATAAAATGGAATGTTAGCATCAAAAAACCATCTAGCAATTGCCATCCCAGCTTTGTAATGTGCAGCCGTGCCAGATATTACACTTTTTATAGTTGGTTGAGAGCCAGGAGTTGTCCTTGGAGCAAAAGAACCACCAATTTGAACATCAGCTTTTCTTTTTCCTTTGTTGGGAGCAGAAACAGATGCAGTATTTGGGGAAGGTTGAACTTCTTGCACTTCCCCCTCATTACTACCATCATATGCATCATTGAGGTCGTTAGTCTTCTTTTTTTCTTTGATACCTTTCAATAACTCAATCATTTGGTGACGAACATCGTGAGGAACTTTCTTACAAGAGCTTATTTGACCAGATACACCCGCAAGATGGTGCTTCATTCTGTTTATGCCTCCTCCTCTGTAACTTATTCCACAATGAATGCAAGTGTACACATTAGTTCTCCCTTCTTTTCTAAATGTAAAATGCTCCCAAGCAGGATCACTTTTCCCACGAACTGCAGTGGAGCCTTCTGCTGATTCACCATGTGATGATTGTGTGTTAGGGGCATTGGTAGATAAATTAGGATTATTTTCTTCATGAGCATTCCCACTTGGTAATTCCTACAAAACAAGTGGTTCTTCATCAGCAACAAGCCAACAAGAAGAGTATCTTCCCATCAAATAAAACAAAACAAGAATAATTTAGTCTAAACAAGTGGTTTGAAAAATGTGCACATGGAGATCTGCACCAACCTCGCCCGAACTTCTATATAAATTTTCAACTTGCCTCCCTTCTCAGGGAGTTTTGTATAGATTACCAAAGTAGAGGGAGATTTGTTTAATAAAAACAAAATGCAGTGGAGGTGAGAATAATTTACTCTAACTTAAATTGTTCAATGGACATTTGTACATCTTGCCTCCCTCTTATGCAGCAATAGTTTGTGAGATTATAGTAATGCTGTAACTCCTTTGGAATTGAAAAGCACTAAAATAAGCTGGTAATATTGATTAGGACCATTGTACAGACATATATTCACTATTTGTGTTTTAGAATCATTTGTCTCTGCCACTGTTGCACCAGCGAAGAAAAACAAGGGCAGTAGTGGTCTTTTCAGTAGAAATATCCCAAAAGTTTTAGTAGCTTCCTTCTTAACATCCTATCTTCATAAATCATCCAATCTAAAGCCGTAGGGCTGGGCAGGTAATTCCCTGATTTGGTCAATGATAACCATCTGTTATTCTCTCCCCTCTTCACAACTTCCTTTGATTTCTCTCTTAAAAGCTTACTCCTGTGCGATGTCTTTATTCTCTGTTTCACTATGTATTAAAATGCACTTCCCCCTCTTACAGTTGACATATACTCACTTGGGGTTGGGGCCACACTCTATGAATCATATTATCAATTTATCATTCGGATATGTTTGTGGCAGACCCAAAAATAATGGTAACGGTGGGTGAAGGAAAATGCATAGTGTGCAATCATCATTGAACACGGATATGTTTGGAGAATACAAAACTTGGAGAAGAAGAGTAACATACCTGGTTCGAGTTCGACATTGGACTATTGGAGAACGCAGGGACGTGAGAACGCAGGGACCTCGCCGGAGAACGCAGCAACCTCGCCGGATAACGCAGGGACGTGATCACGTGAGGCGAACTGGCGATGATGAAACGAACAGGGAAGCACCGAAGCAGAGGCAGCCAGGCAGGTTCGGTAGAGCAGAGGCAGCAAGGGTCGAAGGGGAAGAGATGAGTCTGAGATCTGAGATTGTGATTTGTGAAAGACTAAAACAGTAAAACCCTTAAAATTTAGGGTTGCAAAAACGGCGTCGTTCTGCATATTTCGAGAACCGGAGCAGACCGGTCCGTATCCGGTTTTAGTCGGTTTAGCCGGTTTTTAACCGGTTCACCGGTTTTTTAGCCGGTTCGACATCTGGTCGGTTTTGGCATCTGACCGGACCGGTCAAGGTCCCGGTTCCCGGTCGGACCGGTCGGTCCGGTCCGGTTTTAAAAACCTTGTTAGTACTGCCTTATTTCAGTATAGGTACATTTAGTAGACAATAATGTTATGTTATTGTCACTATTAGTATTTGTTTAGAAAAATATTTTAAATGATATGATTGAAATAAAATTATTTTCATATTTTATTTCATTTAATTTTAGATTTGAAAATAAAATTGGTTTGACATTAATCAGAGATTAAATGTTGGATCGTAGATTTTCTTAATTGATCAATTCAACTATCAATCTCTACTTTATTTCAAATTTTGAAAGTATATATTTATCACCCTTTATTTTTAGATTCAAAAATTAAAAACGTATTTATTTTTGACTCAATATTTATCACTCATTTTTATACCTATCACTAATATTAAGTTAAAACATAAATTTCTCTCTCCTCCCCCTCTTGTTAGTCACGACCCAAACCTATTCTTCTTCTTCTTCATCTTCATCTTCATCTTCCTTCTTTATCTTTTTCTCTTCTTCTTCCTCAAAACCCAAAGCTTCCTCCTCTTTTCTCATGCCATCTTCATCAACCTTCTTCCTTCTCCATAGCAGCCGCACGATCGCCTCCCCTGAGGCCACCGTTCAAGTGATGCCGCCCATCATTGAGCGGATGGCCCGCGATTCGCCGCCGCCCTGCTGGTTCGTTTCAGCCGCTATTGCACCGCCATCTCCGCCTTGGGTGAATTTTTCTGGCCACCGCAATATTTCTTTGAAGTTTTGTTCATGTCTCCTTCTTCCTCATGTGGTTTGTGCAAAAACCCACACTTTTGATCACTGTTCGAAAGCCCCTCGCCGGAGTTGTCCGTCAGCCGCCACATCGGACCACCTCCAAGACAGACACCATGATATCTTCTTCACCTTGGGTAAGTGTTCCTTAATGTCTTATATGTTGTAAAGCCCAAATCAGATTGCAAAACCCTAACCTCACCTCTTTGATTTCATACTGTAATTTGAAATTAAAGCTTGTTTTTATGCAATTGGGACTATGAATTAGTGTTTTCCTAAACTAATTTCATTGTTCTTTGGCTAGATTGGATTTTCCCCAATTTAAGTCATGAACCCTAAAACCCCAATTCGATTTTAATTGAAATTGATTATGTTTTTATAAAATTAACTATGTATCTATGAAATTGGTTCTATTGTAGTACAATTGAGACTCTTAATTGATGATTTCTAAGTTCAATTTTATGGTTCTTAAATTAAATCAAAGTTTCCACAATTTTTATGAAAAGCCCTTTTTACCTAATTTGATTTATGAGAAATCAATAATGTTTTTTTTAAATTAAAAATATAGTTTCCTCTAATTTTATGTTTTGAGGATTATTAATTTGTGGTTATGTCATTTGATTGATTGAATGTGCTTGGATGCTCTCTGGACTTTGCTTGTGATTGCGCTTGTTTAGGGAAGACATGAATTTCATGTTAGAAATTTGTCGATGAGTCACTTGCGTGTATTGCAAGTTTTCAAGTTGTTAGTGGGTGTCCAGTTTTGCGAAGTTTCATGGGATAAGGAGTAAACTGTGGAACTTGGAGTAAAGGATCTTTTTTTGATCTACAAAGGTAAAGGGAGTAAGCCTGATGAGTTCCTAGCCGTTATATATTTAATGTTATAGAGTGCTTGTGATGATTTATAATATGTTGATTGACTGCAAATCTATATATATATGTTATGTGATGCTGAGATTTGAAACTGTCTAGTTATCTGAGGAATATGTGTGTGTGTGTGTGTGTGTGTGTGACTTATCTGTATGGTGAAATATGTTTGAGACTGGTTAGGCATGACATTCGTCATAGCTTATGTTTTGGAAAATTATTTTATTCGAAACATATGAACACATAAAAGTGATTTTTGGCTTTCTTTGGAAAGTGGAAAGGAAATAGAAAAGGACTAGATTTCTGTGCTGAGGTTTCGGACTAGATTCTGATTACGGTGAAGCTGGACTAGCCTTCCTCCTGTTAAGGACCTAGAGTTCTGAGACGTCGGACTAGTGTCTGTTGATAAAAGATTTTGAAAAATCTTTAACGAGAGTTTAAAACTCAGTAATATTAAAGGTTTAATCAATATCTGAAAAGATGATCTGGCAGACGTGCTGTTGTTATCAAGTTACAGTTTTCACATAGGGTGGACTGATAAATTTGATAGTTATGGACCAAAGGCATATTCTTGGGCTTTTGGGTTCTTAGGGACATTCGGGCTTGAACTCCACGTAATGCTTGGGGCTTTGCAACCTCTTGTCGTGGAAATCGACTACCCTGCACGAATGTACTCAAATGGGGACTATCAAATATTATATAGGTGATACACAAAATCTTAGAACAATTGGATAAAGGACCCATGGAGAGGCCACCCGACGCGAAACAATTATGTTATAGGAAATATCGCGGCCTATCATACTCAAGGAAGGGAAGTTAGGATCTCTGGAGGTTGTGTTAGAAAGTGGATATTGAAGTGTTAATAGAAAACTTACGAATAAAGTCTTAAATCTGAACAATCTTATGATATGAATATTATTATATTTATATGAGTTGTTACTTTGGTTTTTGGTGCTATTTATATGTTAAATATATGACTGTTGTGTTTAAACTCATATATTGGTAACTCACTGATAAGCCTCTGGCTCATCTAGTTTTGTGGCTAGTATGACCAGGGTTTTGTGCAAATTATATCGTATTTTCACCCAAATTAGATTAGATTGTCCTCAAGCAAGGTTTTGAGTCTCTAGAGTAGTTTTAAGTTAATTTAGCTAGTTTGGAGTTAAATAATACACTTATAGTTATTTCTTTGTTTTCAGGTTAAGTGAAAGTCAAGAGAATAAGGAAACAGGGGTCTCGCCCCGCGAAAGCCATGCTCGCCACGCGACCCCGAAGCCTGACTGTTCCAAGAAATTGCTAAGTCTCTGGGTCGCCTCGCGAATGGTTGTTCGCCTCGCGAGCCATCTGAATTCTGAATTTGTATAAAAGGCTGTTCTGAATATTTTTGAAAGGCTTTGGCTCCTCCAACTTTCTGATATACATTTTTCCTTTGTGATTTCGTTATTGCCATGGAGCACTAAGTCCTAGGATTAGTCTACTGTTTGAGGATCCTATATACTTGAGGTTATGTAATCCCTATTTTAATTGCTTTTCCCTTTTCAATACCATACTTTGTATTTCTGTTTGCTTAATTCAGGAGTATACTGTATTGTATTGATTTGTCTCTGGTGATATCATGTTCCTATAATTAATCGCATCTGCTTAATTTGCGTGTGTACATTTCGTGTTCGCTTAGTTCACGAAGGGCTTAATCCCGTTTGCTTAATTCGGGAATAGGGACATGTATCTGTGGTAGTAGTTTCGCTTGTAAATTGCTACTACAACCGGGAGGGGATAAGAACCTGCTTAGGGCTTGGGATTACATTAACCAAGGATAGTAAGGAATTCTTGACAGTAGATTAATCGTTGTTTGATAATTGATAATCCCTTTTCAACTGCTTTGTTTTTGATTGCTCTGTTTTGTTTGTTTCTTAATTGCATTCCAATCCAAACCCCCCCCAAAACTGATTTTTGGTGAAAGATAATATTCTCAGAGTCCTTGAGAGACGACATCCGAGTTGTCGCATTATACTACACTTTTAAACCCGCTCGTCCTTTTTGGCGCGTGCGCGACAGCGCGACCAAAAATTGGCGCCGTTGCCGGGGACTCTGAGTTGTTATTTTTCTCAATTTGTTTTTATTTTATTTTCTTTTCTTTCTTTTATTTTCTGTTCTGTTTTGAATTGGTCTGGCTACTAGGTCTCATTGCCCTGAACTGTGTGATTTTGACCCGGAAATTGAAAGAACATTGCACACACTCCGTAGGGAATTTCGGGCTAGCACTAGTAGTGATTCCAATTTTAAAACTGCTTTTGAAAATATGGGAGACCAAAGGACTTGGAGGCAGCTTGCTGCCCCTGATGTGAATTACAATGGTTTGTGCATTGCTTATCCTGGTGCTGACACCCCTTTTGAGTTAAAATCTGGGCTAATCCATTTGTTGCCAAGATTTAATGGTCTTGCAGGTGAAGATCCACACAAGCACCTCAAGGAGTTCCAAGTTGTCTGCTCCACAACTTTGAGGCCAGAAGGAGTAACTGAGGATCATATCAATTTGAAGGCTTTTCCATTCTCACTCCAGGGAGCTGCAAAAGATTGGCTTTTATACCTTGCGCCAAATTCCATTACCACATGGAATGACTTGAAGAAGCTCTTCCTGGAGAAATATTTTCCTGCCTCCAGAGCCGCTGCAATTAGGAAAGAAATCTGTGGAATAAGGCAAGGAAATGAGTCGCTAGGCGAGTATTGGGAGAGGTTCAAGCGGTTGACATCTAGTTGCCCCCAAAGACCAAATTTCCGAACAGCTCCTCATCCAATATTTTTATGAAGGATTGCAGCCTATGGATAGGAATATTTTGGATGCTTGCTAGTGGGGAGCATTGGTTGACAAGACCCCACTGCTGCTAAGCAACTTATTGAGAACATGTCGTTGAATTCCCAGCAATTCACTACAAGAAGAAATTCTGTTGAGACTAGAGGTGTACATGAGGTCCGCACTTCCTCTTCCACCATGACAAGTGATGATAGAATTGATAGGCTCACTTCTTTGGTAGAGAAATTGGTAATGGATAGGGTTCGACTGCGGTGTTGTGTGGCATGTGCGGTTCTCCCGAGCACCCATATGAAGCATGCCCCATTTTGCAAGGAGGGTCGATTCTTGAATCACCTCAAGCCTTTGGCAGTCCATCCGTATAATCAGGGCAATAACCGAAGCAGATCAGACATTCCAGATCTTTCAACAAATAGGTACCATCCCAGTGGAGTAATCACCCTAATCTGCGGTATGGGAACTCATCCCAACAGCCGATGGCACCTCGAGAATCCTCCTCCGGTGACTACTTCAAACCCTCCGGACCTTGATGAGATGACATGCTCAATAAAATGGCTGCACAATTAGATGCACAAAATCTACGGTTTCAGCAGAAATGGGACAGATTCGAGCCTCACAGCACACGGTTTCAGCAGCAAACAAATGCCAGCATTAAAAATTTAGAGACACAGATTGGACAGATGGCCACATCCATGAATAGCACACCGCAAGGTCAAAGAACAACCCAGCTGCCAGCACAGCCAGTGACCAATCCTAATGCCTCCAACCCCAATGTGAGTTCTATATCTCTGAGGTCTGGAAAGGTTGTTGAGGCCACTTATGGAAAGAATGAAGAAACTATGAAGGCTACTCCTGAGCCTACTGTTGAAGTTACTCCTGAGCCTACTGTTGAAGTTACTCCTGAGCCTACTGTTGAAGTTACTTCTGAACCTGTGGTTGAAGTTGAAACTGAGAGAGTGTATAGACCACCCATTCCGTTCCCACACAGATTACAGAAAAATTTGAAGAGTGGTGGTGAAGATAAAGAGAAGGAAATTCTTGATGTTTTAAGAAAGGTGGGTGTTAATATCCCTCTGTTGGATATGATCAAGCAAGTGCCCAGATATGCAAAATTTCTCAAGGACCTATGCACCAACAAGAGGAAGATGAAGACTAATGAGAGGGTTGACTTGGGAAGAAATGTCTCAGCGCTTATCCAGTCTAAGCTAGAAGAAGTTGTTGCTTTCACTCAGGCACTGCCACCGAAGTGCAAGGATCCAGGCACCTTCACTATCCCATGCACTATTAGGGACAAGAAGTTTGAAAACTGCATGCTGGACTTGGGAGCATCTATCAATGTCATGCCTACCTCCATCTTTAACAAACTGGATCTTGGTCCTTTGAAGTACACAGGTATCACCATTCAGTTGGCCAACAGGACCTGTGCCCGCCCCATGGGAATGGTGGAGGATGTACTAGTGCAAGTTGATGATCTGATCTTCCCAGCTGATTTCTACATCTTGGACATGGAAGGCGAGACACATTCCAGTAAATCACCAATCATCCTGGGCCGGCCATTCATGAAGACAGCCAAGACTAACATTGATGTGGGTGATGGGACCATGTCTATGAAGTTTGGGGATATAGTTGCAAAGTTTAACATATTTGATGCCATGAAACATCCAGCGGAAGAGCACTCTGTATTCCACATTGAGCTGGTATCTGAGACTATTGAGGATAACCATGAGAACTTGTTTTCTAATTTTCCACTTAATTCTGGCTGTGATGATATTCTTTCTTTTCTTGATTGTACTAACGCTAACCATTTTGTGGTTTGTCTTTGAGATTGCTGCATGTTTAGCAGGTGATAAAATTGTCAGTGCAGTGGATGAGAAACATGAAGAAGATGAAGGAGCACCGGAGGCCCTCTCTACCTCTTTGGACTTAGACTGCAAGGAATGGGATCCAGGTGACAGCTCCGGCTTACACTGAATTTGATCAGGGAGTACTCTTTTCCTTTCCCTCACTATGATCTTATAATTCTGTTGTTCATTGGGGACAATGCATGTTTTAAGTGTGGGGGAGGGAAGTAGTTGTAGGTTTTCTTTTCTTTGAATAAAGTTTTCTTTTCTTTGAATAAAGCTCCTGAATAATTTGAGAAGCTCGGGAGCATTTGTGTGTTAAGTTTTTAGTTGGCAAGTTTGTTAGATTTTGATTGATGTTGCACAGATTGCTTGCATGATTGATATGTAATGATTTCCCCTAGGCTGAAAAATTTTGTGATTCCCATGTGAAATTGAAAACTGAACTTTGGGATTTTGTTATGATAGCATGATGAATGATAAGTTTGGGGTGATAGGAAGCACACACTAGGGATAGTATCTCTTTCAAACAATTTGCATGAATGTCCAGGTGAGGTTTTGAGCCTCCAACATGTTTCAAACTGTGTGAAAATCACTTTCAAGTTACACTTCCCTGGATTTGATTGAATCTCTTTTTGGTTTGCATGATTATATGTGTGTAGCAAATGATTTAGGCAGTTTCTGTGTAAATAGCTACTTGGCCTGAAAAAACTAATTCCTATTGCATGTTCCTTAGCTAGCCCTTTTGAGCCTATTAGCCTTTTAGTTCTTGATAACCTAATGTTATAAGCCCTAAAATCTGGAAAACCATGTTAACCCGATCTTAGGATTAGGAGAGCATGTAATCTTAGAATGGGTGCAAGAAACTAAAGTTTGGGGTGGCTGCAAGGTGCAATGTGTTGTTGGGATTAGGAAAAATGAAAAAAAAAATGAAAAATAAAAAAAAATACAAAAATGCCAAAAAAAGAAATAAAAAGAGCTGTAGCCACCCAGAAGTGTAAAGAAAAAAAATAAATAAAGAAAGGAACTTGAGTGAATTTCAAGGTGTAAATATAGTTCATGCTCTCTTAGTTCCTAGGGTCTTCAGCTTAGTTCCTTTGTATATCCTACCCTTAGCCAGGCCCCATTACAACCCAATAAAGACCTTCTGATGTTGCTTGCTTGTTTTCTGTGGGAGCCATTTTGAGATGAAAAGCAAATTTTTGGAAAGTGTACTTGAGAAGTGAAACTGAGTGCAAATTGTTAGCCTGACATAAACTGAGTGACTGAGTGAACAAATAATGCCCTTGTGAGGAAGGAAGTTGTTTGGATTTGGTGATCTCCCTCTTGTGTGTGACTTAGATTCCCTGCTTAGATTTCTGATTGTTTTCATGATGAAACTCTCAATTGTTTGGAATAAATGAATGTGGGAATTGCTCTGTTTGAAATAGGGGAAACAATGAAGAAAAAATTGTTTTTGAAGTTGCTTGAATTAGGGCAATGTTGGTTGCATCTTTTAAGCTTGCCAGGTCTTGAGTCTTTTTGTTTTTTGAGTCTTAGTTTGCTTGGGGACAAGCAAAGTTTAAGTTTGGGGTATTTTGATAAGCCTCTGGCTCATCTAGTTTTGTGGCTAGTATGACCTGGGTTTTGTGCAAATTATATCGTATTTTCACCCAAATTAGATTAGATTGTCCTCAAGCAAGGTTTTGAGTCTCTAGAGTAGTTTTAAGTTAATTTAGCTAGTTTGGAGTTAAATAATACACTTATAGTTATTTCTTTGTTTTCAGGTTAAGTGAAAGTCAAGAGAATAAGGAAACAGGGGTCTCGCCCCGCGAAAGCCATGCTCGCCACGCGACCCCGAAGCCTGACTGTTCCAAGAAATTGCTAAGTCTCTGGGTCGCCTCGCGAATGGTTGTTCGCCTCGCGAGCCATCTGAATTCTGAATTTGTATAAAAGGCTGTTCTGAATATTTTTGAAAGGCTTTGGCTCCTCCAACTTTCTGATATACATTTTTCCTTTGTGATTTCGTTATTGCCATGGAGCACTAAGTCCTAGGATTAGTCTACTGTTTGAGGATCCTATATACTTGAGGTTATGTAATCCCTATTTTAATTGCTTTTCCCTTTTCAATACCATACTTTGTATTTCTGTTTGCTTAATTCAGGAGTATACTGTATTGTATTGATTTGTCTCTGGTGATATCATGTTCCTATAATTAATCGCATCTGCTTAATTTGCATGTGTACATTTCGTGTTCGCTTAGTTCACGAAGGGCTTAATCCCGTTTGCTTAATTCGGGAATAGGGACATATATCTGTGGTAGTAGTTTCGCTTGTAAATTGCTACTACAACCGGGAGGGGATAAGAACCTGCTTAGGGCTTGGGATTACATTAACCAAGGATAGTAAGGAATTCTTGACAGTAGATTAATCGTTGTTTGATAATTGATAATCCCTTTTCAACTGCTTTGTTTTTGATTGCTCTGTTTTGTTTGTTTCTTAATTGCATTCCAATCCAACCCCCCCCCCCAAAACTGATTTTTGGTGAAAGATAATATTCTCAGAGTCCTTGAGAGACGACATCCGAGTTGTCGCATTATACTACACTTTTAAACCCGCTCGTCCTTTTTGGCGCGTGCGCGACAGCGCGACCACTCACCTTTGCAATATATCTGTGTGGTCTTGTGTTGTACTTTGGTACGTGACTGCAGGTGATGCCAAGGTGTTCTCTGCCCCAAATCGGAGGGATTGGTCACAACTTCGAAAGAAGGTTGAGTAACTGGAATGACCATGGAAGTCTTTTCCAGTAAGAGTCTCTTAGAACGACCAGCTTAGGTTTTTAAGATGTTGTTGATTAATGATAGTATGTATGTTTATGGCTCGGAGAGCCTTTATTTTGGATAGAATGCTTACAGCTCGGAGAGCCTTTCTTTTGGATGAAAATATAAATATATTAGCAGGTGTTTTGTTTGGGATGTTGAAATTACAGAGAAGACTCTGTCGAATTTTTTTTGTAAAAATGATAGATATGTATTCAAGTATGTTTCTAAAGAAAATAGACTTGCCAGGCAAGAATTGTAAGCTTGGCTCATGGAAGATAAGAAAAACGTGACTCAAAGAACAAGAGCAAGAGATCAAAATCCAAATTAAAGAAGAACTTCTATTATTGTCACAAAGATGGACACTTCAGGAAAGAATGTCCAGAAAGAAAGAAGAAACAACAATTCAAGAATAATGATTTTTCTGATGCAGCAGTGGCAACAGAACACTATGAAAGTTCTGATGTACTTGCATTGACAACAGAAAATTGTATGACTGAATTGATTCTTGATTCTGGGTGTATATTTCATATGACCACTAATCAAGAATGGTTCAACTCCTACAAGGAAATTGATGGTGGAAAGGTTTTGATAGGAAAAAATGAAGCATGTAAGGTCACATGAATTGGAATCATAAAACTACAACTACAAGATGGTTCAATAAAATTGCTCTCAGAGGTTAGGCATGTTCTTGAATTAAAAAGGAATATTCTCTCCTTAGGAATGCTGGATCAAGCAGGATACTCCTTTAAAGGTGAAGGTGGAGTACTGAAGGTGTACAAATGATCCTCATTGGTTCTGTCAGGCACCAAGAAAAATGGCCTTTACAGGCTGCAAGGTACATCTATACAAAATTCTGCTGGTTTGATTTGTTTCTAAATCTATATCTTCAAAATTGTGGCATTATAGATTAGGGCATATAAGTGGAAACGGTTTGGTAGAATTACATAGGCAAGGACTAATTGGACAAGGAAACTTATAAACTAGATTTCTGTGAACATTATATATATGGAAAACAGAAAAGGGTAAGCTTTCAAACTGCTACACATAATATTAAAGCTATAGTTGACTATGTACATTCTGATGTTTGGAGGCCAGCTAAAGTAAATTCTCTAGGAGGAACGAGATACTTTATAACTTTTATTGATGATTGGTCAAGAAAAGTTTGGGTCTACCTAATGAAACATAAAAACCAAGCCTTTAAGTGATTCAAACAATGGAAATCACTTGTAGAAAATCAAACAGGCAGAAAAATAAAGGTGCTAAGAACAGACAATGGTTTACAGTATTTGAGTGATGAATTCTCTTATTTTTGCAAGGACAATGGGAATGCAAGACCTAGGACAGTAAGAATGACCCCTCAACAAAATGGACTTGCTGAGAGAATGAATAGGACAATCCTAGAAAGGGTCAGGTGCATGCTGTCCAATGCTAATCTGTCCAAGAGTTTTTGGGGAGAGGCGGTGAACACTGCTTGCTTCCTGATTAATAGATGTCCCTCCTCTGCTAAAGGGTTCAAAACTCCATAAGAGCTTTGGACAGGAAAACCACCTAGTTATGATCATCTATGAATCTTTGGATGCATAGCTTATATTCATACCAATCAAGGAAAACTAGAACCTAGGGCTAAGAAAGGCATCTTCTTAGGGTATCCTGAAGGTGTGAAAGGCTATAAAATATGTCTATATGAACCTATAGGACCTAAAACTATAATCAGTATGGACGTAGTTTTTAGGGAAGGACATGTTGAAGGATTCTCAACAAGAAAGTTCTCTGTCATATCAGTCCCCTGCATCAAATGATGGAACTCAATTGGAGGTGGAGAATCCAATTACACAAGATAGTGATACTGCAGGTCATTATTCTGGAAATCCAAATGAATGTTCCGAAACTCAAACAGGAACATCAGATTCTTATTATAATCTTGTAAGGGACAGAAAAAGGAGACAAATAAGCGCTCCTCAAAGGCTCAAATATGTTGACCTTATAGCATATGCCCTGAATATTGAATTAGAAAGTCAAGATAGATCCAATAACCTTTAAAGATGTTGTTACAGGAGCTGAGAGTGAAAATTGGATAAATGCAATGTCTGAAGAAATCCATTGTTAGAACCAAAGTGGTTTTGGATTAAAATAATCTCTTAAGTTTTGATGTTAACAAAAAGGTTAAATTTGTATGGCAAAGTATTTAGATCTAACTTGTTTGTTATAAGTATGCATGGTTTACTTGATTTATACGAGTCGGAGGAACTTAAATCAAAAGTATGGAATCTATCGGATTCTATTTTAAACCTCTAGACCGGTCTACAAACTCTTTGTAAAATTCCAAGTCTTTAACTTTATGGTAGACGAGATCGTTAAAAATAAGAATAGACGAGGTCTTAAAATTAACTTAGGAAGACGCGGTACTAAGTCTAAAAGAAAAATCAAGTAGACGAGTCATTGAAATGTAACAAGTCCAAAGACTTGATAGACGGAGTAGCTTCATTATACGCCACATAAGTAGACGAGCTCTTAAGCATAGAACATCCATCTCTCAAAACTAGGTGAAAAGTCTGTAGACGCACTATCAGTAGACGAGCCCGTCTCACTGATAAGTAAATCTTGCATGTCCAAAGACCTGCGCGTCCACTAGTTTTAAAACATAAACCCGTCTAACCTTAAATGTATTTATTTCAAATGATTACTTTTTTAAATCAAAGAATATATGTCTTTTACCCTTGCCGCTTCTATTGTATAAAATCTTTATCTCTTGGACAAAAGAACTTTGTACCATTGAAACCATAAACCTTTGTACTCTGTTAACTACATTGTTGTAAAGATCAAGTCAAGTACAAAGAAGGAAAGTCAGAAAGCAACCTTTGGTACAACAGAGAAGTGACAGTTCTACTTTGAGCATTCCTCTGATAATCAAAAGCACTTCTCATTGAAGCTGATAACTGTTAGAAATGAGAGTTATTTATACTTTTTAGGCTTGAATATTACAAATCTAAGAGTGTTTTAGTGTCTTAATTGTGTGATTTTATTTTAGTTTAGGATTATAAGTTGCAAATATGTTGTTTTCAATTTTCAGGATGTTTAGTTCTATTTTAGTGTGACTTATGTGGATGTTTGATTTTGAAGGGGTTAACAAAGAAATGCTTCAGGATGCTGCAGCAACTGGATACAAGTTTCACTGCAGAAAAATACCAGCTATACTCATTTTCTCTCTCTTGACATGGTCCCATGTGCAGGACCTGCATTGTTGCGCCAGAAAAGGACAAAACAGGGGTCTTTGCCAAGATACTTTGGATATTCCTTTTTATTTAGTTGGGGCCTTATGTTATGCAAAAAAGGACAAATTTGAGCCCATTAGAAGAGAGAGAAGAGGGACAAGTCTACAAGGAAAACCCTATCAAGAACACACCCATTCTAGGGGTCGCTACTCAGCCGTCATTTTTCATTCATCATCTTCTACCTCTCATTTTTATCTTCTTTTACCCCATTTTTCTTCTTCTTTTCTTTTTACCATTTTTCCCCCATTGTAGTTCTTTTTCTTGTTTTAGCTTTAATGGTTTTATTTTCCTTTTACTTTTCTTTTGTTTTTTTTAAGGTCACTATGAGCTAAATTTCTCAAACTAGGGTACTATTAACTTGTAACAGATTTATGGGTTGATTTATGTGAATGTTTGCTTTGCATTTTCTATTAAGTTGTTCTTCATTTTATTTCTAGTTGAGTGTGGCCATCTTTGCTGGAATACAAGCTTGTTGAGCTTGGAAAAGTTTAGCAAGTGGAAATGCTTAATAGATAAGGATTAATTTGGTTAATTGAAAAATTAATTGAAGTTGGTTGAAATAGGGATATTCTTCCAAGTCCTTAAGTTAACTGGACGTGCTAAACCTAGAGCTGAGGGGAATTAATTTGAGCTTAGGAATAAGAAACATTTAATGAAACTCAGTATTTTACTGCTGGAAAGTAAATCTTATTTCCTGGACCAAATGTTGTAGCATCGTGAAGCATAAATTGCCTTGTATTTGAAGTTACAACGAATTAGTATCTCTAGCTGATTTTATCCTTCTGATTTCTTCACATCTGTTTACTTTTGCACTTTTATTACCTTGTCACCATTTTATTTTAATTGCAATCATCAATCACTCCTTATTTTGGTTACTTTTTTACTTGATTTCTTAATATTTTTTGTAAATAGAATATTGATTGGGAAAACTGTGATTATAATCAATTCTAATCCTCGTGGGAACGATCTCTACTCACTCTTTATTACTTGTTACAATTGTGTATACTTGCACATTGCACTTTTTATTGCAATAGAAGCATATCAAGTTATCAGTCTCAACGGATCCAAGCATTTAATGATAAGTCTAAACGGATACAATTTGAAGACCGTTGAAGAAGATCAAGATAGAGAAGCACTTCAGCTATATAATACTCAAAGAACTTCAACAAGAAGAAGTAACACAAGCTCTGATATCATAAGTGAAAAAACTCTGTTGAAATTGAAAAACAAGTTTACATGTAAATCTTGTTGATCTTAAACTTTCAAATCCTCACACATAGTGAGTTCTTAGATCAAAGTTGTAAACCTCTTTGTTAGTGTTAGAGCCTGAAGAGGCTTGGTAGAGAAAGAATACTTGTAGTCTGAAGAGGTGTTGAATACTTGTAATCTATTTGAAAAATAGTGGAGAAAAACCTTGAGGTAGAAGGGACTGGACGTAGCTCTTGGTTAGAAGAGAGTGAACCAGGATAAAACTCTTGTGTGAATCTTCTAAACCCTTATCTTTTACAGTTTTTGTTTATACTAACTGTGGGGTTCTGAATATGAGTTTATTAGGGCATGTTTACTTTGTTTTCATTTCCTGTTTTCAGAAATAATTACAAAACTGCCACCTTGTTTTAATTCTGTTTCATGTTTTCAAAAATGTGTACAGGAAACACGGCCGTTAACTCTTTAAAAACATTTTTCTGTTTGTGTGTTGTTTTGCTTGTAAAAGGTTTGAGAAAAGGCTTTTTCGAAAATCTTTAAAGAAACACAATTCACCCCCCCCCCCCCCCCTTCTTGTGTTTCCCTGTGTCAACTTCATCCATTCCTCAATGAAAAATAAAACCTTGGAAATAGTAGAAAAACCAGAAAAACAAAGGATTGTAGGATACAAATGAATCTATAAAAGGAAATCATAAGTTACTGGCATTGAAAAGGGTACATACAAGGCTAGACTTGTGGCTAAAGGGTTCACACAAAAGGGAGGAGTAGATTTTAATGAAAATTTTTCTCCTGTTCTAAAACACACAAGTATTAGAATCATTCTAGCCCTTGTTGCTGTCCACAACCTTGAACTTGAGCAAATAGATGTATAAACAAATTTTTTACATGGACATCTAGAGGAAAAGCTATATATGGCACAACCTGAAGGTTATGAAGCTAAGGGAAAAGAACATTGTGTTTGTTCACTTAAGAAATCTTGTTATGGATTTAAGCAATCTCCTAAACAATGGTACAAACATTTTGACTCATTAGTAATCTCAAAAGGATATCAAAGGAGTTCTTATGATAGTTGTGTCTACTATAATTAAACTGGTTCTGGTTGTTTTATATATCTTCTATTATATGTAGATGAATGTTAATTGCTTGTAAAGATAAGAAAACAATTGAATCTCTTAAGTGTTTTCTAAGTTCAGAATTTGAAATGAAAGATCTTGGACCTGCAAGGAGAATATTTGGCATGGAAATACATAGAAACAGATCAGAAGGAATGATCTTTCTCTCACAAACTAGTTTTGTAGATAAACTCCTTAAAAAGATTCAATATGATGGATGCCAAACCTATATCTACACCTATTGTGGGACACTTTAAGTTGTCTTCCAATTGATAGTGTGATTTTACATCATGTTTTCTGTACACTTTTGCATGCATTTTTCATATAGATTAGGCATTCTTTATTTGATTTTAGTTAGATTTTCCCTTGGAACGGGTGAAGCGGTTTCTTGGTGTTGTTTTGCAGGAATTAATGTAAAAATGCTCAGAATTAGCCTTGGTGGAGCTTGGATGGAGACAGAGCCTGAAAAGAGAAGAAATTGAGCCAAGCAGAAATCTGAAGATTCGCCCCGCGAGACTGGAGCTCGCCTCGCGACCCTGAAAGCTGACTGTGCCACAGAATGCAGCCTTTCTGGTTTGCCCCGCGAACCATGTCTCGCCTCGCAAGTCTGAAGAACAGAAGCCACCACGCCCAGGCCCTGATACTCATCACGGGCGTATTTGAGAAGACCCTTACTGTCTCGCGTCGCGAGAGGCCATTCGCGTCATGAAAGAACCAATTCCTGAAGATCAGATTTTTAAGATTCGCCTCGTGAGCAAGGTCTCGCCCCGCGAGCGCGCGAAACTCAGAACCCCTGTTTATAAGCTGTTTTAGGGCAGAATTGAAGAGGAGAAGTTGGGCACTTGGAGGTGGAGGCTGCGGCTGGAATAGGGTTCCAACCCTAGTAGGGGATGTTTTCCTTGCTCTGGGAATGGAAGATGATTGGAGGATTCTTCTATGAGTGTTCTTCATCTCTTCTCTCCTTCTCTTTTGTATTCTCATTTTTCATGAGTAGTTAAATCCCCTATTGTTGGGGTTAGATGTAGCTTTTCTGAACTTGTTTGTATTTGATTTGGTTGTTTTAATGCAAATCTCTATTTCTTTATGAGTATGTGATTTTGTGCTTAATGCTTTCCTTGGCTTAGCTACCCATAGGAATGATATGTTGCTTTGATAGACAATTGATAGATTGATGTCAACTCATGCTCATGAATCATATGCCAAGTAGTTCAAGAATCTAGACATAGGTGTTGGCTGCTTGCAATCTTATAAGTCTTGACTTAATGCAAAATCTCAGGTTAATCCATAAGACATTAGGGTTTAATTTGGGATTTTAGGCTCATTCCACCTAAGACATTAGGGCTTGAGTATTTTAGAAAAGGCTTGATTGTCATTATTGAATTAGGACTTGTGTTAGAAACCATTTCATTGCAATTAAGGGAGGATTAGTGTAGTCTAACCCTGACAATCTTAACCGTAATTCCTTTGCCTTCCAAGTGTTCGATAAAGTTCCCAAAAGACCAAAAATATTTTGTTTCCTTATTTTATGATCTTTTCATACCATAGTTTAGTCTAGATAGTTGTTGAGTTTGTGAATTGGTAATTGGCAACCGATCCCTGAGGACGATATCCGGTCTCACCACCGTATTACTTGTTTGCGACAAGGTGCACTTGCCTTTATTCTAAAAATACGCATCAAGTTTTTGGCGCCGTTACCGAGGATCGGCTTTGCCAATATCAGTAGTAACAAATGAGACAACTAGTTTAGACATTTTTATTTTATTTTTCTGTATATATTTGATATCGTTCTTTTGTTAGTTTTGTATATATTTGAATTTGTGTTTCTTTAATCTGGGCCTTAATTGTCTGTGAGGTGGAAATTGATTTGACAGGATCATGGACTACAATTATTATCAGCCATCTGATGCAGAAATTGAGATATCTGAGTTGCAGATGCGGGCGGATATGCTAGAATTGTCCATAAACATCCAACAAGTGAGCAATATGTTATCGAGTGCAACAGTCTCTCCTCCACCAGTGGTAGGATATTCTGAATGGGGAAATCAATATTCCAACACTTACACTCCATGGTGGGGGAATCCTCCAAACAATGCGTGGATTGATCAAGAGGAACATTGGGAATCTTCCACACCTTCATATCAACCACAACCATCTCAATGGTATGATGAGCCATCACCATTGGAAGTTTCTTAGGAGAACTTCAAATCTGAATTCGCAGTCAATTTTGAGCAACCTATTCCGGATAGTCGGTCTCACTTAGAGGATATTTTGGAGAACTTCATGGTAACAACAATGAAAAGTTTAAAAAATCAAGAAGATACCATTCGAAGTCTCGGGGTACGTATTGAGGAACTCTCTAACCAACTATCCGAAATGCCAAATGGGAACTTGGTGGATGATGATGAAGATGATGCAATAATGGATGATGAGGAAGATGAAGAAGTGGGACCAACTGAATTAAGAGATGAAGACCCTGTTTTGGAAGACATAGTTGCACCATCTCCCATTGAACCCTTGACTAAAGAGCTTGAAAGGAAGAGGCATTTGGAGGACATCTATTTCGCCATGCTAGAGGATGATGAAGAATGTTTGAAATTGGATGAGTCTATTGATTCCTATGCATGTGTTGATTGTGATGGGAGAAACACTTGTGTGGTTTGTGCTGAGATTTCTGCATATATGGAAGGTGATGGATTTGGTGATTCGGTGAATGAAGATTGTACAGAAGCCAAAACAGCACCAGTGATCCTCTCGACTTGTTTGCCACCTCACACTGTGAAGCAACCCACGATGGAGTTCAAGCCTCTGCCTGAGAAATTGGATTTTGGATCTTTAAATATGCGGGCACTATGGCCAGTCCAAGAGGTTGAACCCCATTTTTATTGGGAAGATTTTGTTGATGAAGGGGTCATCTTTGACCCGAGAGGGAGTGAGAAGTCCTTCACCCTTGAAGAAGTCACCATGATTTTCGAGCGCTCACTCCCATATTTATGCTGCAAACCATGGGATCCAGGTGAAGGATCTTACATGATGAGCATCTCTTGGCCCTTATGCCACAGGCTATGGGATCCAGGTGGATGCTTCTTAATGAGTCAAGCTAGTGACGTTAAAGAAGCGCTTATTGGGAGGCAACCCAAGTTATCTTTTTCCCTTTTCATTGTTTTTTAATTTTTACTCTTGAATAATTTGAGAAGATCAAGCGTAAATAATCATAAATTAATAAATTTGTTAAATGTTTTCAGGATAATAAGGAAGGAGAAGCAAAAATAGCAGGGAGAAACAAAGCCAAAAAGCATGTGAACCAGCACCAACTACCGCCTCGGTGAGTCGTTCCAATTTTTCTCCCCTCTCTAACTTAATTATTTACATTGGGGACAATGTAAGTTCTTAAGCTTGGGGTAGGGGTGTTTTGTGTAAATTTTTGAATTTTTGCATTCTTTTGCATGTTGCATTCATATAGACATAGTTTTGCATTATCACATGATTCGATTACCCCCTGCTTAGATTGAGCATCTGATTGTGAGAACTGAGTGCCAATTAAATTGTGATAGTGAATTTTTGAACCCAATTTTTTTTTTTATTCTTGTGATAAGGCTGCGAATAAAAATGTTTGAGATAATCTTGGATAGTTGATAATTAGCAGATGGTTCAATAGATTTGTGTTTCTCATTGATTCTTGAACTATTAAAATGTGAGATTTTGAGCCAAAGGGGGTACTCACTAAATTTGCCCCATTCCTTGTGTTAGAGTGTTATTCCTCTTGGATTGTATTTCTCTAGAACTTGACTTGAAACCGTTTCGAAGCTTGAAAATTTTTGAAAACATTTTTGAAAATGATTGAGGCACTAGGTATTTTTTCCGGCCTTCTGAGCCTTGAATGGATAAATGCTACCCCCTTAGTTGCCCAATTTTGAGCTTGAAAGAAAAAAATACTTTTCTTGGTACCTTGAAATATACTGTTGAATATACTGGATAGGATACCTTCTAAAGTATTGCACAAAAGGGTAAAAAGGTAGTTAAAAAAGTTTGGGATAAAAAGAATCAAAAAAATATTTCTCTTGAGTTGGAAAATCTCCCCTTCTCCAAACAAAAGAAAAAGAAAAATACATAGAGAAGGGGATGACAAAAAGGAAATGAGAAATAAAATGAAAAGAAAGAAAGAAAGGTGGGGAAAAAAATGAATTGAAAATCCAAAAAGGTATTTTAGAAGGTCATGCTTTGCAGTGGTTGATATTTTGCTAGCCTTTTGAAATTTCCCTTTCTTGATTTCCCCACCTAACGATTAATCCCATGGCCCCGTTACAACCGAAGTAAAGACCTCTTGATTCTTAATTGTTTTCATTAATAAAGTAGAGATTTGGTTGACAGTCAAGCCTATGGTAGGATTCATTCCTTGAGGAAAATGGAGTGAATTGTCACATACCCCTAAACACTTGAGTGAGGTAGAAAGAGAGCCAAGCAAATGAACAAGCTTCGGGTGAGCTTCAGGTGAGAAAGAGTGCCCAAATCAGTGAGAATATGAGTCTAGGGAACCTAAGCGTCTAATTGGACTTGAACTGATTGTCTATTACTGAATTATTTGAAATGCCTATTACTTGGATTATTTGCTCGGGTTCTTGGTTCACTATCCATGCTTTGATTATATATCTCTTCTGGCCTTAGTGATTGCTTGAGGACAAGCAATTGAATAAGCTTGGGGTGATTTGATAGTGTGATTTTACATCATGTTTTCTGTACACTTTTGCATGCATTTTTCATATAGATTAGGCATTCTTTATTTGATTTTAGTTAGATTTTCCCTTGGAACGGGTGAAGCGGTTTCTTGGTGTTGTTTTGCAGGAATTAATGTAAAAATGCTCAGAATTAGCCTTGGTGGAGCTTGGATGGAGACAGAGCCAGAAAAGAGAAGAAATTGAGCCAAGCAGAAATCTGAAGATTCGCCCCGCGAGACTGGAGCTCGCCTCGCGACCACGAAAGCCGATCGTGCCACAGAATGCAGCCTTTCTGGTTCGCCCCGCGAACCATGTCTCGCCTCGCGAGTCTGAAGAACGGAAGCCACCACGCCCAGGCCCTGATACTCATCACGGGCGTATTTGAGAAGACCCTTACTGTCTCGCGTCGCGAGAGGCCATTCACGTCGCGAAAGAACCAATTTCTGAAGATCAGGTTTTTAAGATTCGCCTCGCGAGCAAGGTCTCGCCCCGCGAGCGCGCGAAACTCAGAACCCCTGTTTATAACCTGTTTTAGGGCAGAATTGTAAAGGAGAAGTTATGCACTTGGAGGTGGAGGCTGCGGTTGGACTAGGGTTCCAACCCTAGTAGGGGATGTTTTCCTTGCTCTGGGAATGGAAGAAGATTGGAGGATTCTTCTATGAGTGTTCTTCATCTCTTCTCTCCTTCTCTTTTGTATTCTCATTTTTCATGAGTAGTTAAATCCCCTATTGTTGGGGTTAGATGTAGCTTTTCTGAACTTGTTTGTATTTGATTTGGTTGTTTTAATGCAAGTCTATATTTCTTTATGAGTATGTGATTCTGTGCTTAATGCTTTCCTTGGCTTAGCTACCCATAGGAATGATATGTTGCTTTGATAGACAATTGACAGATTGATGTTAAGGCATGCTCATGAATCATATGCCAAGTAGTTCAAGAATCTAGACATAGGTGTTGGCTACTTGCAATCTTATAAGTCTTGACTTAATGCAAAATCTCAGGTTAATCCACCTAAGACATTAGGGTTTAATTTGGGATTTTAGGCTCATTCCACCTAAGACATTAGGGCTTGAGTATTTTAGAAAAGGCTTGATTGTCATTATTGAATTAGGACTTGTGTTAGAAACCATTTCATTGCAATTAAGGGAGGATTAGTGTAGTCTAACCCTGACAATCTTAACCGCATTTCTTTTGCCTTCCAAGTGTTCGATAAAATTCCCAAAAGACCAAAAATATTTTATTTCCTTATTTTATGATCTTTTCATACCATAGTTTAGTCTAGATAGTTGTTGAGTTTGTGAATTGATAATTGGCAACCGATCCCTGAGGACGATATCCGGTCTCACCACCGTATTACTTGTTTGCGACAAGGCGCACTTGCCTTTATTCTAAAAATACGCATCACCAATCTTTCACCTAAAACAGATGATGATATTAATTTCATGAGACATGTGCCTTATTCTAATGCTACTGGGAGCTTAATGTATGTCATGGTTTGCACAAGACACGATTTGGCATACTCAAGTAGTCTTGTTAGTAGGTTCATGTCTAATCCCGGCAAGGATCATTGGTCGGCTATAAAATGGATCTTTTGGTATTTGAAAGGATCTAATTCTGTTGGTTTAATATATGGTAAAACTGCTGAACATTCTAACGGTCTTTCTGATTTTGTAGATATTGATTTTGCAAGTGACTTGGATAAGCTAAGGTCTTTAACATGGTACCTTTTTACATTCTATGGAAGTGTTGTAAGTTGGAAAGCAAACTTACAATCCATTGTGGCACTATCTACCACGGAATAAGAATATGTAGCTCTTACTGAGACTGTCAAAGAAGCCATCTGGTTGAAAGGATTGATCAATGAACTAGAAGGAAAAACAATTCCTACTACAATAGGGTGTGATAGTCAATGTGCCATTTGTCTTTCAAAGAATCAAGTATTCCATGAAAGGACAAAGCACGTTGATATTAGGCTTCACTATATTCGGGATATCATTGCTCAAAAGGTGGTAGAAGTGAAGAAAGTGGTAACTAAGGATAACCTTGTTGATATGCTTACCAAAGTGGTAACAGGAACCAAGTTCTCACACTGTTTGAACTTGGTTAATGTTGGAATTTGCTGCTGCAAATGAATCTATTAAAGAGGTTGAGATTCAGTATTGTAGATCCAAGGTGGAGAATGTTATATTGTGGATCATCATTGGAGCTAAAATCTGACTTGGCAGTTGAGTTGGTTATACAACTGTGAGGCCTTGTGATATCTAGTTAGTTTCTAATTGGTTAAGTAGTTGATATTGATTCAGTTTTAGATATAGAAGCCAAGGCTTATCTGTGTTGTATGGGCTCGATATAGAGGCAATTGAGTAAAGTGGTGTGAGGCAGAGTTTTGTCATTCTATACTCTGTAAATTCCCGATTGTACTCTTGAGAACTTGAAAGCAATAAGATTGACTCAGTGTGGATGTGGGACCTAGACCTTGGCTCTGAACCACGAAAAATCTTGTGTTCCTTTTTCTTTATTTTCTATGTTATTCATTCGTTCTTAGTTATGTGTGTGTGTGATTATCGGGTGCATACTCAACAATACCCATTACAGGTTAATGCAGTTCAGTGGATTGTTAATAAGTTACTCATTTACTGTACGTATACCCATTAACTAAGTTCAACATACGATTAACCATCAATGAAAAATTGTCCCAAAAATTGTCCTATTTAGATGTACAAATAACACAACGGATGGGATTACCATGATGATGAAAGAGGGACTTAATGATGGTGTCAATGCACTATTTAAATTTTAGTACGGGACATGGGGACAATGTTGACTTGTAGTGTACACTCTACGCAGCACAACCGATCTACCATTCTCTCATGTGACATTCTCGTATCAATAATGTTATCCATACATGCATACCTGAGGTTGACATGTACCATTGTGAATATATCATTTCGTTGTAATAATAGAATTAACTTTATGTTTTGACATATTTATTGGAGAGAAATTTTAAGAGTATCTATTTTATTTGGGTCGTGTAAAAAAATACTTTATATAATAAATTATAAAAAAAATATAAAATTATTTGTATAATCTAATAATATTTATTTGATAGTTAGTTTTGCAAGGATTATATATTCAAAAGACTTCAAGTTATATGAAGTTATTTGTTATAATCTAATAATATTTATTTGTACAATCTAATGATATTTAAAGACTTGGTTTACTTTATAATGTGGATTACACATCGACTGAATGTGAAAGGTACAATAATGTGCTAGCGTTTCTTTTTCGAAAAAAGATCTCGAGTTTGTCTATAAAATGAGTAATTATTAGGAATCCAAGCTGGTGAAATAAATCTTACATCGAGAAGGAATGAAGTCTAGATTATATAAATGGATGGATCCACAGACCTCATTCTTAAGGTTTTTGTTTAAGATATATTGTTGAGCTGAGCTCACTTATGTGCTTTCCCTCTTATTAGGCAATGGAAGAAGATCTGTTAGCACTTGTGCACACTCATATAATTCTAACAAGTGGTGTCAAGGTAGTATATTTCATTGTAGGTGATGAACAACGGTAGTACAAATATGTAAAAGAGCATGTGTGGGTCGACTTGGAGGCATGTTGGACTTTTGGTAAGATCGTCAAATATTCAAAAGGCTTTTGCAAGTAAAATAATTTGCACATCGAGGAGGAATTGATAGTAAAAAATTAATATCTTTAGAGGCATATGAATATTCATTGAGGTGGGTGTTGACTCTTCAAACAAAACCTTTTCTATATACATCACATGAATCGAAATCGAACATCTAACATGTTTAAGAAACTTAATTACCGATGGAATACCCAAATCCGTCAGTAACGGTTACCAACGATCTTATTACCGACGGAATTGTGTCCGTCGGTAACACGCCATTATCGACGGCTTTTGGCCATCTGTAATTCTGTGTTTTTTGTAATGAGATCGTTTTGCTGGATGCTTCCTTGATGCTCATGTTATCAAATCCACGTTGTTAAAAAAAGGATACTTTCATCAAATAGGATCTTGTCAATATTACAAAAGCCATAAAATGCTTCATAAAATTCAAGTTTTGCACACCTCTAATTAAATCTAATAGTTAAATATATAGTGGGATTTATGTTTTTAATTTTTCAATAAAAACTTACATTTTTATTCACTCTTTAACTAGTGTTTTATATATATTATGTTCCCTCATCTAGAGAAAAATGGGAGGAAGAGAAAAAGGATGGTGGGACCTACATCCAAAAAATTTCTTATGCATTTGTGCAAAAAAGGGCTGAAGTGCGGCCAAGTACGTTACTTTTGACAAAAACACTAAAAACGGTCCTTTTTTCTTGAAATTATTATGTGATCAAAGTATTTATGTCACTTCATAAATATGATTTTTCTTTATTTTTACTTTCTTTCCTTTTATGTTCTTTTATATCAAACAATTAAACAATCATATGATTTTCTACTCTTTTTATCTCTTTCTATTTCTTTCCTTCCACTTTCTTTCCCATCACTTTTCTTTCTTAAACTAAACAAAGCAAGGGTCGAGGATTTACTGTGCTCATGTAGTAACAATTATTGTTGTTAGTTGATGAGCTATGATATTCTAGTAATCAAATATAGACAATTATAATGAAACAATTTTATATAAAGCTATTATTATAATATTTTATATTATTATATTACTGTTTTTATCTTTTCTTTTATTTTTAGTGATATTTATACGATTTTCAATTGTTGGTTTGGATTGTTATTTCTCTTTGTTTGAAGGACCATACAAGGTAAGAAGTAAGAGAAGTCTTGAAAACAAAAAGAGAAAAACGACCGATCCTGACACTGTTTGGAATGGAGTAGCAGCTGAAATGCCTACGAGGTTAACCAATACATGTGACGTATTCTTCTTCTTCTTTCTCCTCAGGTTACCAGTCACTCACCCACTCTTTCTAATTTACCTTGCTACATATTCGGGTCCCGAGAAAACGACGTGTTTCCCACCTGGCCACGCGCACATGACCCCACAAAAGCCCTAATTTCCGAGACCCTCTAAAGCAGTGCTTATTCTTCATTCCCACTATAATACCAGAAGCAACAAGCAAGGGTTAAAAAAATAAAATAAAAATAAAGAAAATAAAATTTTAAAAAATAAGATAGAAATTATTTTAGCTCCCCGAATCACAACACAGCTCACACTAAAAAAAGAAAATCACTGATTGGAAACACGGATAGTAGCTATAGACATCGTTTCAACTTTCAATCTAAGTAAGCTTTGCGCAGAACATGATTGTCTTCACCTCTTACTTCCAAACACTTTCTCAGAGAATAGATGATGATTTATTGTTTGTTATATTTTGATGTATCATATTTTATATTCATCAATAATATGTTGTCATATATTTTATTTATCGTTTTAAAACTATATAAAATTTAATTTATGTGACAATATATTAATAATGAGATAATAGATCTTATCAGTTCTGTTCTTCTCTCTCAATGTATATATATCCTATCGAATTATTAGATATACAGTGTGTCCTATTTTTCAATTCTATATACCTCACCGTTTTGCTTAGGTTTCTTAATTCTCCATCTCTTCAACTCTTTTTTTTTTTTTTTCTGTTTCTGCCCTCGTATTTGCTCTTTGTGCTTGATTCTGTGAAAGGTTTCGCATCTGTTCCATCTTCTCTCCACTGAGATCATTTCTTCTTCTCAATGAGTAGTCAAAAGAATAAACAAATAAAAAATATATATAAAAAAAAGTAGAACACTTCTTCATCGTCTGATCTTGAATCCTTCTTGCACTTCGTGAAACACTTATTTTGATCAAATTCTCTCATACCCTTTACTCGATTCCCTTCCAGTAATTGGATCTAATTCTCTCTTCCAAGCTAGCACCTCTGTCTCTGCCGTCTCTTCCATGAGAGTGAGTGAGCATCATATGTTAAGTCTATCAAAGAAGAGAGTTAGAATCAGATAGCCCTTTGTTTCTTATCAGCTATGTATGTGGGTTTGACTTTTTTCCCCTTCCTCACTTAGGATTCTTAAGAAATTACAACAAGTGAAAGTTTCTAGAAAACACAATTGAGCTTAATTGCTTTCTGGGTCATCATCATCGATCATCTTCTTTCTGAGTTACTATTTCTGAATCTTGTTTCTCTAGCTAGCAGCTCTGGCTAACCCTTGGTGGACCAGTCAGGGAGGGTTATCTGGGATTGACCACCCAGGAACCCACTCACCTGCCCTCACAAAACACCACAACACAGACCTCACAATCAACGAAACCAGTAACAACAGAGATCTTGAAGATGAAGACAACAACACAGATAACGAACCAAAAGAGGGTGCAGTTGAGGTCGGAAACCGCAGACCAAGAGGGAGACCACCCGGATCAAAAAACAAACCAAAACCACCCATCTTTGTTACCAGAGACAGCCCAAATGCACTGAGAAGCCATGTGATGGAGATATCTGGTGGAGCTGATGTTGCTGAATGTGTAGCACAATTTGCAAGGAGGCGTCAGTGTGGGGTTTGTGTCCTCAGTGGGAGTGGCTCTGTGATAAACGTTACCCTTAGACAACCTTCTGCTCCTGGTGCTGTTGTTGCACTTCATGGCAGGTTTGAGATCCAAACCTTAACTGGGGCTTTTCTACCTGGTCCTTCCCCTCCAGGGTACACTGGACTTACGGTTTACCTTTCTGGAGGACAAGCAGGTCAGGTTTTGGGAGGAAGTGTTGTTGGGTCTCTTGTTGCTGCTGGACCTGTTATTGTCATTGCTGCAACTTTTTCTAATGCAACTTATGAGAGGTTGCCTCTTGATGATGATGATGATGGACCTGGTGGTGGTGCTGCGGTGGCGGCGCACGGTGGAACCGGTGGATCGCCGCCACCACAGCCGGGGATTGGAAGCAGTGGAGGTCATCAGTTGCAACAGGTTGGGATTTCAGATTCATCAGGTCTTCCTTTGTATAATCTGCCACCAAATCTGTTGCCTAATGGAGGAGGGCAAGTGGGGCATGAAGCTTTTGCTTGGGTTCATGGAAGACCACCTTATTGAGGAGACTCATTTGGAAGTGCCAAAGATTGTGAGGGATCAAGAGAGAGGTAGAGATCTAATCAAGTTCGTATCTATCTGCTTATCATCATGTGTTGTATTTTGAAGGATTGGAATTTAATTTGAAGAGGGACAAAGTTTTAGAGTACTAATTATTTACTTGTGAAAAACTGTGAGAAGAGGAAGGAAGCATGTGTCTTTTATTATTGTATATGGATTGTGAATTTTACTTTTCTCTTTTGCTTCTGTGTATGGAATAAAAAAGATGATCATGGGAGTCATTTTAATATGTTTATGAATAATTTAGTAGTTGTTTAATTGTTTTCATCATTGGTGATAGTGGTATTCATTTTTTTCCTTTATAAATCTCTTTGGTTGAATTTTTATTTGGTTTCTTTATTATTTTAGTAAATTACTTTATAGAAGATAAGTTTAAATATGATAGGATCAAATGATTAGACTTACAAGATATATATATATATATATATATATATATATATATATATATATATATATATTGATGAAGTCGATCCTTGGAGAGTGGATTCACCTTATGGGATGGTAAGTTATGTATTTCCAAGCTTAAACTTCTGCAATCACTGTTAGGGTTTATGAACACCAACTTCTGCATCTGGAATTTTGCTTGCGTAGATGCACAGTGGAATAGGGCTGCATCCCAAATCCCCTCAGGAATTGTTGTTTAATCCGACATGTTGCCTTCTTCTTTCTGCACAAAAATCTGGGGTAAATTAGTTTCTTCTTATATGGATCTCCGCAATTTGTTTGTATTGAATGAAGAAACTCCTCTTAAATATATATATATATATATATAACCTGATCCCTTTTCTTTCTTTTTTGATAAATATAACCTGATCCTTTATTAAATGAATTTAAGCAAGAATTCATGCTTTTGTACATATTGATATACATGAAATTGTCATCACCTGCTACATATAATAGAGGAACTGAAGTAAGGATTCTTGTTAATTAGATATGCTAGCTAACACATCTTCAAGACAGCTTCCTATTTCCTAATAATATAGATTATAATGAGGAATTGAATATTGATGTTGCACTTTCGAGTTCTCATCATCCTTAATTATAATTGGGTTGAATCAATTATAAATTTCCTCATGAAAAAACTTATATAAAAGCATATATACCGCAGATATATCATATATATGATTTCAAAAGAAAAAAATGGAGTTCAGTACATTCATCAGTATGAATTTTGAAAAGGTTTATACAGACTAATGCACTTTACATTTAGAAAATTCTGAAAAATTCCCTTTGTCGATTGTATACCTTAGTATTAGACGCTGTCTAATTTGCTGTTTTTCCGGTGGAAGCTGTCTCTGTTTGATTATGGCTCTCTTCTTTGTATATTGTTTTGATTTGATCAAGTTCCAGACACTTCTGGAATTCTGTCATCCCACAATATAGGACTCAAAATGATCAGTGCCACACCAAACAAATTGTAAAGTTCAATTTGGAAGCATGGGGGATTTTTTTTGTCCATGCCTATATCTGGGTTTAGATTAACTTTTTCCAAGAAATATATATATTAATACATAACTTTGATTGAAAACTTCGGTTTCTTCCAAAAAATACAGACAGAGATAGGCGTTCGGTTTATTTATATGCCTAATGCAAAGTCTCTCGTTCTGATATTAAAATATTGTGATAAGCCCATATAATAATATTATTGATGTTATTTTTTCCACTTGCTATCTCTTTAAGTGCATTAAAGGTCATTACTTGATTAAAAAAATAAGGTAGAAACGTGGGATGATAAAGATAAGATATTTGTTTAAGAGTGCTAGCATCACATTTTTAAACACACTCATCTTAACATATTTTTTATGATAGATGTCATGTGGGATCATAAATTTTGATTGATCTCACATGAAATTCATCCGATAATAAAGAATGTATTGTGAAGGAGTGTGATAAAAAATGTGCTGGTTCATTTTTCTTACCATTTTGGATCGACAAAGAGCCGTATTCGATATTGACCCTTGTTTTTGGTAGCCATATAGGCTTATAGGCGATCTTAACAAAGAAATAAAAAATGCCTTTCTAAATTTTTTGGTTAGAACTCACTGTCTTTAGACTCCATTATACTACTAATCTTTATTTGGATGTTTAATCGCAGATAATGTTCTTTACCCATCCCCAATAATGTGTTCTGCGGGCCGGATTCAAACTTAGGTCCTCTCCTGACCCGTTTCAATTAATATATTCAAGATTAATTAAAACAATAGTATTGTTTTACCATCTCTTAGCCTTAAATTAAGTTAAAGATGTTGGTGTAAGCTCTAGTGGTCAATCTATATTAGTAGATTTACATTTTGTATCATGACTTTGGATTATATATTTTTTATATAAATAAAGGCATTTTATTTATTATGTTATTTATATGTTTTAATAGCGTAATAAAGTCCTTATAATAGGCAATTTATTTAATGAGACATTAAGTACGAGACTTAATCGTGAGACCTCATTAAATAATAAGAACACTATTCTTAATATCCGTAGTCGAGTATTATTGTTAATTAGGACAACAATAATACATAGAGACTATTGTGTAAGTAGACTGATGGCCACATCTCACGGGTCATGGATATGTGATATCAAGTCAGCACACAAGTGTGAATATTAGGAAGTAATATTTATACTGGATAACTAACTATGAGAATACTTCATAATAGTTATGTAAGTGTCATAAATATTCTTATGGTGACCATAGTGAAGTAGTCCTTCGACTTGAAGTCACTGCGATTCCTACATGAGGAGTTGTAGGCTTTAATGATATCAAACGTCACGCGTAACAGGGTGATTATAAAGGTAGTTATTAGGCCTGCAATAAATTATGTTGAGGAGTGTGAGTGATGTAGACAAGTCTCGTCCCTCTTACATAGAAAGGGGTAATGTCTTGGGCCCCTAGATAGAGTGAGACATGAAATATGCGTGGCCACGCGGAAGTAGGCCAATATGTGATATTGGACCCATTTGTGATTACACGTCTACTTGGGGATCGAGGAATAAATAATTGAACATAACAAGGATGACACTCTTATGCCTTGTATTCAATTAAGACATATGGACGAAGGGACACTCTTATGCCAACTTAGTGGGAGCCAACAGTGTCACACGTGTAGAGCAAATACGGAGCGGGTCAATTAATTAAATATGATTTAATTAATTTAAAGGTTATTGGACTTAGCCTACAAGACCCGATGAGTAGGCAGTTAGGTCAAGATAAGTATGTGGCCTATAAATAGACTACTAGTCTTGCTCTAAACCTAGTCTTGCTAACCTTGCCTCCCATAGCCATCAGCTAGCACAAGACACAAAGCTTCGACGCCCGTTTGCTCGCGTGGACTGAACAGAGGTTTGCTCGTGTGGACTAGTAGAAGTGCTTCTCCTTCGTGACACTTGTGATCACAGTGAAAGCACGCGGTAAACACACATCGGTCTTATGTGATCCATAGAGATGATTTTCTTCCGTTTTGAGATATGATTTTAAAGAGAATTATCTCATAAAAACCCCAACAGTGATATATCAGAACGTATGGTCGTAATTACCATGGATCCCTATATGCTTGTTTGTCTTGTTTGATAACATGATTTTTTTTGGCTTTTGAATATGATTCAAACGGATACATGTTATCTTTTGCGAATACATGTTTGTTCTTGTTGATATATATGTTGATATATGTATGTGGGTTGATTCAGTGGGCGTCTCGATTTGTTTTTGGAAAAATACGTGTGCTTTGCTTTTGTTCCACTGGGCAATCAAATTCTTTAAAAAAAAAAAAAAAAACACGCGTAGGGGAAGGTACGTCATTTACCGGAACTGGAAATCAATCTTGTCATTTTGCCTCATTCATGTATCTGAACATGAATCTCAACAATTCATCTCAGGCCAAAAGATTTGGTTTAAAATATAAAATTCAATGAATTGAATTTGAAATAAAATTGTACGTGCCAGTTCCTTTTTTTTACGCCTGGACATTTGCATTCTTTTAATCATGTTGGTTATTAAAGGATATGTAATTTGACAAATCCATCTATTTTGAATTCAAAAGGATTTGAATTCATTTGTTTCAATATCTAGCAAGATACCTTAAATATAAGGACAAAACTTATGAGTGCTACGGTGCGTACCAAATTTTTAAGGTAAATTTTACCCATCGGTATTTTAATATATATTAATATCATTCTATTTATGAGTCTACTTTATTTATTATTACTCATGTTAATTCTATTTTTCTATCATATTCTTTATAATCATAATATTCACAATGACAATTCATATGTTTTTATATATATCTGTAGTTTCAGCTTTTAATTCTTGTACTAATTCTTTTAATGTATCTTGATTAGTTAAATCTAGCATACTTAATTTGTGTACAAGTTTTTCTATATTTTGAGAATCCATAAAACATTTTAGTACTTAGCTTTGATACCAAAATGATACCACTCTATTAATTTCCTTTTTTGTTTTATTTATAATTTTATTTTCAGTTTTAGGGTAGTATTTATACATAATTTGGATAGTGTTCATGCATAATTTGGGTCACTAATAATTCATACCCGTATTCACTTATAGATTCATCTATGTTCTAAGGTTAAAGATTGATCTAATCTTGGGTTTGTTTGGATGAGGTATTTGTAGAGGGTGAAGTATTTTAATAGGGTAATTAAAATACTTCACTCTAAAACACTTTGTTTGGATATTAAATATGAAGGATTTTAAAAATCAAGAGATTTTATGAAGGTATTTTGTTTAAGGTAAATTTGAGGAATTTGAAATACCTCCTAAAGATGTGGTATTTTGAAATTTCCTCTCCTTACTCATGTGCAACCTACCACCGACGACGGCTCCGGACACCCGGTTGGGGGGGGGCATGAGACACCCGGTGGGGACACGTTGGCCCTCGGACACCCTGTGGGGGGCGCCGGCCCTCGGACACCCGATGGGGGACGTCGGCCCTCGGACAACCTGTAGGGAGGCACGGGGCCCCTGACACCCGATGGGGTGGCGCCGACCCCCAAACATCCGTAGGGGGGGCCAGCCCCCGGACACCCTATAGGGGGATGCCGGCCCCTTGTCCCTGGACACCCGATACGGGGGCGCCGGCTCCCGGACAGTTGAAATCCCAATTTTTAAATGAATATTAAAAAAAATGTAATTGAAGCTAATTGAAATGCTTTATCCAAACAAAGAATTTTAAATACAAGGTATTTGAATTACCCTATCCAAACAAAGAATTTAAAATACAAGGTATTTGAATTACCATATCCAAACAAAGTATTTTCAAAAAGAAAGTAATTCAATTGAAGTAATTGAATTGCCTTGTATTTCAAATTCCTTGGAATTTTAAAATACCCCATCCAAACACACACTAAAGGAATTCCAATATTTGGGTGGATTTTGAAATTTTAGTTTAACATTAGCTAAATCTCCTTCAATAACTCATAGTATTTTGTCATTTGGATCAGTTATTATATCATCTTTCAAAACTAACTCTATAGGTGAATCTATAGGTGAATTTATTCCTTCCTGAAAGGTGACCATAATTAAAACATGTATGGCTCCTATATGAATATATCCTATCTTTCTTCTATGCTCTTCCTTTTTTAAATTCCTTTTTAATTCGGTTAATTTCTTTTTATTTAGTAATTGTATACAATTATTCCCTTATGCTTCTGAGATATCAATTGAAGTTTCATTAACTATCTTTCCATAGTATATAATATATATTTTCTTTCTAATTAAATCTTTTAATTATTCCTTCAAGTTTCTTCATATTTGCATCTTTTGCTAAGTTTAAATCTTCTTTTTGTATTTTCTGAAATAATTTTGGATCTATTAATATACTTCCTTCACCATCTTCTTCAGTAATTTGTAGGTATTATATATCATTATTATCAATTTTTTCTCTTTCAATTTCAGACATCATTATTTTCTGATAAAATAACTGGTCTTTTTTCCAGATTAGCCTTGAATTCTTTTGCCCACTGCTGCTTCCGCTTAGTCAAGTTGAACGAGGTTCAATAGTAAAGTAATTTGGGAATTTTAGTAATAACAAGTAGTTTTTATTGATAATAAGTAGAGGGCAGTACATAGGAACATAATGGATCCACTCTCAAAAATCCGACTCACACTCCTAAGGAGGCTAGCACAGTTCTCTGTCAAGGAGAACTTCTCAGACACGAGAGGTTTTTTTGAATGAAAACTCTGATTTGCCTCAGCATAAGAGGACTTATTTATACACCTAGGGGTGCTAGGTAATTTACTTAAAAGTCCATACTCTCTACATCAGTTCTTCAATCAGACTTTCAATAATTCACATGCTAACGTATGTGCTTACGTCATTCTTCTATTATTGCATCGTCTGAGTCCTTATCCTCCTGCCGATAGTCATTATTGTCCTTTTTTGCCACGCATCTTTCACATGCATGATTTCCAATTTTCTTTATCATCGATAAAAGTTGATCGAGGACAGTTGGACGATAGTTCATTGATAGTCCTTGAAGTGTGTAGAAAGGTAGTTCAAAATTCGTCAGTAATACTAAGTCTTTTTCTTTAATTATTTTACCACTTGTCTTGCTTAGAAGCAAAGTATGTGGTCCCTTGTATAATGCTTTGATGAGGGAATCTTTTCCAATACTTTGGCATTGGGTGAAAATTCTTGCTAGCTGGTTGGTTAGAATTGTAGTAATTTGGTCTTCATTGAAGTCTTCTCCGGTCGGTTCATCTCTCAATGAGAAGCTATTGTTGCTAATTACTCCATTAAAGATTAAGTGCTTTGCAAGTTGCCTAGTGACAAAGTCAGGATAGGCTGAGTAAAATTTCAAGAAGATAGTCCTTTCTTTTGCATCATTTCTTTTATAATTCTGAACGGCTTCCTTCAGACTATATGGGAACAGACTAATTTCTTCTGAATCTTTGTTTAAGTAAAGACATTCAATAAGTCCAAAGTGGAACATATTAAACGCCAGTATTGATGAATCTCCTGGAGTAATTATAGCTTTAACTCCAAATATATTTTGGTTTACCATGTAAAAATTATTAATTTTTTCCTTTTCAGACTAATTGGTCAATCTTTTTATGTTTTCAAAGAATTTTTCTTTTGAAAACTGGACATGAAGTTCATGGTCGTTTCTGGAAGTAATTTGGTAGTCATCAATGGAAGAAGGAATTCTTCCAAGTACTCTCATCGAAGTCTTTGGTTCTGGTGGATTTTTTATAGCTTCAGAAAAGTTCTTGGACCAAGATAAATTTCTTTACCCTTATTTTGTTTTTCCTGGTGATCTTTCAATGCTTGTTTTTCCTAGTGATCTTTCAATGCTTTTTCCGTTTCTTCTTGTGTTCGAAATCCTTTGTGATATACTCCAGAAATCCCTATACAATAAGGGGCTGCTTTGTGCCAATCATCATAAATTCCTGGAAATGGTCCATTGAAAATAGTATACCATTTCTCCTTAGTGCTTTCTTGTACCTGCTATTTGATTTCTTTCAAGACATCTTCTTTTGAAGATTCTCCTTTGGCCTATAGTTGAAATTCTAGTACTTCAATATTTGTCTTGATCAGATCTAATTCCTTCAATTTCTGCTTCTCTAGTACTTTTTGAAGTTGTAGCTGCTTCTTTATTGCTTCAACTATTTGTTGCTCCATTCTCTTGATAGTATATCTGCAAGAACATTTTTATCTCCTTTAATATAGGAGATTGAGTAATTGTATTCAGCAAGTTTCATTTGTCATCTAATCAATCTTCCTTGTTTGTAAGTTCCTTTATGGTTTAAGTTCTTCAAACCTGCAACATAAGTCGAATCTGTTCGTACAATGAATTCTTTATCTAGTATATAAATCCGATGTTTTCCTAACATTCGGATTAGTGCTAGTGTTTCCTTTTCATGAGTAGGATAATTAATTTCACTGTCTGAAAAAGTTCCAGACATGTATCGGCATAATATAATTCAGTTTTGTATCCAGGGGATTTTGCCTTCATAACACCTCCCCAACAGTCATTTGAGGCATCAGTCTCAATAATAATTAAATCATCATCCGATGGATGATATAGCTTAGGAAGATCCTGGCATAAGTATTTCAATTTAATAATAAGTCTTTCATCTTCCTCGATCCATGACCAGAGGGCATCCTTCTTTAGTTTTTGCTGAAGTATTTTTCTCTCCGCTGCAAGATTCTTGATGAAACCTTCATTTGAAATATATGTTAGTAATCCAAGAAATCTTTGAAAATCCTTTTTATCCTTTAATTTTGTTGGAAAATCTTGAAGCTTCCTTAATACATGTTGCTGCATAACAATTTTTCCTTTTCCAATTTCTAATCCTAAGTAATTAATTTTATTTTGAGGTAGAACAACTTTCTTTCTACTTAAAACTACTCCATGCTCAAGACATTTATTGAGTACTAACTCTATCTTATTGAAGTGGTCATTTATATCTCTATTGGTGAAGACTAATATATCATCAATATAAATAAGACAAAAGTCTTTAAATTCTTTGAGTATGGAATCCATTCTTCGTTGGAAGATTCCTGGTGATTGCTTCATCCCCATCGGAAGTACATTCCATTCATGTTGACCTTGAGGACAACTGAATGATGTTAATACTTTAGATTCTTCAGTTAATCTAATTTGGTAAAAACCTGATTTACAATCAAAGGTACTAAACCAATTCATATTTCTAATTCTTTCAATAATTAAGTCTTTTCTTGGAATAAAATATGCATCTCCTTCCATGGCATCATTTATTTGTTTATAATTAATTATCATCCTTCTTTTTCCTCTTTTGATTTCATTATGATTTTCTACATAAAAGGCTGGTGCCGAATGCTTACTTCTTGAAGGTCTAATCAGACTCTTTTTGCTCATTTCTTCAATGTCTTTTGCAAATTCATCTCTATCTTGTTTTGTATATATCATAGGTTTACATTTTATTTCTTTTGTTGGATCTTTTAGTTTTAAAACAATTAATTCAGTATTTTTATTATTAATTTTTGGATCTAAAGGATTTTCACTACATACTTTATCTAAAAGTTCTTCTATATGAGCTGGAATTATTCTATTTGGTTCTAAATTTATTAGTACATGACGAATTTTTGTACAAATTTCACTAATTATCTCACCACGATTCAGTTTGCGAGACTTTGATATTTGAGAGTAGGTACATTTAGAAAAATGAGTAATTATAATTTTTATAATTTCGCGGTGTTGCTTTTGGTTTATATATGGTATTTTAAAAGTTATATATTCCAAATATTGGCAAAACGGTGCGTATAGTCTTAAGAAATTATTTCCAATAATCATATATATTTATGTTTCTTGTTTATATATTGTAGGTACTATAAATAATTTTTCTTGTATAACTAAAGTAATTCTTTTGGCTATCCAATATAGTGGATGTATAGATCCATCTGCAATTTGTATTTTTAGTGGTTTTTCTAATTTTTCCCATTTATCGAATAGTGCTTCTATTGCTAGACAACGACTTGCTCCAGTATCTATATAGGCTTCTATTTCTCTATTACTTTTTTCTACTAGTATTTTTATATAAGTATTACTTTTTTCTACTAGTATTTTTATATAAGTATTGTTCGGATTTCGTTTCTTCTAAAGATAATTCATCTTATGTATATTCATATATACTTACTTTTGTATCGCTTAGTTCTTCTTCTAAAGGCTCAAGTTCATATATTTGAAATACTTGTTTTATTAATTTTGAGTTTTTTTAAAAATCTTTTTCTTTTCTTTGAGGACATTCATTTGCATAGTGTCCTTCAACATTACATATCCAATAGACACATTTCTTTTTACCCATTGGGCAGTATTTTCTTGGTGTTGATTTCTTTCTTCTAAAATATTTTCTCTTGTTGTTTTTATAGTAGGTTTTCTTTCTAGGATAAGTTCTTTGTAAATTTGGTTTTTTATAGTATTTTATTTTTCTTATTATTATTTTATCACAACCATATTTTCCTGGTTTTTCTATTTCTGGAATGTCACAACAAATGACGGTATTTCTTCTGTTTAATTGCCTTATTGTTTCTCTGGCTAAACATTGTTCTCTTAATTCTTGGTATAAGAGTTGGATAACTCCTCCTAAAGTATTTTCTGTTTTATTTGGTCTTGACTCCCATAATCTATTAATTTTTGAGTTAAGTGGATATGGTAGTTTGTCTATAAAAATATATTTATATGTTTCTGTAGATGCTTCATTCAATTGATAATAGTATTTTTAGAATTCACAGATAAAACTTTCAATTTGACACATATCGCAAATTTACATTCTATTTAAATGTGATTTAGCATTTTTAATTTCAAGTAAAGTTTTATTTATTTTTTCTCTTTGTTCCATCATATTACATCCAAAAAATTCTTGATGAATTAATGTCATAACTAGTTTAACATATTCCATGTTGCTATTTACCATTCTTCCATATTGAATCCAGTCTTCATCTTTGATTCCTACTAAGAACTTTTGTACATTTCCTGATGTTTTGAATGTTACAAAATTATTGGTTTCTATAAAGTTTAGTTTTCTAAATCTATCATCTGTTAGAACTATTAATATCATTTCATTAGTCAATTTCAAAAGTATTTCTTCTTTATTTCTTCCACAATCAAGATTTAATATATTTCATGTATTAGTATTATCATATCGAGGTTTAAATTCTTCTTGAATTTTCGTCCATTTATTATCTTTTCTTGCATATCCTTTATTATATATAGTTTCTTCTTCGTATTTATCCAAAGCTCCACTGGGTGTATATTTATATTCTTCCGATTTTCTTTTAGGATTTTTTCCACTATATTCACATTTTTCCAATTTTATATGTTTTTCTTCTGAAGAGGAACTATAATTTAATATTACTTCTTCATTTTCATTTTCTTTATCTACTTGATCAATGTGTTCTATTTTATGTATTTGATTATTTTTCTTTCTCAATTATTTTGAGTTGGTCCAATAATTGTTGAATTTCTTCTAAATCATTTGATTTTCTTAATGTTTCTGTGTATTCTTCTTTTATCCTCTCCAAACAAACTCTGGTATAGGCATTTTTGATGGTTCACTACTTAGTTCTTGTTTTACTATTATTTCTTTTGAATCTTTTATATTTAATAAATCTTCTAGTTCTTTTCTTGTTATACATTTATTATTTTCTTCATATTCTAAAAGATTTTCTAATTGTTCGAGAACTATCTTTATTATCTCAATATCTTTATTTTCATCTATTTCCTTTCCCTTACTTATATTGTTTGGTGTTTCTCTTATATTGTTTATTTCATTTTATTCCTTTTGTTTTTCTATTATAAGTATAATTTTTAATTTTATTAGTATTTTCTATTAATTGAAAAAAAATTATTTGTTTATTTCATAATTTTTTTTATTACTTCAAATTTTATTATCATTTTTTCAAATAAATTTATTATTTTAATATTTTTTTTATTATTATTTTATTCAAGGATACGATACCTAAGATAATAGAGAATTCTCCAACTTATATAGAATACACTAGGTGATAGTTGTACTGTTGTCCAATTATAAGTAGACAGATGGAATTTATTTTTTTCCACCTCATGTCCTCATCACTCACCTCTAACTTCAACACTTAACCCCGTTAATATCCTTCCTCTCTCCTACGACGGAACCTTCCCTCTCCTTCGTCATTTGCCTTCTTGCCCAACCCTTTGAAGGAATTCCCTAAGTATATGTCTTGGTTGTTGTAACAAATTATGTTAGTTAGTTGCTATTGCTATGGAGTCTGTTAGTTGCTAAAGGATAGGAGTCTGTTAGTTGCTATTGCTATCTATAAATAGCATAGATTTCCTTGAGTCCATGTGTGTATAATTCCAATTTCCACTCATCTAATACAAAAGCATATATTCAGCTTATTCCTTTTTTTACATGGTATCAGAGAGCTAAAATCCTGGATTGTGATACTGCCTTGCAATCATATCAGATACAGAAGATGAAAATCCAAAGAAAGAAGAACCTTCCTCTTCTTCAAAGAAAGAAAAGAACAAATCTTGCAGAAAAGAAGCCATCAATCATATGTCTCCATACTACCTCCATCCTTCTGATCAACCTGGCCAACTGTTTGTGAGTGAACTACTCAACAATACAAATTATGGCGAATGGATTGCAGACATGAGCAATGCATTATATGCCAAGAACAAAATTGGCTTTGTGGATGGCACCATCTCCATGCCACAGACTGATTCACCAAATCTTGGCCATTGGATGTGTTGCAATGCAATGGTGAAGGGTTGGTTGAGGAATGGAATGGATAAAGAAGTAAGGAGCAGTGTCAGGTACGCAGGAACTGCACGAGAGATTTGGGTGGATCTTGAAGATAGGTTTGCCAAAGGAAGTGCACCTAGGGTGTATGAACTAAGGCGAGTCATAAGTCTCCTCAGGCAAGAAAAGTTATCAATCCCAGCATACTACACCAAATTAAAGGGGTTATGGGATGAAGTTCAATCCATAACACCTTGGCCAAAATGCGATTGTGGAAACTGCACATGTAATGTGCAGAAACAATTAGAACAAATGCGAGAAAAGGACCAATTATATGACTTTCTTATGGGCCTGGATGATGTTTTCAGTACAGTAAAAACACAGATTCTCAGCATGGCTCCAAAGTTAAATCTTGGACAGGCTTATCATCTAGTGGCAGAGGATGAACAGCAAAGGATGATTTCAGCAATGAGCAAACCTGTTGCAGAAGCCTCAGCTTTCCAAATTCAAGGTAATAACAAAGACACCAAGAAAGATAGACCAAAATGTGATCATTGCCATAAAATTAGTCATGTTAAGGAAGAATGTTGGGAGATAGTTGGCTATCCACAAGACTGGAGAAAGCCATACAAAGAAAGGAAAGAAAAGACAGGATCTTGGAGCAAGAAAGGTGGTTTCAAGGTGAATCAAGTTGGCACAGATGAAAGCCCTGTTCCTGGATTGTCAACTCAACAGTATGAGAAGTTAATGCAGCAGCTTCAAATGGATGTAGAACCAGCCACGATAGCACAATCATCAAAACCAAGTGTAAACATGGCAGGTAAAACTCTAGCAGGTATAAAATCCTTCAATAGGCCCTGGATAATTGATACTGGGGCCACTGAACACATCACATGTGACCAAAATAATCTTCAAGAAAGCTTTCTTTCTAATGGTCAATCTGTGAAAATTCCCAATGGCACAAGTGTGCCAATCAAGGGAATAGGAACTGTTGATTTGTCAAATGGATTAAACATCAATAAAGTGTTGTATGTTCCTGATTTCCATTGTAATCTCCTCTCTGAGAGTAGGTTAACTAAAGAAAATAATTGTTCCATAACCTTTATAGCCACCTCATGTGTTGTGCAGGACTTACCCTCGAAGAAACTGATTGGAAAGGGTAAATGTCAAGATGGTTTATACCTCCTTGAACCAACGCATGATGGAGGAATAGCCATGAAGGTATGAAAAACAGTAGATTTTAGTTTGTGGCACTCTAGGCTAGGCCACACTTCTGATGCAAAACTGTCTTGCATAGGCATATCTGCTTCTATGAATAAAAATCAGAATTGTAAAGTTTGTGACTCTTGTATAAGGGCTAAGCAAACTGGGTTATCTTTTCCCTTAAGTTCAATAAAATCTAATGCTTGTTTTGATCTGATCCATTGTGATATATGGGGTAGATATAACACTGAGTCAAGCATTGGAGCATATTACTTTCTTACCATAGTTGATGACTATAGTAGGGGAGTTTGGGTGTATTTGATGAAATACAAATCAGAGGTAGAACACTATCTACAATCTTTTGTATGCATGATAGAGACTCAATTTCAAAAGAGAATCAAAAGGGTCAGAAGTGACAATGGTTTAGAATTCACTTCAACTAATATGCAAAATTTTTACAAAGAAAAGGGAATTATCATGGAATTAACATGTGTTTACACTCCCCAACAGAATGGAGTAGTGGAAAGAAAACATAGACATATTCTTGAAATAGCTAGAGCTATAAGATTCCATTCTGGTCTTCCAATACAATTTTGGGGGGAATGTATTCTTACAGCTGTTTATTTGATAAATAGACTACCTTCAAAGGTTATTAACAACAAGACACCCTATGAGATTATGTTAGGAAAGAAACTTGATTATGATCATCTAAGAGTCTTTGGTTGTCTTGTGTATGCTATGAAAGCTAGAAAAGAAGGCAAGTTTGATGAAAGGGAGAGAGCTTGCATTTTTGTAGGCTATCCTATTGGACAGAAGGGATACAAATTGTTTGATATATCTAACAAAGAATTTTTTGTGTCAAGAGATGTAATTTTCTGTGAAAAGGATTTTCCTTATAAACATGTATGCGAATCTCATGACAAAACTTCTAAGGAACAACACACAATATCTGAAAACTATGATCAAGACATTCAACTTCATTTACCATTGAATGATGACAAGACAAAAGAATCAGATCTGCACAATCAGCATATGACAGACTTAACACAGGAATCAGAAGCAGAGCATGATCAGGACAAAATCCATGATCAATCTAGGATTCAGACTGATCACAGACACAGTCAAAGGGTAAGATCACTTCCCAGGCACTTAGCAGACTATGAAGTTGGCTTGCCACCATCCATTACCGATCCCAACACTACTTCAGGAAACACTGTACTTTATCCTATTTCAAATTTCATATCTTATGACAAATTTTCGCAATCACATAAGGCTTTCCTAGTGGCCATTTCCTCTGGAGATGAGCCAAAGAATTTCAAGCAGGCAGTAACACATGAACATTGGAGGGAAGCAATGAGAAAAGAAATTGCAGCACTTGAAAGCAATGGGACATGGTCCTTGGAGAAACTCCCACCAGGCAGAAACACAGTGGATTCCAAGTGGATTTACAAAATTAAGTACAAACCTAATGGAGACATTGAAAGGTACAAGGCTCGGCTGGTTGCAAGAGGCTTCACTCAAGTAGAAGGAGAAGACTTTCATGAGACATTTGCTCCTGTGGCAAAACTTGTTACCATCAGATGCTTACTGACTGTAGCAGTAAAGAAGGGATGGATCATTCACCAATTAGATGTGAATAATGCATTCTTGCATGGTGATTTGGCAAAAGACATTTATATGAAGATTCCAGAAGGCTTTGCAAAGAAGGGAGAAACAAGGGTGTGCAAATTGAAGAAGTCAATCTATGAACTCAAACAAGCATCCAGAAATTGGTATTAGAAGTTCACCAAGGCTTTAAATGATGTTGGTTTTAATCAGTCTAAGGCAGATCATTCCTTATTTATCTACAAAGCTGAAGGGGTGTTTCTTGCTACACTCATCTATGTGAATGATGTCATTTTGGCAGGAAACAGTCCAGAATTTATGAAAAAGATTAAGGAATACTTGGACGAAACTTTCAGCATCAAAGACTTGGGAACCTTGAAGTACTTCCTAGGAGTGGAAGTAGCAAGATCACCTAATGGAATTGTCTTGAGCCAGAGAAAGTACACTCTAGACATCCTTCATGAAACAAAGATGCTGAACAGCAGGCCCGGTAAGTTCCCTATGGAACAGAATTGTAATCTCAGATTTAACAAGGAGGAACCTGACACTGATGCAACCAGATATAGGAAACTGCTAGGGAAACTTCTGTATCTAACCATAACAAGGCCAGACATCACCTTTGCTGTGAACACTCTGTGTCAGTTCATGACTAATCCTAAACAGATTCATGTGGATGCAGTGGATAGGATCCTGAGATATCTCAAAACTACCCCTGGTCAAGGAATTTTTATTCCAGTAAAAGGAGGTCTCGACCTGCAAGCTTATTGTGATGCAGATTGGGGGGGATGTCCACTAACCAGAAGGTCTTGCACTTGCTACCTAGTGATGCTGGGACAGTCACCAATATCATGGAGGACCAAGAGGCAAACTGTTGTGGCAAAATCATCAGCCGAAGCAGAATACAGAAGCATGGCTGCAACTGTTAGTGAAGTCATTTGGCTCAGGTGGCTCTTGACAGAACTTGAAACACCGCAACAGAAACCAACTGAACTTCATTGTGACAACCAAGCAGCCATCCACATTGCAATGAATCCAGTCTTTCATGAGAGGACAAAGCATGTTGAGATGGATTGCTACTTTGTTCGAGAGAGAATTCAGTCAAAAGAAGTTCAGCCTATGAAGATTGGTACTAATAATCAAGTGGCAGACATCTTCACTAAGCCATTAGGCAAAGAAAGGTTCGAATTCCTGTTAAACAAGTTGGGCATTAAGAACTTACATGCTCCAACTTGAGGGGGAGTGAAGGAATTCCCTAAGTATATGCCTTGTTTGCTGTAACAAATTCTGTTAGTTAGTTGCTATTGCTATGGAGTCTATTAGTTGCTAAAGGATAGGAGTCTGTTAGTTGCTATTGCTATCTATAAATAGCATAGCTTTCCTTGAGTCCATGTGTGTATAATTCCAATTTCCACTCATCTAATACAAAAGCATATATTCAGCTTATTCCTTTTTTTACACCCTTTTTCTCAAATTAGATTCCCCGAATCACGACAACAACAGTGGGTTGGTGGCGGTGAAGACTGAAGATGCAATAGAGGTTATGGTGGTTTATAAGTTGTTCCCGTAAAGGCGTAAGTCGTCTTGATGGCTGGATGAATGAAGCCAAGGCTGCAAAAAGCTGGGGAACACACTATTTACTTACATTTTGTTTTTGGATGGAATTTTTATGACCATTACAATCATTCATCATTCTACGCATTTAGTACGTAAAGCTCTTATCAGTCCATCCGTTGCCCGATTTCAAATTATACAACTTTAACATTGCCGACAATCTTGTGAATTTAGTACATCCATCATACAATGGTTGCCCTGCATCACTTACCAACCTCCCAAACATTTGAGGACAATCCCGAAGATCCTCTTCAACAGCATTTGCAATGTCTTCAAAACGATCGCCCTCATAAGTATTTGTGTCGGTATCGTATGATGAATATCTCACACGATTCCTCATTTCACTAGACTCAGCTCTTGTCTCACCATGTTTTGTCCAACATGTAAAACTATGATCGATTCCATTACACACTAAATGTTCTTCCAAATCGGCTGCACTAACTCGCCTTGCATAACAACAATCTAAACAAGGACATATGATTGTATCAGGGTTTTCCGCATGCCGAACTGCAAAACTAATGAACTCTTTCACCCCATCCTCATACTCCTTCGTTAAACGATTGGCAGACATCCATTTTCGATCCATGCTTTTCCGATCTACAAAAATATTTATTAAACATATTTACTTTGAGTTTAGAGTGGTTGAGGTCTACATGCAATGTATACAGATTAAAGGAATGAAAGGCTGCAAACAAAACACATTTATGTGGTACGTTATCGGTGGCACCCATGTCAAAGGACAGTCACTCTCAATGTCATCGGACCAAATTGCAACCATGTTACAGGGACCATTTTGTCCCTATGTTACATGGACCAAATTACAATTTTGTTCTTCCTCCTCTCACCACCCTTCACCGTCCCTCTCCGCCATTGATCCAAACAATGAAGGGGGATTGCAATTTGGTCCCTAAAACACATTAAAAAAAAGAGGTATTTAGCGACCATCAAATTTGGTCGCTAAATATGGAAATTCGGTCGCTTTATACAAGAATTGAATTTTTCTTATACCTTAATATCTCCTAACATAAGTACGGGTGTTTTGAGCACTATCCGTCATTTAATTGACACACAATGGGAATGAACGTCAGTGGGCAAACTTGATGGATACCTTAAATACTTTTTATACCTTAAATACTTTAAAAAGAATGAATACATACAAAATCAAAAATTTATTTTACGATACAAAGAGCGAAATAAAAAAGAAAGAAAATCACAAACTTACCAAATACAAGCAGCCATCAAAACGCATCCATAAAAATAGTTACAAACTTAGGCGAGCATCTTCGTCTATGGTGACTTACAAATATGAACAAACCAAACGCTTATAAAAAAAACATCTTAACCAAACGCTTATAAAAAAACATCTTAACCAAACACCAACATTTTGGTCTTTGACAATGTACTTCACTTGGAATTTATCTCTAAACCATTCAATCCTTAAATTGTTCCTTTTTAAGCAAGGAAGGAGCAAGGGGACCATGGTCCCTTCGAAATATTTTGTGAACATCCATTGAATTTTTTAAAAAAACTTCATATAATTTTATGTTTGCCTAAATAGCTAAAGTCCAAACTATCAATTTCTTCTATTTCTATACACTACACTACAATTCCGTCACTAGAATAAGTAACATATTCTCACCATTCAATAGGCATAAACTCAAAAACTCCAGAGTTTTTTTTTTTTAAAAAATGCAGTATCATTGTAACAAAAAAAAAACCGAACCTTTACATCACGAGGAAGGTGGTGAAGCGTAAACTTGGGGTTGTGATGGAAAGCTGAACCACCACCGTGAGCGTGAAAATAGAGAGCAATTGAAACAAAAAAAATCCTAACTTTCAAATGACCGAGGCAAAGAGGCTTACCTTCAACTGTGGTCACCGTGAGCGTGAGTGGAGCCTAAGAGAGTGTGGAGAGTGGGTTCCAATAAAGCTGCAAACTTGGAAGTGGGTTCAACCGGGAATGTGCCCCTGTGACTGTGTCACAGACCCTGAGCCAGAGTGTGAAGCTCTTAGTATGAGACTCGTGTAAAATAGAGGTTGATGTTGATGGCTCTTCTATAACCGATGGGGGTATGGAGAGAACTCGCGGTGGCAGTAGGAGCAGCGACACAGGGGTTTGGGTTCGAGTGGGTTCTTTCTCTTTCGGAGTAGCAGCGGCGGCGAGCAATGGCGAAGGTGAGGGAAGAAAAAAGAGATGGCATGCAACAGAGGGAAGGAAACAGTAGAATGAAAATGAGGAAGAAACAGAGGGAAGGCCGCGGCACGCGTTTAATTTTGCTCTGAAGACCTAAGATAGCGTTTCCTATAGGAACCACTATCTTTTCCTAAGTGGCACTTTTAATAGCGGTTCCACACGGAAACGCTATCTTAGGTGATACCTAAGATAGTGTTTCCTGAGGGAAACGCTATTAAAAGTCCCCCATCACTTTTAATAGCATTTCCACACGGAAATACTATTAAAGGTGCGTTATTAAAAGTCTATTCTGTTGTAGTGAATGTTTGTGAGGATGGAGATAAATATTATGGAAACGTTTAGGACCCCAAAATTCAACAACCCAAATGTGGATCTGGGATCTTAAATATATGATTTATCACTTCCCATCCATCTAATTTCCTATTTCTGTCCTTTCCACCGCTTTTTGTGAGGTCAGCCCAGATTTGTATGAAGATAATAACCTAGACACTTCACTTATTGGACACTGAGTTACCGATTCTTAGCACCCCACTATGTTCTTTCTTCTAAGTATTCTCTCTAATTTTTATTTGTTTCATGATGCAAATGAAGGTGATGAAGGGTGTCACAGAAGGAATGGGGAGGTGAATGTTGACGGGCTCGGAACGTGACAAAAGAGATGGGATGGGGAAAATGAGACAGAAAATTGTTAACAGTTTTAAGTTATTGGTGACGCTGAGGAGAACAGTACAACAAGCTCCTAGTTTACAGTATATAAGTTTTGTCCTTTATTTAAACCATTTAATTTTACTTAAAGATAGTAATAATAATAAAGAGTTATTATTATTTACAGTTAAATAATTTTAAATGTATGATATATGGTTATGGTCTTAGTTTATGGTGTTTATTTATTTTTTGGTTAAATATGATCCGTGTGTCATGATTTATTTATTTAAATACGACCTGTGTATCATGCCTTTAATTATTTATTTATTTTAAATAAATGTAATTGTTCGAGTTGAAGAGAAGGCAACACCAAATGATGACGCCGTGGGAGAAGCTGAGAAGCTTGCTGAAAGGTCAAAGAATTGTAATAAATTAATTATTTAATTCTTGCTTTCTAGGAGGCCATAACTATATTACATTTATCTTGTATGTTTATGTATGAGACCCATGAAATGTATGAGATGTATATTTTTGTATGTAATGCATGAAATGTAGGTATACATGAATGTTTTAAATGTTATATATGTTTGTTAAATGTACGATAGCATGTATTCCGAGAGACATCTTGTATGAGATACAACGCCGGTGAGATCATTTTAATAAAAATCCCTCAAAATGAAATATTAAATTTAAAAGCCTTCCAATGCATGGCACTCATCAAGACTAATATCGAATATGTGTAGGTCCGCCAAAGCGAGGTGCATTTTTCTATACTAGTAAGATGCGATGGGACAATTGTAATGTTCAACTGCTATTCATTGGGTCTAACGTACTTAACTAAGTCAAATTCAATAGGATTGAAAGGCTTAGAGGCGTTAAGTTGGGTTTAGTCCATGTGATGGATTAGAATAAGGGTTATTCACCCAACTGATCCAAGAGTTACATGAGATGTAATTGGAAATGAGTTTCCTACCTAAATAACTATGTTTTGGGAGATTAGGCAAAGTTGACTAAAAACAAAGGTGAAATATGGATCTTGGTCTCACCAGAAAATCTTCCAACGGGATTTTCCGAGTCAATAATGAGGGTCATTGATTTGAGTAAAATAGTGGGAGGCGTATTTAATTAAAGACCTAATTAAATATGTTAATAGCATGATACTTGTATTTTGCATATTTCTTTGTGTAGATTACCATGGCATCAAACACATCAAGTAACTTATCATTGCGATATGTCCTTGAGAAGGACAAACTATCCGGAACAAAATTGCTGGACTGGTACAGAAACTTGAGGATTATCCTCAAGCAAGAGAAAAAGTTGTATGTTCTTGAAGAGCCTATTCTCGAAGTGCCACCAGCTTCGAGTGCAACCAAGGCTGACAGGGATTCTTATAAGCATCAGGATGATTCCTTGAATGTCTGTTGTTTTATGCTTGCTACCATGAACTCTGAGCTTCAGAAGCAACATGAAAACATGGAGGCGTTTGACATGATCGAACACCTCAAGATGCTCTACCAAGAGCAAGCAAGGCATGAGTGGTACAAAGTTTCCAGAGCTCTTTTTCAAAGCAAGCTGGCAGAAGGAAGCCCAGTGGGTCCTCATGTGCTTCAAATTATTGGGTACACTGAGAATATGGAGAGGTTGGGTTTCCCTTTGGGCCAAGAGTTGGCCACTGACTTGATCCTGCAATCGTTGCCGGAGAGTTACAATTAGTTTGTCATGAACTTCAATATGAATGATCTTGACAAAACACTGTCAGAGTTGTTGGGCATGTTGAGAACTGCTGAAAACAACATCAATAAGGGAAAAGGGAAGGCCATTTTGATGGTCCAAGCTGGAAAGGGCAAGAAGCAGCCCAAGGGCCTATGAACAAGCAGAAGGGCAAGGGCAAGAACAACAAGTTCAAACCCAGCACTTCTGGCTTGAAGCCTGTGGGAGGAGTGGCTAAGGAGGGTACGTGCTTCCACTGTGGTAAGACCAGACACTGGAAGAGGAACTGTCCAAAATACCTGGAAGAGTGCAAGAAGAATGGAAGTAGGACTTCCAACTCAGGTATGTTTGTTATAGAAGTCAATTTATCTACTTTAGCATCATGGGTAAGATACTGGATGTGGTTCTCATGTTTGTACAAATGTACAGGATCTAAAAAGGAATAGACCATTGACGAGAGGCGAAGTCGATCTACGAATTGGCAATGGAGCAAAAGTTGCTGCTTTAGATGTTGGAACTTATGTATTGACTTTGCCAACTGGGCTTATTATTCAGTTAGAGAACTGTTATTTTGTGCCCGCGAATAGTAGGAATATCATTTATGTTTCTTATTTGGACAAGATTGGTTTTACTTTTATAATAAAGAACAAATGTTGTTCTATTTATTTGGATGATATTTCCTATGCTAGTGCACATTTGAGTAATGGGCTTTATGCCCTTGATCTTGAGATGCCCATCTATAACATTGATACCAAGAGGTTCAAATCAAATGAGGTGAACCCGACTTATCTTTAGCATTGTCGTTTGGGCCATATAAATGAGAAACGCATTTCTAAGCTCCATAAAGATGGATTCTTGGACTCATTTGATTATGAATCATATGAGACATGTGAGTTTTGTTTATTCGGAAAGATGACCAAAGCCCCATTCACAGGAAAAGGTGAAAGGGCTGGTGATCTTTTGGACTTCATACATAGTGATGTATGCGGACCATTAAACACAATTGCCAGAGGAGGTTTTCATTACTTCATTACATTAACTGATGATTGCAGTAGATACGGATTTGTGTATCTTATGAAACACAAATTGGAATCTTTTGAAAAGTTCAAGGGATTCAAAAGTGAAGTAGAAAACCAACTAGGTAAGAGTATTAAGATCCTTCGATCAATCGGGGCGGTGAATATTTAAGCCTAGAGTTTGATGATCATCTGAGAGAGTGTGGGATTTTATCTCAACTCGCTCCATCGGGGTCACCACAATGGAATGGTGTGTCTGAAATGAGGAACCGAACATTATTGGATATGGTGCAGCTAATGATGAGTCATGAAAATATTCCAAACTTCTTCTGGGGGACATGCTCTATTAACAGCAGTGTTCACACTTAACTGTGTTACATCCAAGATGGCAGAAAAGACACCATATGAGATATGGACTGGTAAGAGGCCCAGTGTGTCTTTTATGGAGATTTGGGGTTGTGAAGCATATGTAAAATGTCAGGTTTCTACTAAGCTTGATCCCAAATCCAATAAGTGCTTATATGTGGGGTGTCCTAAGGAAACCAAGGGATACTATTTCTACAATCCTTCTGAAGGCAAAGTGTTTGTCGCGCGAAATGGTGTATTCCTATAAAAGGAGTTTATCTCCAAAGGAACCAGTGGGAGGAATATAGAACTTGGAGAAATTCAAGTATCACAAAGTAGTGACATACCTATGGAGGAACAAGAGCAGCCTTCACCAGATGTTGTGGAAGAACAGCCTGCTCCAGTAGCACAAGACCAACATAGGTCTAACAGGATACGTCACCATCCTGAGAGACATGGATTTCTAATGACTCAACAAGGTGATGTATTACTCATGGATCAAGATGAGCCTGTGACTAACCAGGAGGCCATTACTGGCCCAGAATCTGAGAAATGGCTTGAGGCCATGAGATCTGAGATGGAGTCCATGTACACTAACCAGATATGGACCTTGGTAGAGCCACCTGAAGGGGTAAAACCCATAGGGTGCAAGTGGGTTTTCAAAAAGAAAACTGACATGGATGGTAAAGTGCATACCTATAAGGCGCGATTGGTCTAAAGGTTTCAAGCAAATTCATGTTATAGACTATGACGAGACCTTTTCTCCTGTTGCAATGCTTAAATCCGTCCGGATCTTGCTTGCCATCGTTGCATACCATGATTATGAAATATGACAGATGGATGTCAAGATTGTTTTCCTTAATGGAAATCTCCTTGAGGATGTGTACATGACACAACCTAAGGGATTTAACACTTCAGAGGACGTCAGGAAGGTATACAAGTTCCAGCGTTCAATCTATGGATTGAAGCCAGCTTCCAGAAGCTGGAATCTTCGTTTAGATGATGCTGTAAGACAAATTGGATTTATCAAAAATGAAGATGAGCTTTGTGTCTACAAGAAGGTTAGTGGGAGTATAGTTGTCTTTCTGGTTTTGTATGCCGATGACATATTACTCATCGTAAACGACATCCCTACCTTGCAACAAGTAAAGACTTGGTTAAGGAATTGCTTTTCTATGAAAGATTTGGGTGAAGCTACCTATGTATTGGGAATCAGAATCTATAGAGATAGGTCACTGAGATTGCTTGGCCTAAGTCAGAGTATATACATAGACAAAGTGTTGAGACGCTTTAGTATGCACGAATCCAAGAAGAACCTCTTGCCTATGTCACATGGTATATGCCTATCAAAGGCACAATCCCCTTCCACTCAAGAAGAAAGGGATTGCATGAATAAGATTCCATATGCATCCGCAATTAGGTCTATCATGTATGCCATGCTATGTACTCAACCAGATGTCTCATATGCTTTGAGCATAACGAGCAGGTACCAGTCTGATCCTGGTGAAAGTCACTGGGTTGCTGTCAAGAACATTCTGAAGTACTTGAGAAGAACTAAGGATTTGTTCTTTGTATATGGAGGCATGGAAGAGCTTGTTTTAATGGGTTACATTGATGCTAGCTTCCAGACTGATAAGGATGATTCCAGATCGCAATCTGGTTATGTGTTTTGCTTAAATGGTGGCACTGTGAGCTGGAAGAGTTCAAAGCAGGAAACAATCGCTGATTCTACTACAAAGGCCGAGTATATTGCTGCCTCCAATGCAGCCAAGGAGGCCGTTTGGATCAGGAAGTTCATAACTGAACTTGGTATAGTTCCTAGCATTGTGGACCCAATTTACCTTTATTGTGATAATAATGTGGCAATCACACAAGCCAAGGAGCCCAGATCTCACCAGCAGTCCAAACATATACTTAGGCGCTTCCATCTTATTTAAGAGATTATCGACAAAGGAGATGTGAAGATATGCAGAGTACCTATGTTGGAACCAAAGTGGTTCTGGTTCATTTAATCTCTATGTTTTGATGTTAACAAAAGGATTAAATTTGCTTGACAAAGTGTTAGTCGAGATCTAACTAGTGCTTTCAGTCATGCAGGAACGCTTTTATAAGTAAAATAAACTTGGTATAAGTTCCAATTGAAAAATAAGCGTCCACCCCTGTAGAAGGGCTGCTCAAGAACTGTGGTAAATTTACCTTGTTGTTTTCTTTAGTAGATGAGGCTATAAATGAATACCTAAATAACTTGTTAAGTACAGCAAGTCCAAAGACTTGAAAATAAGCGCGTCCATCTTGCCACGTCAACAGACGAGTGCTATCCTTGAAACTAAGTATACATCCATAGTGCCTAACTAAAATTCAGTAGACATCCATAGTGCGACGTCATTGGACGGAGTTTCTCTAAGGACTTAGCAAGTCCAAAGACTTGTGTGGACGAGCGCTTCTACCACATTAGTGGACGAGCAGAATAAAACCTTGTGTAGACGCTTTCTAAAACTGAGTGCCTGAAGACGGTTCTACATCTTCTATATCTTTACTACCTTGAACATGATTTGATTCAATTTGGACCACATTGAATTTATTTCAAATGATTGATATTTATTTCAAAGGAATATATGTTCTTTATAATTATTAACATCTTGTTCCTTTGTGAGAAAGTTCATAGTACTATCAAGGAAATATAAAAAGCAAATAGTACAATTGGAATTGCAAAACGATCTGTACGATGGCATATTTATTGCTGGACAAAAGCTGGGTTATACACAAAGGAGGAAATAAAGTTTTTAAGGTACAATTGCTCAGAACAGTGAGCCTCCATTTTGTAATTTTCTGATAACCAATGATGCTTTTCAACATGGCCAAAATCAAGCTATCAGTCTCAACGGATATCATGTATTTAATGCTATCTCTATAACTAAACTATTCAAATAACCGTTGAAGATTTACAAGAGAAGTTGAAGACCACTATATATATAGAAGGTCCCGAAGCACTGAAGGACAACTTTTGCCATTTGATCAATTACAAGATATTCAAAGCTCATATTGTTGTTGTAAAGCAAAAGTCTGTAATTCTTAAGGTTGAATATTTGTAAAAATATTCAGTAGATCTCAAAGCTTTATACCCTCACATATAGTGAGTTAAAAAGATCTCAGAAAAATCCATGTGATTTTATTAGAGCCTGAAGAGGCTTGGTAAGAAAGCAATACTTGTTATAGAAACTATTTGGAAATAGTGGAGAAAATCCTTCAAGTAGAAGGGACTGGACGTAGCTCCTGGTTGGAAAAGAGTGAACCAGGATAAAATACCTGAGTGAATTTTCTATCCCTTATCTTTTACAGTTCTATTTTGTTTACTAACTGTGAGATTTGATTTTGGTTTTGTTAATCTTTTAAAAAGTATTTCTTGTGTGCTTAATCTTTTTATCTTCTGCTTGTGAAAAAGTATTTCAAAAAGGGTTTTTGCAAAAATAATTAACAAACACAATTCAACCCCCTTCTTGTGTTTGCTTGTGCCAACTTCAGTTGGTATCAGAGCTCAGCCTTGACAGGGTTGAGCATCTAACAAGTTCTTAGGCGGTACGATCCTACAATCATGGATGCAGAAGGACAAGCTATCAACAGACCCCCTCTCTTTGATGGAACTGATTATGATTATTGGAAAAAGAGGATGATGGCATTCTTGGATGCACAGAATGCTGACATCTGGGAACTAATAGAAAATGGCTACACTGAGCCAAGGAGTGAAGCTGGAGATACAGTGCCTATAGTTGAATGGACTCAAGAGCAGAAAAGCCAACATCAGCTAAACTTGAAAGCTAAGCACTATCTCATGTATGCTATCACCCTATCTGAGCATGACAAGATTCATAGTTGCAACACAGCTAAAGAAATCTGTGATACTCTTGCACTAGCTCATGAAGGTTCCTCACAAGTGAAGGAATCAAAGATAAGCATGCTGGTTCACCAGTATGAGCTATTCAAGATGACTGATCATGAAACTATATACCAGATGTTTGGAAGATTCCAAACAATCACCATCAGTCTCAGGTCTCTTGGAAAGGTCTATGAGAATAGAGATCATGTGAGAAAATTTTTGAGAAGTCTCTCAAAGCAGTGGAGACCTAAGGTAACTGCTATCCAGGAAGCAAAGAATCTGAATACTCTTTCTCTGGAAGAGCTTCTGAGGTCATTAAAAGTTTATGAACTTGAACTTAATAAAGAGGAAAAATCCAGAAAAGGAAAGTCCATTGCCTTAAAGGCCAAGAAAGCTAGTTCCTCAAATGTGCTTAAAGTTGCTGAGTCCTTAGATGAAGCTGATTCATCAAATAATGAAGGTTACTCAGGTGAGGATGAACTATCTTTCATCTCCAGAAAAATTCAACACATGTGGAGAAAGAAAGGTGGATTAAGAAGAAAGTAGATCAACAAAAAATTCCCCAAGGAGATGTCAGATTCCAAGGAGAAAGGCCCACCCCTATGCTTTGAATGTAAGAAACCAGGACACATCAAAGCTGACTGCCCAAAGCTGAATGAGAAAAAGAAATTCTTCAAAAAGAAGAAAGGCTTGATGGCTACATGGGAGGATCTTGACCTGTCTTCTTCAGATGAAGAAGATGAAGCAGGAGAAGAAGCAAACATTTGCTTTATGGCTGACACTGCATTAGAAAGTGAATTCACTGATGTTGAGATCTGCTTAAGAACAGGAAAGAAACATAAGTCCTGGTACTTAGACAGTGGGTGCTCACGGTACATGACAGGAGAAAAGTGTATGTTCCAAGACCTTAGACCCAAAGATGGTGGCTGGGTCACTTTTGGAGGAAACCGAAAAGGAAAGATCATTGGTATAGGTAAAATTGGTAAACATCATTTTCCCTCCATTGATAATGTTCTGTTAGTTAATAGTCTTAAACACAATCTGCTTAGCATTAGTCAATTATGTAATAGTGGGTTTGATGTTTCATTTAATAAGAACATGTGTACTGTCAAGAAAGCTGATGGATCACTCTTATTCACTGCCCAACGGCAAAACAATTTGTATAAGATTGACTTAGAGGACCTCTCAAATCAAAGTGTCTTATGTCTAGTGTCCATTGTGGATGAACGATGGATTTGGCACAAAAGGTTGGGTCATGCAAGTTTGAGATTAATCTCAAAACTGAAAAAGCATAACCATGTAAGAGGTCTAGCAAACCTTAGCGTTAAATCTGATGCTCTATGTGATGCATGTCATAAGGGAAAAAAAGTCAAAGGTTCCTTTGAATCTAAGAATGTTGTTAGTACTAACAGACCACTAGAATTGCTACACCTTGATCTCTTTGGTCCAACAAGGACTGCCTCTGTCAGTGGTAAGAAATATGGTCTTGTCATAGTAGATGACTACACTAGATGGACATGGGTTATATTCCTTGCTCACAAGGATGAGTCATTCAAGGTCTTTTCTGTATTCTGCAAACGTGTACAGAATGAAAAAGGCATGTGTATAGCTTCAATTAGAAATGATCATGGGGGGAGAATTTGTCAATGAGTTATTCCATGAGTTTTGTGAAGAAGGTGGTATTCAACACAACTTCTCAATCCCAAGAATACCACAACAAAATAGTGTGGTAGAAAGAAAGAACAGATCTCTTCAAGAGATGGCTAGGGCTATGCTCAATGACAATTCTGTCCCTAAGCACTTCTCAGTGAAGTCGTGAACACCGCCCGCTACATTCGAGCAATGAATATACATTAGACCTATTATGAATAAGACTCCTTATGAATTGTGAAAAGGTAGAAAACCCAACATTTCATATTTCCACCCTTTCGGATGTAAATGTTATATTTTGAATACAAAAGATCAACTTGGTAAATTTGATGCTAAAGTAGATAATGGAATCCTTCTAGGATTTTCTGAAACTTCAAAAGGCTTTAGAGTTTATAATTCTAGAACTTTTGTTGTAGAAAAATGTATTCATGTAAAATTTGATGACAAACAGCCTGATAAGAGACTGTCAGAGCTAGATGAAGCTTTTGCAGATCTTGATCTAGATATTTCAAGAGAGAAACCAGAAATCAAGTCTGATATCCAAGTAGACGACTCTTCTCAACAACAACCTGAAACATCGACCTCTCAACAGGAAAATGCTCAGAAATCTTGGTATTTCAGAAACTACCATCCTCAAGATCAAATCATTGGTGACCCCAATCACAAGCTAAGAATTAGGTCAACCTTCATAAAAAAAAAAGTGATTATGCTCTTGTCTCTGAATGTGAACCAAAGACAGTGGACGAAGCTCTACTGGACAAATGATGGATTCTAGATATGCAAGAAGAGCGAAATCAGTTTGAGAGAAGTGAAGTCTGGACTCTTGTACCCCTGCCTGAAGACAAGTCATTCGTTGGAACAAAGTGGGTCTACAGAAATAAGCTTGATGAAGATGGTAAGGTTGTGAGAAACAAGGCAAGACTTGTTGCTCAAGGATACTCTCTAGAAGAAGGTATAGACTATACTGAAACTTTTGCACCTATTGCTAGGCTAGAAGGTATAAGAATTTTAATCTCGTTTTCTGCACATCATAGCTTTATGATTTTTAAAATTGATGTTAAAAGTGCCTTTTTTAAATGGCTTTATTAATGAAGAAGTATATGTCATGCAACCTCCGGGGTTTGAAAATACAAATCACCCTGAACATGTTTATAAGCTTAAGAAAGCATTGTATGGACTCAAACAAGCTCCTAGAGCTTGGTACGATAGGTTAAGTTCGTGTCTAATGGAAAATGGTTTTAACAGAGGAAAGGTAGACACAACTCTATTTAGAAAATCTATTAAGTCGGATTTCATTATAGTACAAATTTATGTTGATGATATCATTTTTGGTGCTACTAATGAATCTCTATGCAAGGAATTTTCTAAGTTAATTCAAAAAAATTTGAAATGAGCATGATGGGAGAACTCAAATTCTTCCTTGGACTTCAAGTTAAACAGTCTATGGACGAGGTGTATATCCATCAGACTAAGTATACAAAGGAACTTCTGAAGAGGTTTAAGATGGATGATTGCAAACCAACGAATACTCATTTGCATCCCACTTCAATACTGAACAAAGATGATAAAGAGAGAAAGGTAGATCAAAAGGTATATAGAGGTATGATAGGATCTTTTTTATATCTGACTGCGTCTAGACCTGATATAATGTTCAGTGTTTGCTTGTGTGATCGTTTTCAATCTGATCCTAGAGAGTCTCGTCTCTCAGCAGTTAAAAGAATATTTAGATAAAGAGAAGCAAGATGCATCTCTGAATAAACCAAAAGTTCATACACAATATAAGGCCTCTAAAGTCCGTCCATAGTACACTAAGTCAAAACCAAGCCCTTCCAATACTTACTGCAAAGTATGTGGAAAAAGTGGGCATGTGTCATCTAAATGCATACATAACAAGCATGCAAAGCATTCACGACCTATGATCACTAACAGGAAAGGACCCAAGTCAATTTGGGTACCTAAAGATAAGATAATCCCTGTTGCAGATCTACTTAACAACAGGAAAGAAACAGAAGTCCCGATACTTGGATAGTGGGTGCTCACAACAAATGACGGGAGAAAGGTATATGTTCCAAGACCTTAGACCCAAAGATGGTGGCTGGGTCACTTTTGGAGGAAACCAAAAAGGAAAGATCATTGGTATAGGTAAAATTGGTAAACATCCTTTTCCCTCCATTGATAACGTTCTGTTAGTAAATGGTCTTAAACACAATCTGCTTAGCATTAGTCAATTATGCGACAGTGGGTTTGTTGTTTCATTTAATAAGAATATGTGTTCTGTCAAGAAAGCTGATGGATCACTCTTATTCACTGCCCAGAGGAAAAAACAATCTGTTTAAGATTGACTTAGAGGACTTCTCAAATCAAAGTGTGTCATGTCTAGTGTCCATTGAGGATGAGCGATGGAATTGGCACAAAAGGTTGGGTCATGCAAGTTTGAGATTAATCTCAAAACTGAAAAAGCATAACCTTGTAAGAGGACTACCAAACCTTAGTTTCAAATCTGATGCTCTCTGTGATGCATGTCAGAAGGGAAAACAAGTCAAAGGTTCCTTTTAATCTAAGAATGTTGTTAGTACCAACAGACCACTAGAATTGCTACACCTTGATCTCTTTGGTCCAACAAGGACTGCCTCTGTCAGTGGTAAGAAATATGGTCTTGTCATAGTAGACGACTAAACTAGATGGACATGGGTTATGTTCCTTGTTCACAAGGATGAGTCATTCAAGGTCTTTTCTGTATTCTGCAAACATGTACAGAAAACCACAGCAAAATGGTGTGGTAGAGAGAAAGAAAAGATCTCTTCAAGAGATGGCTAGGACTATGCTCAATGACAATTCTATCCCTAAGCACTTCTGGGCTGAAGCTGTGAACACTGCATGCTACATTTATAACAGAATATACATTAGACTTATTTTGAATAAGACTCCTTATGAATTGTGGAAAGGTAGAAAACCCAACATTTCATACCTTCACCCTTTCGGATGTAAATGTTATATTTTCAATACAAAAGATCAACTTGGTAAATTTGATGCTAAAGTAGATAATAGAATTCTACTAGGATTTTATGAAACTTCAAAAGGGTTTAGAGTTTATAATTCTAGAACTTTAGTTGTAGAAGAATGTATTCATGTAAAATTTGATGACAAACAGCCTAATAAGAGACTACCAGAGCTAGATGAAGCTTTTGCAGATCTTGATCTAGATATTTCAGGAGAGAAACCAGAAAACAAGTATGATATCCAAGTAGACGACTCTTATAAACAACAACCTGAAACGTCTACCTCTCAACAGGAAAATGCTCAGAAATCTTGGTATTTCAGAAATTACCATCCTCAAGATCAAATCATTGGTGACCCCAATGACAAGCTAAGAACTAGGTCAACCTTCAGAGAACAAAGTGATTCTGCTCTTATCTCTAAATGTGAACCGAAGACAGTGGACGAAGGATGGATTCTAGCTATTCAAGATGAGCTTAATCAGTTTGAGAGAAGTGAAGTCTGGACGCTTGTACCCCTGCCTGAAGACAAGTCAGTCATTAGAACAAAGTGGGTCTACAGAAACAAGCTTGATGAAGATGGTAAGGTTGTGAGAAACAAGGCAAGACTTGTTGCTCAAGGCTACTCTAAAGAAGAAGGTATAAACTACACTGAAACTTTTGCACCGGTTGCTAGGCTAGAAGCTATAAGAATTTAATTTTCGTTTGCTGCACATCATAGCTTTATGCTTTTTCAAATGGATGTTAAAAGTGTCTTTTTGAATGGCTTTATTAATGAAGAAGTATATGTCATGAAACCTCCAGGGTTTGAAAATATAAATCACCCTGAACATGTTTATAAGCTTAAGAAAGCATTGTATTGACTTAAACAAGCTCCTAGAGCTTGGTACGATAGGTTAAGTTCGTTCTTAATGGAAAATGGTTTTAACAGAGGAAAAGTAGACACAACTCTATTTAGAAAATCTATTAAGTCATATTTCTTTATAGTTCAGATTTATGTTGATAATATCGTTTTCGGTGCTACTAATGAATCTCTATACAAAGAATTTTCTAAGTTAATGCAGAAAGAATTTGAAATGAGCAAGATGGGAGAACTTGAGACACCCCGTTGTGCCCCATTGTATTATTAAATTAGAACCTTATTATTTATTTACTTAATCGCGTGCTTACTATTGAAAATACGTAAAAATTAAAAACTTAATTAATAACCATATAACTTCTACAAATATAAAACACACCAAAGTTGTAATATATATATATAATTACACACATTTATTTATTACAAAACCAAAACACTGTTAAGGGTACCCTCTCAGTAGGATCCCTCACAGGTATAAACTTCACTACAGACATACTTAGCGGAAATATAAATACTCCTTAGACACACTGGCCATAATGTCTATACTCTAATCGCCTTGAATCACAGCTCGACCTCCGGCATCTGGTTCATACAGAGTTCCATCTAACTCCTCAGCAACTGGTTCCTCCATCGGGTCTTCTCGTACGATCACATCAGAAATAAAATACAACACACAGAAAGATATAGGGAATAAGAAACAGTTCTATCATCAAAAAGCGGAAAAGAGCAATAGTAAATTATACAGTAATTGTCACAGACACGCATCACTCAAAATCAACAATCATCCTCAATTCAATATATCCTCCTCTACCCTCAGTCCATGCAACTAAAACTTAATACTGATGTGGCCATCTTCACTCCTGTCACATTAGTCAGTAGTCCAGAACGGTCCAGTACCAATAACTTTCGAACGCATCAAAGACTAAGCAAGTATTAGTCTAAAATGGTCCAGTGCCAATAACATACGAACTCGTCAAGGAATATCATTCCATAACGGTCCAGTGCCAAGAACATACGAACTCGTCAAGGAGTATCAATCCAAAACGGTCCAGTGCCAAGATCATACGAACTCGTCAAGGAATATCATTCCATAACAGTCCAGTGCCAAGAACATACGAACTCGTCAAGAACTAAAGAGTATTACGGTAGTCTACCTCGGCATCCACATCCGTAGGGCACTCACCCGCAATATCCGATATCCCCAAAATAGGATATCCTGACCTCGTGTGCTCCACTCACACGGCTGTGACTAACAATACCTCGATAAATGAATCTCCCTAAATTACATCAATAACAACCTAGTGCCTCAACCTTCCATCAAAATCTCAACACCTTTCTCCTCATAGATAAATCCACTTAATTAGGCTAGGCAACTCTAAATCACCTTTATTCTCTCACCCAAACAATTATACCTCCAAACAATATATATATCTTTCCTTAACATCATCTAAACACAATATTAAACCCAGGCAGATCATGCAAAACACATTAGTCAACATAATATTCAAATATCTCAATATCATATAAGGCAATTTATCACAACCAACTCATAATAATCAAACCAAATAAATAACAAAGTCAGATTCTGTCACGGCCTGGCCGTGATAGCCATCACGGCCGTGACAGACATCAAACGCAAGAACTCTACACAACAGAACCCGTCACGGCCTGGCCATGACAACCCTCACGGCCGTGACAGACAACAAACATCCTCAATATCTTAAATATTCAAACACCGAAATAATACGTCACATGCAGATGGAATACCTCAACTAGCGTATCACAAACAATCAAAAGTAAATAATTCAAACATCCTTAAATACTTAAAATCAACTTAATGTCGATAAACCTACAATCCTAGAATCACATTGGTTTTACAGAAAAGTTTTCCAATGGGATTTTGGTCTTGTCGATTACTCGACTACTAGTATGGTTTAGGTCACCCTACACAATTATCATATATTCTACTACTTATAGATTCCGACGATAGTTTGATTCTTTTCCCCACATGAGTTATCACCAGAAACACGTACACGACGATCCTCGTTATCCCGCCACGAGTTAACACAACCACCTTCAACCAAACAACATAACTATAATTAATCAACTAACAACCATCTATGACACTTTAGGGTTAGGTTCGGCCAAGACTTAGAAAATAGGTTTAGGGTTATCTTCTTAATGCCATCTTTTGGATCCTAGTTACTAGAGTCTTAACTAACATAGATTACTTATTACAAGACTAAATTTTGAAACAAAATCCTCTAACCTTTAGGGTTTGGGTTTCGGCCCATATTAGGAAAATAGACTAGGAAATTTATTTGGATTCAAGCTCTTGGATTTAGATCATATAAGTACTGGAGAGCTCAAATCAAGAAGATTTCAAAAATGAAAACAAATCATCAAACCCTCCTTTGAGTGAGATTCTGCCACTTAAATAAAATAGGGAAGGAAAATGTTTTTGATTACATTCTCTTGGATAATGAAATTGGAAGACATCACAAGATCATAGAAATTGGTTTCACATTAAAAGGATTTTTCTACAATTTTCTAGAATTATTTGAAGTTCTAGATCTAGGAATAGAAATTTATGAAAACTTGATGATCATGGCTTGATCTTACAAAATAAATTAAGGAGAAGACTTATATGATTAATGAGGAGAGCTTTTACCTCTTGAAGATTGAAGAAATGAAGAAAATGATCAACCTTCACTAAGTTGAAAACTGGACAGCTTGAGGGTGTCATAGTATTGTGAGTGTATATCACAATATACTCATCCAAAAATTACGAACTTTGGTTTTATAGAAATATAATAAGAAAAGGAACAACTTTGGTGTTTAAGGTTTCATTTGTTTCGGATCATCACAGGGGTGAAAATGGACTTCTTTCTGCTGTTTCGTGGGTTGCTGAGAATTCTGGGTAGTTTCGGTATTTTGATCCTATCTCCCAATCCACTTATCAGTTTTTGATGATCTTTAGCTTGTTGGAAATAATAGAGAAATAGGAACAACTTTTATGCTGAGTGTTTTCCGAGTTTCAGAAAGGAATAGGGTCATATGTTTGGTGGGGATTAGGTGTTCTTAGGGTTTTGTAACTTAGTTGGTGAGGAAGATGAAGAGATTGAAGAAGATGAGTGAAATGGTGAGAGAGGACACGGTTTGGAGGGTATTTATAGGGGTTGGTTGTGCCACTTTATAAGGATCTAGAGAGGATGAGTTATCTTTATCAAAGGATTGATATGCAAGTACTTCCTAGGGACCATTTTGCAAAGATTCCAAAAGTGTAAGGACTAGTTTGCAAATTGCCAATAATTTGTCATGATGACCAAGTGACACATTAAATGTGGTCTTATCTTGACTATTTTGGGCTGATTTTGGTCATGAGATATTTTAATAAAAATCATGAACATTGGAGAAGAATCAAGAATGTTGAAGAAGATTAAAGAATGATGTAGAATAATGTGGAAGATTGTTGAACATTCTAGAAAATTCTTGGCTCATCTAAGAATTATGAGGGAAGCCCCTTCTCCCTCATGGGCTTGCGCATGGGCCTACTCCATTTGGGCTTGAATTCATTTTTGTGGGGCCCACTTAAAGATTTAAGCTTAAGTATGACATAGGAAACTTGTATGATTTCTAAATGGGCTTTATGGAATCAATCCATGGACAAGAGTTTTGGGCTTCATAGCCACGATCCAATAAGGGTTTGGGAACAAAGATTTTGGCCCAATTCACTAAAAAAAACTTAGAAACTAACTTAGGGACAAAAGGGTGATTAACAGAAAGTTCAGGGACTTAAGCGTAAAATTCCTAAATTTTCACTTTAACCCTGTAGAACCTTCTAGACTTAAAAATATGATTCATCCCCTTGAATCATCATGTATGACTCGTTATCCCGATCTCTTGACGGGTCTCTGTAGTTCCGTTTCCGATCGGTTCCCCGATTAGGGTTTTACGCCCGTAAAAAGCGTAATATTTTATTTTCGGTTGAAAATTTTCAAAACAACCAAACTCGTTAGAAATATGATTTAAATATAAACCATATCGTTCACGAGTCAAAATTTGGTTTTCTGCTCAGTAAAATTATACTGTCAGTGAAAACGCAGACCGGGTTCCGTCTGAATTTTCAACCCAAATTTTTATCGTAAGCTTCTACCCTAAAATAGAGTATGAATATGATTTTTATTTCATAAAAATCAATATCCATGAACTCGGATAAAAATATAAATAAATACATTTATACCGGTTAATACAGCGAAAATATTTTTTCTGAAAAAATAAAAATCGGAAAATAAAAAGTAGGGTGTTACAGAACTCAAATTCTTCCTTGGACTTAAAGTTAAACAATCTATGGACGAGGAGTACATCCATCAAACTAAGTATACAAAGGAACTTCTAAAGAGGTTTAAGATGGATGATTGAAAACCAATGATCAATACCGAACAAAGATGATAAAGAGGAAAAGGTAGATCAAAAGGTATATAGAGGTATGATAGGATCTCTTTTATACCTGATTGCGTCTAGACCTGATATAATGTTCAGTGTTTTCTTGTGTGATCATTTTCAATCTGATCCTAGAGAGTCTCATCTCTCAGCAGTTAAAAGAATATTTAGATATTTAAAAGGTACTACTAATCTGGGCTTGTGCTTTAAGAAAAATCATGATTACAGATTAGTTAGTTTTTGTGATGCTGAATATGCTGGAGATAGAATTGAAAGAAAAAGCACCAGTGGAGGATGTCACTTCATTGGAGCTAACCTAGTATCATGGTCCAGCAAAAGGCAAAGTACCATTGCTCTATCAATTGCTGAAGCATAATACATATCAGCTGCAAGCTGCTGCTCACAACTTCTATGGATCAAACATCAATTAGAGGACTACAATGTATTTGTAAGTAATATTCCACTTATGTGTGATAATACAGCTGCAATCCATTTATCTAAGAATCCAATATTGCATTCTAGAGCTAAGCATATAGAAATCAAACATTATTTTATTAGAGATTATGTGCAAAAAGGTGTGTTTGATGTTCAATTTGTAGATACTGACCACCAATGGGCAGATATCTTCACTAAACCTCTTGCTAGGGACAGATTTATCTTTATAAGAAAGCATTTGAATATGTTGTATGTGGATTGAGCTAGTATATTTATAGTTAATTTGGTCATCCATTTCTTGTTTTCTTTGCACGTCCACTAGTCATGACGTCCAGAGCAAGTAAAATCTACGCATCCACTACCTATGTCTTTACGCATCCACTCTTAGTCTTGTGTGGACTCGTCCATGCACACATATTTATTGCTTGTATTAATTTGTTCTTGAACACATTTATATAAAATGCTTCTCTTTCCTTGCTGAGTCAACTACCCTCATCAATCCCATCGTAACTTTTTACGGTCCCAAGTTGCCAACGCTGTTTTACACTTAATGACATGTCTTGTCATTATTTTTTTTGGAAACTTTTGGTTTTCATAAATCTTTAAAAGTAACCTCTTTCCCTCTGAAAATCTTTTCTCTTCTCTTCATCCCTATCAACCTTTCTCTCTGAATCTTTCGAACTCTCTGTCTCCCTTGTTCTTCCAAAACTCATCTTACTCAACAATGGCTTCAACCACTGCTCCCATGCCTGCTTTTGCAACTGACACTATGTCCATATCTGCGGAACATCACTTCAATTTTGGGATTCTACAAGAATACAATTTGGATGTGAGTAAGTTCATTAACACTGCTGGATGGGATGGAATCTTTATGGAAAAAGGTCTCAGTATATCCAGATTTGATAAGGGAATTCTGGAGGAGACCAAAGATCTCTGAAACGGAAGTTGTTGGGTTTGTGCTGGGAAGGAAAGTAATAGTATCAGAGAAAACCTTATCTGATGTGATTGCTTGTGCTCAAGAAGGATTGGACTTCACGGAGAACTTGGAAGAAGACCTAGGTGATTGACCGCGCTGTCGCCACGCGCCAAAAAGAACGAGCGATTATAAAATAATGCAGTATAGTGCGACAACTCGAGTATCGTCTCTCAAGGACTCTTTAGTTGTTGTTATTATTAACAGAAAATTAGTAAAAGTTAGAAATGGGGGTTTTGAGATTAAAATAAAATAAAGGAAACAAAATAAAAACAGAGTAAGAAAAGAGATTAACAAATAAACTAAAGACGATTAACCTACTGTTCTCGGTTTCCCCACTATCATCGGTTCATGCATATTCTACTAAGCAGATACTAATCCCCTCCCGGTTGTAGCAACAATTAACAAACGAAAACCGCTACTACAGATGTATGTTCCTATTCCCGAAATAACAAACAGGGTTAAGCTCTCATGAACAAACGAACATGAATGAACACACGCGAAATAACAAACGCGATTATATATAGGAACATAACATCACCGAAATGAAACAATACCACACTATATATTCCTGAAATAACAAACAGAAACATACAACATTGCATTGAAAAGAGAAAAGCAAATGAAAGAAGAATCACAGAACCTCAAGTGTGGTAATGGAAACCAATTACAGTAGATTAATCTAGGAGACTAATTCTCCATTACAGAAATAAACATTAAACTAAGAGAAAAACAAAAGACTAACAAGCTCATAAACTAGCCAAAACTGGCTAATTCTGACCACCGCTTCAGTTCTGCCTAAGACTGTTTTATATACACGTTTCTGGAACCCAAGTACTCGCGAGGCGAAGCACTGCTCGCGAGGCGAATTATGCGAAAGGTCTGCAACTCTTGGTCTTCTCGCGAGGCGAGCATATCTTCGCAAGGCGAACTCTTCAAATTCCCAACTGTAACGCCCGTGACCTCCAACATGCCCAAACCGTGATCGTCTCTGACTTTTCCAAGGTAGCATTACTCGTGAGGCGAGTACAGTCTTCGCGGGGCGAGACAGAAAGTTTTGCAATTTTCAGGAACAGTCACCTTACCGTTCATGGGCGAGCAGCCTTCTCGCGGGGCGAAAGCTCCAGATTTATTCCTTTTTATTAACCTGAAAATAGAAAGTAAAAGTAAATACTTTATTCACTCTAAATCAACTAAATTAACTTAAAAACAATTTACAGACTCAAAATATTACTTAAGGACAATCAAGTCTAATTTGGGTGAAAATGATATAAAATTAGCACAAAGCCAAGGTCTTTACTGGTTAAAAAACCAGTCAACAGAGGCTCATCAAAATATCCCAAACTTAAACTTTGCTTGTCCCCAAGCAAACTACAACTCAAAAACTTAAAAAGACTAAAGACCTGGCAAGCTCAAAAGATTCAATCAACTTTCGCACAGATTTCAAGCAATTTATCAAAATATTTTTCAATGTTCCCCCCTTTCAAACAAAACAATCCCCACATTCATTTATTCCAAACAGTTGAGAAATTAATCATTCAGACAATCAGAAATCTAAGCAGGGGGTCAAAGTTACACACAAAAGGGAGATCACCAAATTCAAACAACTGCCTTCCTCACAAGGGGAATTTGTGTTCACTCATTCGCTCAGTTTGTGTCAGGCTAACAACATTCACTCAATTTCACTTTTAAGAGCACTTCCCATAAATTTGATTTTCATCTCAAAATGATTCCCACAGAAAATATGCAAGCAACATCAAAAGGTCTTTTATGGGTTGTAATGGGGCCTGGCTAAAGGTAGGATATACAAAGGTACTAGGCTGAAGACCCTAGGAACTAAGAGAGCATGAACATTATTTACACTTTGAATTTAAATCAAGTTCCTTTCTTAATTTTTTTTCTTTATGCTTCTGGGTGGCTACAGCCTTTTTATTTCAACACTTTTTATTTTTATTGTTTTTCTATTTTTTTTCTATTTCTTTTCTATATTATTTTTTTTTCTCTTTTTTTTTCACAAAATTTTTTTTTTCTCAATCCCAAACAACACATTACACCTTGCAGCCACCCCAAACTTTAGTTTCTTGCACCCATTCTAAGATTCCATGCTCTCCTAATCCTAAGATCGGGTTAACATGGTTTTCCAGATTTTTGGGCTTATAACATTAGGTTATCAAGAATTAACAGGCTAATAGGCTCAATGGGGCTAACTAAGGAACATGTATCAGGAATTGGTTATTTTAGGCCAAGTAGCTATTTACAAAGAAAATGCCTAAATCATTTGCTACACACATATAATCATGCAAATCAAAAAGAGATTCAAGCAAATTCAGGAAAGTACGACTTAAAAGAGATTCTCACAGTCAAAAACGTGTTGGAGGCTCAAAACCGCACCTGGACATTCATGCAAATTATTTGACAGAGATTCTATCCCTAGTGTGTGCTTCCTATCACCCCAAACTTATCATAAATCATGCCATCATAATAAAATCTCAAAGTTCAGTTTTTAATCACATGGGGATCATTTTTCAAAAATTTTTCAAATCCTAGGGGTAAACAGTCAACACTATCATGCAACCAATCTATGCAAAAATTAATAAAATCCAATAAACTTGCCATAACCAAGACACAAACACAACTCCTGAGCTTCTCAAATTATTCAGGAGCATTATTGACAATAAAACAGAAATAAAATAAGGAAAAGAAAATTAAAAAGAAGAAAGGTAAAGAAAACTCATTGAAGGGCGGTTCCACCAGGATCCCATTGCTTGTAGCATAAGGCCCACGTGGTGGCCAAAGGGCGGAAGCTCATTCCATGCTTCCCTAACTCGCAGCCTTGATGTGGAGGTGAGCACTTGACAATTATGATGACTTCGCCGAGTGCGGCGGACTTCTCACTCCCCTTCGGGTCACAGCTGACCTCTTTATCTACAAAGTCTCCCCAATAGAAGTGGGGCTCAACCTCTTGGACCGGCCATGGTGCAGAATCCAAAGGTTTAAACTCCATCACTGGTTCCTCAGGGGGAGGTGGCAAACAGTTAGCTGGGGTTACTGGTGCTGCTTCATTTTCTGCATTTCCTTCATTCACTGTATTAACAAATTCATCACCTGCTATACATGCAGAAATTTCAGCACACACCACACAAAGGTTAGAGTTAGTACATATATTACAAGAAAATGAATCAGAAAAAGTTAGAATGTCTGGGAATTCTTCACACAGTGCATCCACCCCATTACTTTCAACACATGCATTTGCTTTAATTGCATCATCTACTCCCAAAGATTCTTCATCATCCTCAAGCACGGTGGAGCAGATGTCCTCTTGATCCTCCTTTTCTAAGTTTCCTGAAAAAAATAAACCTGCAAATTTTCTATTTTTCCTGAAAAGTATAAACCTGTAAAACATTCTACACACAAAGCAGTTCCATCACAATAACAAGCATTAGGATCAGGGGATTCAACACATAATTCATCATCAACAGAAACATTATCAAAATCATCAGAAATATTTTCAAGAATGACTTGTGAATCTTTATGTTCTTCAATGGGCTGTGGAGTTAGCATTGCAGCTGAGTTGGCGGTAACTTGATCAATTAGAGCCCACAACTTCCGAGATTCAGCTTGGCTCCTCTGGTATTCAGCCTCCATCCTCTGTTGATTTTCCTCTATCATCCGTTGATTTTGCTCGGCCATCCGTTGATTATTCTCAGCCATTTGTTTGAGCATTGAAGCAATCTCATCCAAGGTGCTCTGTGAAGGTTCGGAAGGTGCAGAGGTGGTCACTTGGCTAGGATAGTATGGTGGTGGCTCACTAAAATTAGGATAATACATGCAAGGTGGTGGTTCATAATAAACATTAGGCAAATATCCATACATGTAATTATCCATGGCAATCAAACATCCAGACAAAGCAGACAGAACTAATTAGCGAATTTTTTTTTTTAAAAATTTTATTTTCTGCTAATAACAACAAACCAGAGTCCCCGGCAACGGCGCCAATTTTTGACCGCGCTGTCGCCACGCGCCAAAAAGAACGAGCGATTATAAAATAATGCAGTATAGTGCGACAACTCGAGTATCGTCTCTCAAGGACTCTTTAGTTGTTGTTATTATTAACAGAAAATTAGTAAAAGTTAGAAATGGGGGTTTTGAGATTAAAATAAAATAAAGGAAACAAAATAAAAACAGAGTAAGAAAAGAGATTAACAAATAAACTAAAGACGATTAACCTACTGTTCTCGGTTTCCCCACTATCATCGGTTCATGCATATTCTACTAAGCAGATACTAATCCCCTCCCGGTTGTAGCAACAATTAACAAACGAAAACCGCTACTACAGATGTATGTTCCTATTCCCGAAATAACAAACGGGGTTAAGCTCTCATGAACAAACGAACATGAATGAACACACGCGAAATAACAAACGCGATTATATATAGGAACATAACATCACCGAAATGAAACAATACCACACTATATATTCCTGAAATAACAAACAGAAACATACAGCATTGCATTGAAAAGAGAAAAGCAAATGAAAGAAGAATCACAGAACCTCAAGTGTGGTAATGGAAACCAATTACAGTAGATTAATCTAGGAGACTAATTCTCCATTACAGAAATAAACATTAAACTAAGAGAAAAACAAAAGACTAACAAGCTCAGAAACTAGCCAAAACTGGCTAATTCTGACCACCGCTTCAGTTCTGCCTAAGACTGTTTTATATACACGTTTCTGGAACCCAAGTACTCGCGAGGCGAATTTTGCGAAAGGCCTGCAACTCTTGGTCTTCTCGCGAGGCGAGCATATCTTCGCGAGGCGAACTCTTCAAATTCCCAACTGTAACGCCCGTGACCTCCAACATGCCCAAACCGTGATCGTCTCTGACTTTTCCAAGGTAGCATTACTCGCGAGGCGAGTCCAGTCTTCACGGGGCGAGACAGAAAGTTTTGCAATTTTCAGGAACAATCACCTTCTGGTTCGCGGGGCGAAAGCTCCAGATTTATTCCTTTTTATTAACCTAAAAATAGAAAGTAAAAGTAAATACTTTATTCACTCTAAATCAACTAAATTAACTTAAAAACAATTTACAGACTCAAAATATTACTTAAGGACAATCAAGTCTAATTTGGGTGAAAATGATATAAAATTAGCACAAAGCCAAGGTCTTTACTGGTTATAAAACCAGTCAAACAGAGGCTCATCAGTGATCCAGAGACAATTGTTGTTACCCTTATGAGGCTAGACAACGTGAGAACTCATTCTTGGAAATCCTCTGAGATGAAAGATCACATCAGGATTCTTCACCAAATCCTGAACAAGGTGGTGCTGCATAAGATTGGCTCTAAGGACAACTTATCAGCTCTTCACAAGTTCTGCCTTTGCCATATGGTTTTTGAAACAAAGATTAACCTACCTAGGATCCTATTTCATCGCTTCAAGGATGCCATTGCCAACAGAGAATCCGCTTCTCGCATTACTTTCACTCATCTTCTGTCAAAAATTCTCAAGCAGCAAGGCGTGTACGATGTTCTAAGTGCAAAGCCTAAGGATGAACAAGAAAGACTCATTCGTGAGAAAGGATTGCAAGCTGTTGATTTTGGCAGAGTTAATCTCAGTGGCATGCAACTCAGCACATACAAGCAAGTGGAGTTGGCAAAGCTTGAGGAAAAAATGAAGATTAAGGAAGAATCACTTGAGGCCAACGATGCTGCAAGGCAACCTATTCCTAAGAGGACTACAAGAGGATCTGTCCCCTCTGTATCTTCTGGTGCTAATCTTCCACCTACACCAAAAAGGACAAGGAAAGTCATCATGTCTGAAGAAGAAGATGATGATGAACTACCCATCGCTGCCATTCTAGAAAAACAAGTTGTTGCTGTTGCTGATCCTATTGCCAAGAAGAAGAGGCAACCAGAAAAGAGGGCTAGAACAACCTTGGCTTCTGAGGTAGTAATCTTTGCTGATGAACCTGTTAGGTTAGCAGTAGATGAATTAATGTCTAATTTGAGAACTCATGATGATAATATCTCTGCTCCACATGATGTGAATGATGTTTATGTTCCTACCCTGCCGCAATCACCACCCTCACCACTAACACACATAGATAATAGCATTACCATTGGAGCCCCCTTTTCCTAAACCCTTGAAAGCCTTATTTCCACGCATAATTCCCTCTTCCACTCTCTATACTGGCAAATCTGAAAATTGGGCCAAATTACAGAGAGAATGGAAAATACTTTTCCACACCATTCCACAAGAATCAGAACTCATTCTAACTAAGTGGTGTCCTCTGGCTGAGTGTAAGTATGAACCCCTCAACATCTATCCATACTGGGTCAACCCTGAACCCCATACTCCAACTAGCCCATTCCCTTCTCAAATTTTCAATGAACATGGACCTCTCCTCACCCACCTTTCCCAACAAATATTCCCTGCCAGAAAAATCTACTCCAACCTAGTGAAACTTCCACCTCTTAAACCATTCATTGATGGAGTAGAGAGCGTTATCATATCTGACTGGCATACTGATCCAAGCAAGAAGGATCTTAGGAGTGTTCTTGAGAAAAGATCCAGATCCTTCAGGCAAATTCCTTTTGTCATGGACAAGACTACAAAATGGATGACTTTCAAACACCCAAGTATATGGAGCTGCTGTTGACCAGTTTGTGGACACTCTGATGTATGAGATTATGAAATGGGAATTCGGCCACTTCAGAGCAGACAGAGCTGCACGGTTTGTCCCTCCAACCTAGTTAAGACACTCCACTTCCACAAATGTTGGAATCATGCCCTACAAGATATGTCCTAGGTTGTCAACGATCGATCTAAACAAGGACAAGGACAGGAAGCATCCAAGGCACAAAAGAAAGATGCCAGTAGTTGAAGACATTATGCTGGATCTCAATTCCGAACCCTTTGACCACTCACAGATGGATTACATTCAATCTTTGCCAATTGAGATGGTCACTGAGGCTAATTATGCAGGAGCATTCTGGCAATCCCACCTAATTCACTGCACCAAAGAAGCATCCACTTCTGGACTGACTACTAAAGAGAAGAAGAAAACTCCTAAATTCAGAGGCAGATCTGGACTTTCTCGTGGCAGATATTTGATCTTCAAAGATCTTTGGGGTTTTCCAATAACCGGTCGGGATGTGGAAATTCTTAATCCAATTCACTGGGTAAAGGATGTCCCTGAGCCAGTTCTACAATATGCCTTTACCTCTGCTTCAACCTCTTCCTCTGAGCATACAACAGAAGAATTAGCTGTAGAAGGCCCTAAGCTGAATGTTGAAATCTTCTCAAAACCTGCTTCCGAACCTTCAACTCCCTTAGCTGATGCCGTTGTTGTTGCTACTGTTGAGATATGTGCTTCTAAGCAAGGTTCTGAGTCTGCTAAGACATCTTCTCAACCATTAGCTCTTGCTATGGTTCATCCTCCAGTCCAAGCTCAAGACACTGTCTTAGACTCTGCTGAGAGCTCAAGACAATTATCCTTGAGGACATCATTGGAAGAATTGTTGATGATAAGGTTTGAAGTAAAGACAGAGGAGATGGCACAACAGATTGAGGAAAGAGTACAAAATCAAGTTCAAGATACCTTAGCCCCTACAAATACTATGGTGACTAAAATGCTGGCCTTATTAATGGATTTTCAGAAAAGCCAAAATCCAAACCAACCCCCTCCACCACCTCCTTCTTCCTAAATCTCTTCTTTCTTATTTGTTTTGCTCACTATAATGGTCCACTCCTTTTACCTTCTTGTCTGATGACAAAAAAGGGGGAGAAAGGAAAGAGATTAAATTTTATATACAGAGTTTTTGTCTGCATAAGTTTCATCTTTCATTTTTTTGATACATTGCCTTGATTCTTATGCCTAAATTTTGTCTATAAAGTAAATTATTCTCTAATACTAGTTTGATCTGCCTTGGTTTATAGTATGTTATGTCTTAGGGGGAGCCTTGCAAGCTCTCTTATACTTTGCTATTTAAATTTAATCAGTTTTTGTCATCATCAAAAAGGGGGAGATTGTTGGAACCAAAGTGGTTCTGGTTCATTTAATCTCCAGGTTTTGATGTTAACAAAAGGATTCAATTTGTTTGGAAAAGTGTTAGTCGAGATCTAACTAGTGCTTTCAGTCATCCAGGAACTCTTTTATAAGTAAAATAAACTTGGTATAAGTTCCAATTGAAAAATACGTGTCTACCCCTGTAGACGGGCTGCTCAAGAACTGTGCTAAATTTACCTTGTTTTTGTCTTTAGTAGACGATGCTATAAATGAATACCTAAATAACTTGTTAAGTACAGCAAGTTCAAAGACTTGAAAATAAGCGCGTCCATCTTGCCACGTCAGCAGACAAGTGCTATCCTTGAAACTCAAGTATACATCCATAGTGCCTAACTAAAATTCAGTAGACGTCCATAGTGCCACGTCATTGGACGGAGTTTCTCTAAGGACTTAGCAAGTCAAAAGACTTGTGTGGACGAGCGCATCTACCACATTAGTGGACGAGTAGAATAAAACATTGTGTAGACGCATTCTAAAACTGAGTTCCTGAAGACGGTTCTACATCTTCTATATCTTTACTACCTTGAACATAATTTAATGCAATTTGGACCACATTGAATTTATTTCAAATGATTGGTATTTGTTTCAAAGGAATACATGTTCTTTATAATTATTTACATCTTGTTCCTTTGTGAGAAAGTTCATAGTACTATCAAGGAAATACAAAAAGCAAATAGTACAATTGGAATTGCAAAACGATATGTACGATGACATCTTTATTGATGGACAACAGCTGGGTTATACACAAAGGAGGAAAGAAATTTTTAAAGGTACAATTGCTCAAAACAGTGAGTCTCCATTTTGTGATTTTGTGATAACCAAGGATGCTTTTCAACATGGCCAAAATCAAGCTATCAGTTGCAACGGATATCATGGATTTAATGCTATCTCTAAAACGGAACTATTCAAATAACCGTTGAAGATTTACAAGAGAAGTTGAAGACCACTGTATATATGGAAGGTCCCGAAGCACTGAAGGACAACTTTTGCCAGATCAATTACAAGATATTCAAAGCTCATATTCTTGTTGTAAAGCAAAAGTCTGTAATTCTTAATGTTGAATATTTGTAAAAATATTCAATAGATCTCAAACCTTCATACCCTCACATATAGTGAGTTAGAAAGATCTCAAAAAATCCGTGTGATTTTATTAGAGCCTGAAGAGGCTTGGCAAGAAAGCAATACTTGTAGTCTGGAGAGGTGAAGAATACTTGTTGTAGAAACTATTTGGAAATAGAAGAGAAAATCCTTCAGGTATAAGGGACTGGACGTAGCTCTTGGTTAGAAAAGAGTGAACCAGAATAAAATACCTGAGTGAATTTTCTATCCCTTATCTTTTATAGTTTTATTTTTCTTTACTAACTGTGGGATTTGATTTTGGTTTTGTTAATCTTTTAACAAGGATTTCTTGTGTGCTTAATCTTTTTAGATCTTCTGCTTGTGAAAAAGTTTTTCAAAAATGGTTTTTGTAAAAATAATTAACAAACACAATTCAACCCCCCTTCTTGTGTTTGCCTGTGCCAACTTCAACCTACACTCGACAATGTCGCGGACCCGCTGACCAAGCCTCTTGCTCAGTAGAAGCATGACGCTCATACTAGATCAATGGGTATTAGATTCATGCCCGATTGGCTCTAGTGCTAGTCGGAGATTGTTGGTGCCAGCAATAGTGGCCAATCTATATTAGTAGATTTGTATTTTGTATCATGACTTTGGATTATATATATATATATATATATATATATATATATATATATATATATATTATAAATAAAGGCATTTTATTTATTATGTTATTTATATGTTTTAATAGCGTAATAAAGTCTTTAGAATAGGCAATTTAGTTAATGAGACATTAAGTATGAGACTTAATCATAAGACCTCATTAAATAATAAGAACGCTATTCTTAAATATCCGTAGTCGGGTATTATTATTAATTAGGACGACAATAATACATAGAGACTATTGTTTGAGTAGACTGATAGCCACATCTCACGGGTCATGGATATGTGATATCAAGTTAGCACACATGTATGGATATTAGGAAGTAATATTTATACTGGATGACCAACTATGAGAATACTTCATAAAAGTTATGTAAGTGTCATAAGTATTCTCATGGCGACCATAGTGAAGTAGTCCTTCGACTTGAAGTCACTACGATTCCTACATGAGGAGTTATAGGCTTTTATTTTGTAATGCGCGATCCATGGGGATGGTTTTCTTCCGCCTTGAGATATGATTTTCAAGAAGACTATCTCATGCAAACCCCAACAAAAGGTAGCTAGTTCATGTCTATATAAAACAATTCAGTGTTTATAATTAGCTTAGGCTCACTGTAAATGTAATCCACTCTTCAGAAGTAATAAGATTTGAGTTTGATATCTGACTTAGGCAAAGTCTAGGGCGAGAAATTTGACATGTCTCCCACCGTAAGCAAGGTTTCTTATAGCAAATTTTTTATTATTTTTAAATTCTTAATTTTTTTCAAATTTACAAAAACTAATCCAATCTCCTTTTCTGTCACTCCCCTCTCTCACCTCCTCCCAAAACCCAACTCTCCTGGAAGCCTTCTAAGGCCTTGCACCCCAAAGTGGTGATTTGAGTCATCCAAAAAGACGTCGATGCAGGTTGAAGAAAAACAGGGGAAAGAGTGATCCATTTTGGCAATGAACCTTGTCTCGGGTTCGCCTTAAACCAATGATATTGATGGCTATGACTTGATTGTTGTGACAAGATTTAACAAATTCATAAAACTTATAGTGGAAATAGACTATTCGAACAGTGACCCAAAACATTTCCATCTAATTATTTTTTCTAACTTACTAATGTAAATATATATTAATATATGTTGTAATGGTGTTAAATATAAATCATGTGACATTGTCAAAGAAGAGTAGTCCTTGAAGGCTTGTTTCGCTTTTAGAATGTTCATGTTGGGGATTTCTTGTTTCTGTCCTTTAGACATTGTTAGGACTTTGGTGCTTGGTGGCGATTGGGAAGTGCCGGAAGTTGGAGAATGATGCAATTGATATCACTTTGCCCGAAAGGATCCGAGAAGGGGATGAGAGATTAAGAACAGAGACTCAAGGATTTGATCTATGAAACCAAAACAGAGGAGGGACTGAGGGAGAGGAAAGCAAGCAGAATGCATCAAGTGAGAAGAAAAAAAAATCAAAAAACTTACAATTGAAACACAACGTCTTGGTGGAGGGTCCTTTTTTTATTTTTTTGTAGAATAGCCCTTGCGTACGATCAGCGACCTTTCCCTTTGACTTAACATCTCTTGACTTAAAAATTTGATAATCATGAAGGCCGGTCGGGTGGGGAAAAGTGGGCAAGATAATTAAGTATGAGAAATATAGGAGATAGAGAAAAAAAATTGAGAATAGGGAAGAAGTAAACTTGCGCCTTTAACACATGAATGATTTGGATAAGAATAAAAACTCATGTGACTTTTTAAATTAGGATTGCTAACCGGTGTCCAAGGACATTGGTTAAGGAATCGAAAAATAGAAACTTTACATTAAGAATTGTTTCTTTTAAATTTTGAAAAAGTTGAATACATCATTTCCTAATGTATAATTTCTATCTTTGTTTCCTTAATCAATGCCTTTAAGGCACTGGTTATCATTTTCCTTTAAATTATCATATGATTATTAATTAAATTCTAATCATAATCATTCATGTATGATCTAATGGCCCATATTTAATTCTCTCTCTATTGATATGTCTCATACATGGATGATTAAGATTAGAAGTTAGTTAGTTGTCAACTTTCACCCAATTCTTCAAATTTCATATATATGCCCCACTCTCATCCTTGCTCATTCCTACAATCAAAATAAAAGGAAAATGAGACTACAAATTAACTAAAATTTAAGATGAAATACCATCACTCAAAGTAATGAAAATGGATTAACAAAAAGGATAAAAACAAAAGCTTTCTTAGGATTTAAACAAGGTTAAAGGCTTGATTTTAGAGGTGAAATCCATTCAAAAATACCCTGAAAATAGATAATCTAACATATTATCAATAAGTTCAAATAATTTTTTCCAAACGCCCCCTAAAATAGAGATCGATCTGCTCAAATTACAACGTGTCTTCTTCCTAGAGAGGATGGGACATAAAACCACTGACCCTTATTATGATATGAGCTAAGCCTTAGTTTCTATAAACAACTTCCGATGTCTTTTTTTTTTTTGTGCAGAGGGTCTTTGACCCCCACCCCGGTGTTCAGAGTCTTTGACTCGGGGTTCGGTCGAGAGGTAAGTAAAGCCCTGGCCAAGAGTTGTTGCTGCCAAGGATCGAACTCGTGCAAAGCACAAACCATTTGTCCTTAACAACATCACATTAACCACTTGTGTCCAACTACTTGATTCTTCCAATGTCTACTTTATGTGAAGAAAATATGTAAGTTTATATTATATAATAATTAATTCTCCTAATCATTTAACAAAATTAATTTTCCTATCGATTCTTTCACGAGATATTTAACATTTTTGCAAGTCCGTCATTTTTCTTAGCTATATCTATTAGAATAATAGGCCTAAATCCACCTCAAAACCTAACTCATGCATGTAGGATGGTTCGTTACACTAATGTGTAACTAATGGTTATAACCTTCTTAAAAAAAACTAATGGTTATAATGGCAAATTCTAACATCCTCCACTTGTGAGGTTGTGTTTTTGTCCACCAGGGTTATTTTGGGTATGTCGATAGAATAACAAAATACAACAAAATGAAAGAGGAATTTCAAACCAATATGGCAACGACAATCAAGAACAAAACTGAAAAATTGTAATTCTAGGACAATAAAACATCCAATTTCATCTGCAATCGTCTGAGGGAGACACTCACAGAAACAAAGTGAGGGAGTCTAGCTGAGTTTCAATTTTTGCCCCACCTCGCCTCCGCCACCATCATGCAGTCACAACACCCACCACCGTGAGCTCCGTGTAGTCCCGGACCACCGCAAACTAGAGGCATTTCAGTTCCTCCATGCGCGATGCTCCTCCGCCCATGACAGTCACGAATCCAACCGTCGTCTCACTGTCCTCCGCCTCTGTCCTGATCTGTTGCTACCCGTTTCATAGGGGTGTTCGCGGATTGGATTGGATCGGATCGGTTTTGAGTTAAAAACTCATCCGATCCGATGATAAATACACTATGTGGTTTGGATTGGATTGGATGACTTCCTAAAAAAAATCTGATCCAATCCGATCCAATTAAATTTGGTTTGGATTGGATAATTCGGTTTTTATCGACAAATTTTTACATGATTATCTCCTATCTTGTAAAGTTGTATACAAAAGAAAACCTTAACTGTATAACTATTAACAACCAGAAAAGTAATATACTAAAAATAAAAATAGCCTTGGTGTAATATTATCTATCAACCCAAAACAGAGAATAATCACATAGAATTCCTTGATTTCAAATCAACAAGGGACCTAGAAATAGTACTCCCACAGAGCGAGGAATGCAACTAGAGGGAATTCATCAATGAAAGTACTTGATTCCAAATAAACAAGGAATGCAGCAGCTTAATAGCAAAATGTTGCAAAGATGTTCCTTAACAAAATGTCAACACCAAATCAATCTACCATCAAACAAACAAATTAGAATTTTATTCAACAGTGATGATTCTCTCAACATCTTGAGTATTTTGTGTCTACATACAGAAAAGAAAAAACAAACAAATTAGAATGTTATTCAACAGTGATGATCTCAAAGTAAAATTCTACCAAATAAACTCAAACTTACCTCAGACATTTTGGTAAGGTGGCTAAAAAGGATGGTAAACTTGACTAATAGAGCTTGATGCTTTTGTAAAGTCTGCATTATTGAAACAAATTCAGAGTAGCGAAAATCAACGGAAGACAAACGAAGAAGAAGCTCAAAGTTACGAAAATCTTACCTTGGAGGCAGAGGACAACAAAAGAGTGCGTACTGTGTAGCAGCTCTGAGTAAGAGAGTTGCGAAAAGAGGCAGATCTGGTTTCACAAATGAAAAATGCTCAACATGAGACGAAGAAGTAAGAGCAGAAGAAGATGAACAAGATGAAAAGAGAGAATAGAAGAAGAAAAGAGGGTTACAAGTACAACTTACAAATAGAGGGCTACACGCAGACGAGTGAGACGACGACCTTCACAGTGGTGACGCCGCGACGATGTTCGGTAGTCCTCACAGTAGCGACGACACGATGCTTCTCGACGGTTCTCGACGGTCGACTGCTGGAGATCGAAGCACGACGACGATCTAGGGTTGGGAGGACTTGGAGGCGCAACACAGTGAGTGAGAGTGAGTGACTAGGACAGTGAAGTGAGTATTAGATGTGAAATAAACCTAGGGTTAAATGACTAAGAATAAAATAGGCAGCATATTTTAATAGTGAGGGCACTAATGTAAATACAAGAGGGATAATATATATAATTATATATATACATAGAAAAGTTTGGATCGGTTTGGATTGGATTGGTTTTTACAATCAGGAACCGAAAACAGATCCAATCAAATTTAAATTTTGGTTTTTTGCGGTTTTCGGTTATTTCGGTTATCGACTTTTCGGTTTGATTACTGCGGTTGACATTGGATTGGATCGGTTGATAAACACCCCTACTGTTTCTTGTCTTCCCCGCCATCCCGACGCCTCCGGACCGCCGAATTCGCTCAAAGCCGCCGAGCATGAAAACTCCAGAAACTCCAGAAAAGGTACTAGATTGTAATACCTCATAATTGAAAACTCCAGAAAAACTTTAATTTTACTTATCAGATTTTAAATGTTGGTTAAATTATTTTCTTAATATTTGATTTGTTGGACATATTCTATAACCCAAGAAGAAGTCGCATGGTGGGAGGGGAAGGTCCGAATGTGGGAGAAGGAGACGGTGGGAGGGAGAAGGTTGTGCAGTGCTTTTCTTTTTTTACCCTTTAAATTTGAGCCATTGGTTTAAAATAATATTATACCTATGGTCCATATTAGATGATGTTGCATCCTCCATGATTTTTTTGGTGGATATTAGAATTTGCTGGTTATAATAGGAAGTACACTCCTTGTACTTCTTATTAATATATTTTTGCTTATAAAATAAATGGGCAGAGTTCCCTCCACCCTATGAGATACGTGCTAAGCTAAGTTTGCATAAACAACTTCTAATGTAGAACTATACATTAGAAAGTTATTGGTTTTGAACTATACAGGTGTTATCAAAATTATCCGTTTATCCGTTATCCATCCGGTCCATTCATGAGAAAATTCATCCAATCCATCCATCTATTAAAAAATATATAAATGGATTGGATTGGATTGTTTTTGTAGTGGATGGTTTATGATCCATCCAATTATTTTCTAAATCCATTGAACCAACAACCAAAAAGTAGTGGATAAATTTTTATCCGTTCCAATTATTTTTTAAAATCATTTTCATAAAAAAAATATTCCATGTAATTTTCTCCTGTTTCTATTATTTTCTCATCATTATTTTCAATTTTATTTATTTGTTTTTGTTTTTTTATTAACTAATTAAAAATGATAAAAAAAACATCACATGCTCCGCAAAACGACGAGGTGGTGATATATTTGAACTTTTGAACTGTTATTTAAAATATTTTCAACTAATTATCAATGTGAATTACCAGGATCAAATGAAAGCAAAATTGTATGTCGCTATTTACACTGGACGACAAACTTCCATGCTTCCAATTCCAACGATGATTACTGGGATGTGGATTCACTGCAGTCCAAATATTGACTGCATATGATCCTAGCCTCACAAAATATTTTTATAACATAAAAAATGAAAACAAAAATTTTAAACTTCTGTTTTTCCACCGTTAGATGATAACTGCGTCTCCCTGCAGTCACTTTTGGACTGCAGGGAATCCTGGTCCGTGATTATTGGGTAGGTTACGGAATAGAGAGAGAAAGAGAGGGTAGAGAGAGAAAATATAGAGGAGAGAGAGAGGGAGAGGGAATGGAGAGAAAATATTTTAAAAAATATATAAAATTATTTAATTTTTAATAAAAAACTATTTAATTTTCAAAAATATTTTCGTGGATGGATCGGATATCCATCCGTAAAATGGTTGTTAATGGATGGATTGGATGTTTTTTATTGAATGGATCGTGGATGGATTGGATTTTTTTAATAAATTTTCAATGGATCATAATTGATTGTTTCTAATCCATCCATTATAATCCGAATAAAAATTTATCAAATCCATCTATTTACCACCCGTAGTTATGATATTGAATTAGCCGATTGTTGTGGTCCCTGGTATACAGATTTTTTTTTTTTTTTTTGGGAGGGGGGTGGGGGGTTGAGGTTTACTTACTGAGTACATTACTCATTCACTAAATTCATATATATATATATATATATATATATATATATATATATATATATATATATATATATATATATAGATGCTCTTCAAAGAGAAAAACTTCTAATGTCCACCCTTATATAATAATTAATTTGAAGATCTATTAAAATAATACATGACCTAACTTCATATCAAAAGCTAATTCGTATGATTATGATTGCTCCTAGACAATATAAATGGTTTATTACTCATAATGCGTCCTAATGGATAGTGTTGCCTTACTCCACCCTTATGATACGTGCTAAGCCTAAGTTTCGATAAACAAATTCTAATGTCTAATTTATGTGAAAAATGTGTAATTAGTATAATGTTATATAATAATTAATTCTCATATCCTTTAACGGAATATTTAATATCTTTGCAAGTACATCATTTTTCTTAATTAGGTATGTTTATTAGAATAATATGGTCAATTCTCATTAAAAAAAACAAATAATACAGTTTAAACTCCACTTCATTGTACCAAAATTAAAAACTCCACAAAAGTTAGCTCATATGGATAAGGTGGTCTATAAGTCATTATAAAACTTATATAGTCAACTGGTGTGAGACACATTTAGCAATATCTGAAGATATGCGTTTGCATAATTTATATATATTTTTTTAAAAAAAACTTCTTAATTTTGTATAAAAAACTTACTGATACAAACATACCCTGAAAAGCGATTATTGTGATAATCTATTATAATCAGAATCAGTTTTTGTTTGAGTTTGTTTGTTAAAAAACGATTTTAAGATAATTTATTTCGTTTGGGTAGTACAAAAAAATCACTTTTATATAATAAATTACGAAAAATGATATGAAGTTATTTGTATAATTTAATAATATTTGTTTAGAAGTTAGTTTTGTAAGGGTAAACAAGGAAGATAGTTTTGAGAATAAAAAATAATCAAATCACAACAATCTTAAGCTAGAAAAAACTAGATGGCATAAAACAACTTTTTTCCCCTAAAAAAAGCTTTCTTATAAATTTAAGCAAAATTTCAAATATGATAGATTAGCTATGAAACAAATTTTAAGCTAAAAATAACTGAAATTAGGAAAAAAAATCTTTCCCAAACACGCTCTGATTATGTTTGGGAAAGATTTTTTTTCTTCTTATTTCAGCTGTTTTTTAGTTAAAAAATTGTTTCATAGATAATCAATTTTCTTTGACATCTTGCTTAAATTTATAAAAAAAAAATTAGGAAAAAAATTGTTACATGCCATCTAATTTGTTTGGCTTATGATTGTTGTGATTTTATCATTTTTCATTCTCAAAACCATCTTCCCAGTTTACTCCTACAAAATTAACTTTTAAAAAAATATTATTAATTTATATAAATAGCTTTTTCATAATTTACTATATATAAAAGTTATGTTTTTTATACCACCCAAACGAAATAAATTATCTTAAAATTATTTATCAGCAAACATATCAAAACAAAAATAGATTCAGATTTGCATAAAAAATAATAACTTCAAATTATAATCGATTATCACAATAATCGATTATCGATAATCACTATAATCTATTTTTCTTCAGCAACCCAAAACCCAACTAAAATTTCCTCTATTCAACGGTATAGAATGCACGTCGACTTAATCTCCGTTGAAAATATTACTACTCGTGGTGCATGTGGCATATATGCCCAACAAATAATGGTTTGTTAAATTCATTTTTATCCGTCAATCATTCAAGATTGCTACAGTATATTCTAATAAGCTTTTTGGAACAATTATGTTTTTTTAACACATTTCGGGAGCACTACGGGAGCACTATACGGTGTCTACTTTGCTTAATTTTGTGGTATTATCAAAATATGTGTATATAAAGATGATAAAAAATAAGTAAGAGATAAAAATAAATACATATAATATCACATACGATAACTAAATTTTGTGTTCAAATAACACAACTCTTTTGAAAACATTTCTAGGTATACACAAATTTGTTTAACGTGTATCAAATTCAAAATTAATTGAATTGCATCAACTGCAGCACATTAAAGTATTGATTAACAAAACAAAAAAACAACTAATGTGTGTTAGTCAAGTGAAAGCAGCTTGTCTCTATAAGAAGGAGAACCTGGGGAATTCGAGATTGAATTCTTATGGTGTAACCACAGTTCTCACACTTTTTTCCTCGATACCCTATTTTTCATGTATTAAACTTATTGGGCCCAGAAAAAATGATATCATTATAAGGCGTCGGACATTTAATTTGGGTTCAAATATCACTATATAAAATAAAATAAAAAGTTTACTTCCTTTTAAAAACAAAATTTTAAGGTTACTTTTCATAGGTGTAAAAAAAAACATGATAATTATAGCACGAAACATGAAAAAGTCTCTCTTCTTTCTACTCGTTATATTGTCCAAGCCTCCAAGGATAAAGATAGAGAGCGAGGGCTTACTCTGAATTTATAATTAAAGCGTGTAATAAAAAAAAAGAATTTATAATTAAAGTGGACAATCTATATCTTCCGACTAGCATTATTCCTATTTTGTACATTAAACTAATATCTTGGTTCTTTCATGTGATATTAATTTTCAATTTAGTTCTTATATATATATATATATATATATATATATATATATATATAATTTAAATTAATCTTTATATGTGTAATTATTTTTAATTTGATTATTATCGAATATTAGTGTTATAACATCGTCACATGATAGGGACAAAGTGAAAAATGATTGTCACATGTAGCGATCAAATTGAAAATAATTGTTACGTGTGTTGAATTCAATTCCTACAATTATTTTCAATTTGGTCCTTACTCTTTAACTTTAACAAACGACTGTGTAAGTTATAACAACAATAAACGATATGGATCAAATTAAAAATAACTGTACATGTAGGGATCGATTTGAATATCTTTTAAGTATATGAACTAAGTTAAAAATCGGTGTCACATATAGAAACCAAACAATTGATTTAACATATATTTTATAAAAACAAATGTGTTTTGTTTTTTGCAATTAATTAGTTGAAACATTTTTTTACAGAGATAGAGATAAGAGGTTTGGAATCAGTGACTGAAATAGAAATCTATTATTCGAATAAAATTAGAGACCAGAATATTAGTCGTTATTACATAAAATATAAATAAGGAGTTGATAATTAGTGACCAAAATAAATATTAATTAGTTGAATAAAATTAAAGACCAAAATATCACTCACTAAATTTCTAAATAACTAACTCACATTAAATAAAAACAAGAAATTGGAATTAGTGACCGAAATAGAAATCGATTATTTAAATAAAATTAGAGATAGAAATATCGGTCGGTAAATTTTTAAATATATAATTAATTTATATTAAAATAAAAAATCAGAAATTTGGAATCAATGCCCGATTTTTCAATCCCTACAAGGGTCACCCAACAAGTGGACCACTCTATTTCATTATTCCTTATCGGTAATTAATTTAATGACTGGTTTATTCATTTTAGCAACTGAATTCCCGGTCTTCGCGACACCCCTTCTAGGGTCATCACACAGTAACACGTTGCAGAAAATAAAATTCAATTATGCTGGTGACTTTCGAAAAATAACGTTTTCTAATACTTCACTTAATACCAAAAATGGTGATAATTTTTTTTTCCTTTTCTTGTTAACTTGACAACTTCTAACAGCATACAACCTAAGTAACACACCATATATATATATATATATATATATATATATATATATATATATATATATATATATATATACATCATCAGTTTTGTACAAGGTATAAACTATATAGGGCCTTTATCAGAACATGTCATTCTTCAAGCTAAGAAAGGAAATAAAAACATAAGGACACATAGTGAAACGTCTAGGGCCATATACAAAAATCATGCCTCTCAACAGCCAGAAAGACTGAGGAAATCACTACCCAAAAATGAAATTACCTACAACTGGTCATAGACTAATGGTACCCATTGGGAAGACCAAGGTCAATCCCACTCCCAGTCGATGAGTCGGATGAAGATGCAGCAACACCCTAATCGGGTGAATCGTCATCATCGTCCAAAGGTATGTACTCAGGTACATCCTCTACATACTCCTCTGGATCCTCCTCAAGGCCAATAACCATCTCCTCTGGGTCCACCACAATCTCCTCTGGAGCTGGCACAGGTGCTGCCTCAGCTAAGGGCTGAGCCTCAAGCTGTCCATGATCGATCAGATGTTGTACAAGTAGCCACAAAGAAGGTAGAGATACCTCAATCGTCTCCATCGATCTATGCTCTCTCTGGGGCCCCGTCTCAATCGTACCCTCTATAGTGTGCACATGCCCGATATAACGAACGACATGGGCTCCTGGGTGGATCACCCACGCGTTTATGTTATCTGCATCCTCAAAATGGAGGCTTTGAACACCCGTATGTGCTAACTGTATGGCCGGATCCATCTAAACTCAGATAATAACATACCCATACAGAAATAAGACCAACAATAAAACATGAAAGGTGAGAACCAATATATGGATTTTAAAATGATAACCACGTGTACGACTCTCAATTACCACTTAACATGTATATTCAAAGATAAACAATATACATTTATCAATGGGTTTCATACCCGACAGTCGTAACCGTTTTAAAAACCATGACACTTCAATATTCAACACTAACTTTGAGACCTAATCTCTGGAGCTTCAACCAACAAATAAATGAGCTGATCAGGCTCCAATTACCAAATAAGGCAGAATCAGTGCCATATATGGTAAAGTTCAAATAACCATTCCATAGTCCAAAACGAGGCAAAGTGGTGACTACATATAGCACATGGTTTTCGTGGTCATATATCCATCAAAGCACAGTGATGCAACCGTCATGAATACTTCCCATCAAGTATTCAAGTCCTATGCAAAGGCACGTCTGCCCTGTAATGCATGTAAAACGTTTTGTTCTCGTTGTTTTCTTTGTGATCAATCTTTATGTGTCGAAACTAAAAGTCTCACAACCACATCACCATTTGAAACTTTCAAGTTTAATACCTCTTTCCAAAATAACTGACTCCAAATCAAAAGTGTGCAAATCATGAAATCCAGACCAATGCACCAGTCTTGGACGCGTAGATTTTAGTGCACAAAACCAAATATTCGCTTTATAGGACATTTAGCCCATAACTTCACCTTTCGTTTAAACTATTTCCGTTCTGTGAAATACAAAACAAAACCAAAGTTTCCTCAACCTATCCAAGTTGACGGAAATATCTCATTATTTACCAAAAATCCTTTTACGTTGGAAATTCGTTTTGTAAACTTGTCAAAATTCCTTAAAACTCATTTTTGTTCAAAAATCTATAATTTGAATTGGAAAACCTTATTTGAGACAATTTCTCAGTATTACTCAATATCACCCCTTTTAAGAATACTTTCGTAAATATTGACGGAATTGTCTGTCGTTTGCTGTTTTAAAACACTTTTAGGTAAAAACATGACTATTTGCCGTAAATTAATTTTTCCAACACTGTAATAAAATTATTTTCGAAACTTTTTCGCTTAAAATATTATTTTCTAATATTTATAAATTCCATAGGTGAAAATTAGCAGTGTTAAAATATTTTCACAGTTACGTCCTCACTATGACTCATAAAACACTCTTTCGCTGTTAAATGATTAAAATAATATTATTTTTCACTTTTTCCCATTTTTCATCAAATAAATAACTAAGTAATATTATATTACTATTTCCATTGAATTAAACTCATTAATTCATAAAAAAACTTTTAACTGCTTTTAACTCTTATTTAATTGAGCTTTGATCACCGTCAGACTTTCCAATCCACAATCCACATCAAATAATAATATCATGCCAAGAATATAACAATTAACAATTAAAACACTAAAATAAAACACATAATTAAATGCAGAAAATGCAGATAATTAACAGTAAATAATAACTAAGCAATTAATGCTAATTACTTAAATATTACATACACCCAATAATTAACACAACCAATACAATCACACATGGCTATCGGAAAAAACCCCTGAGGTAATCCCCTTACCTGAAAGCAAAGTGTCTCTGAGAAACAGTTCGTTGGAAATCCAAATAACGCCGAGAACTCGTTTATTAAACACAACAATCAATTAACAAACAAACAACTAAATCAAGCCTAAAATCCTACATGTTGGTTTCGGTCTAGGGCTGACTTTGGGGTGCAAAATCCTTAAAATATCTAAACTCTTGGATTAGTGATTTATAATCACTTAAAACCCTAAATCAATGATCATGGCATAAAGATTGAATATAAATCTTCTAATCCTTCAAAAATTAAATTTTGGCCTTGATCATTAAAATGGTTTAGAGACCCTAATTTAACTCAAACAACATAGATCCAATACCTATATAGCTTATAAGATTGAATCATGTAAAGAAAATGAACAAAATCCCCCCCCCCACCACCACCACCACCACCACCACCACCACCACAACAAATACCTAGGTTCGGTCTCTTTAGGTTAAATAGGTTAGAAATTTTGTTTGATGCAAGGTTATAGATCTAGAATATAGGGATGATAATAGGATGATAGCAATTGGTTTCATGCTCATTGGATTTTCTTATGATTTTCTATGAATTTTTGAATCTAGAAACCCTAAAATGCATCATATTGAAAAAGACTTCAAAATGAAAAACTTATTGAAGAACATGATGCTAAACAAGGAAGATGAGCATGGTTTACCTCTTGGAATTAAGAAATGAGCAAGAAATCTCCTACTTCCTTCACATATCCAGCCTAGGTAACTTAGTGTTTCAATGGTGAGATATGGCAAAGTTTGGATGAAGAAGATGAGTTAGCCTTTTATAGAAGTGGGAATGGCCTCTTGGGCTGGTTTAGGCTGTGGGTAAGCATGGGCATTTGTGTCCAAAGCACAAAAATTCAAGGGTAAAATGATAATCTTGTACAATGGCAAACTTGTGGATAAAACCAACATTAAGGACAAAATAGTAATTTCCTCCTAAAAACCATAATGACAATGAGGAGTCATCTTGTGACTCACCTCCTATGACTCATTGATTTGACATGTCCTTTATCCGTTAGCGGGTCCCGCAAATCTCATTTCAGCTCCGTTGGTTACCCGATTTCGTATAACGCCCACATAATATATATTATTTCACTTTTTAAGTGAAAAATTTTAAAATAGCCAAAGAAGTTGGAAACTTCGTAAAAACTTTAAGTGTTTCATTCACGAGTCAAAATTAGGTCATTTGAGCAGTAAAATTCTTACTGTCATTAAATCGCAGACCGAGTTTCGTCTGAATTTTTGACCCAAAATCGAATTGTAGCTCTCTATGGTAAAGTAGAATATGAATATGACCTTGGTTTATCCAAAATCATTTTCTAGATTTAAAAATATATTATAAACATTTTTGTTTATTTTACTTATATAAAAACAGTAAACAATGAAAAACCGGGTGTTACAATCTTTAAATGTAGTTTTTCTTAGTGTGTGATGCATCTGTTAAAAAAATATAAAGAGGCATGTCAAATAAATTTGAAAGGTTTAGTAATACAGTTGGTAAAATTGGAATTGCTTCAACTAGAGGATCATAGTCAAATACCTTCATGAATATATATATATATATATATATATATATATATATATATATATATATATATATATATGAACCTATATAATTGGTTCTGCCTCATATAATTTTAAAGTAGGTTTAAAAGTTGTTTAAACCCTAATCTCAATACATAAACCTTTAAGGACAAAAAAAACTTGTCACCTTACACACGAATATGAAATTCCTAAGGGTTTGTTTGGGAGTTGAAAAGGGAAGGTTTGTGAAGGAAGGGAGGGGTAAAGGGATGAGAAGAGAGGATAGTCTCCAAAGCTTCAACATTCTCTCCCTAATTAATTTTTTTTAGTTTTCCCAAATTAGGGGGTTTTGGTTCTTCTGTTAAAAAATGAAGTAATGGAGCGTTTTGAAAAGCTTTGGAGGCTATCCTTCTTTCCTCGTCGCTTTCTAGTTTCTCAAAATTCTTCTCATCCCTTCGTCTTCCAACTCTCAAACAGACCCTATAGCATGAAAAGTACACATTTTATTCATTGTATAAGGTTATATTCATGGGTGTTGGATTAATCCCTATTTAAGCTGTCGGTTTAATTGTAGCTACAAGGTGTTTTTTGTAAATTTAAAACCCTTACATATATTGTATATACATGGGGCTCAATATCGACTGAGCCACACCAAGGATTATTGGGCAAGCAAGCAGTTTGATGGGCTGTGATGATCGTTTTTCAGCACCTTATTATAAGTTAATAAAACCTTGTCACATATGGGATTCGTTAAGTACTTATCCAAATGTTATATGATTAGCACTAGCTTTCCTTCTAACTAGAAGACAAGTATATTGTGTCAGTCAAAATTTCTTTGTCCCGGCCAAGACTTTCTAAAGTTGATTAAAGCTAACCAAAACTTTACTTAAGTCATATAATATGATCAACCCCTTTAAAAAGATGTTCCGCTACAGCGCTCAAGGTATCCTAGAGATAGCAACTTGGAGGGCCCATCTTCACATGGATTCACGTGTCATGGTTCCTAATCCCTGATTATGAATTAATTCTAATTCTAATGTTGTTAGCAACTTGGAAACAGCATTCCAAAGGTAAAGTCAAATTTTGATTGACCCCCTTTTAATCCAATAATTACGACCTCTCCCCATAAGTTAATCCTTCCCCATGTAACACCATTTTAAAACAAATATATTCTCCTTGTGCTCTATTTGTCTTTAGTTAGATAGGATAAAGTTGTACCCACATGTAGTTGGTCCAAGTACGTGACAATGGATTTGGGTCCTTTAAGCAAGTATTCAAGGGTTCGACTCCTAACTCTTGTGTACGAACAAAACTTGATTGAAATTGGGCAATTCTTAAATGTCGTCCAAGTTCCCCGACAGAGTTTAGTCACTTTACGACGGTGATACTTCGTACAAGTAACATAGTTAAAAAAAAGGATAAATTTGTAGGAACTACTAGGGCTGGCAAAATTATCCATGGATCCATTATCCATCCAGTCCATCCATAAGAAAATCCATCCATTTACAAAAAAAAAGGATTGAATTGAATATTTGATTATATTTTTAGTGGATAGTTTATCATCCATCCAACAATTTTTAAAACCATTGGACTAACCTCTTAAAAAAACAGTGGATCAGATTTTATCCACTCCCAAAAAACAAAAAAGAAAATAAATTGAAAATAACTTCTAGTCTTATGCTACATCATATCCCCACTTCATTTCCTTCTTCACGCCGATTCATTCTCGGATCTGGATTGTCTCCAGCGACTCCAGCCTCTCCAACAACATTTTACTTCTCTCCCACACATAAACTACCGCATGCGGTAGTTTTCCTTTGCTTTTTCGTTACTGGACGGTCCAGCTGCTGAAGACAATCCATATTCTCCATTCTCCATAGCCATGCCAATCGGGCTGCCATGATCACAAAGTGCAGCAATATGAATGGAACCCTAATCTTCGGGTTGAAATCGGAACTCCGAATCGGGTTACCATGACATGTCGAACCAGTCGGCATCGACGGTGAATCTTGGCCGTCAGATAACGTCTTCAACGGCGGTGACAGCGTCGTAAGACGTCGGATCTACCTAAAAGAGTTCGACTGAGGAGACGACCGGAACATCGGTGGCGAAGCGGTAATAGTAGATGTCGGTGTTGTTGCGGACGAGGGAGATGTGATCGGAGTAGGAGCCGTCGCAGGCGGCAGATTCCGGCCAGGGGGAGCACCAGCTGAAGAGGATGGCGGCGGTGTCGTATTACACATGTACAGCTTTTTAATTATTACTTAGAATTTTGATTAAAAAAATAAATAAATAAAAACTATCGTTACATTCCCCTTTCTTCCTTTTCTAGCCTTGGAATTGTTTAAGCCATGGAGAATGGAGGTCGCAGATTATCGAGCAATACTGTATGTATAATTATCGTTAATAAATATTGCACGTAATCATTCATGACCTTTTTTTGTTTTTTTATGCTTAATCATTCATAACGTATCACTTTCTTCTGTACATAATAATAAAATTTATTTAAAAGTTATAAAATTGTTTAATTTTTAAAAATGATTTTTTTGGATGGATGAGAGAGATTATTTTGTAATACTCATGAAAATAAAAATTATTTAATTATTGAATATCCATCCATTAAATAGATTATAGATGGATTAGATTTTTTAATGTATTTTTAATAGATAAAAATGGATTGATGAATTATTTTTAACCAATCCATTACAATTCGAATCAAAATCCATCCGATCTATCCATCTGCCATCGTTGGGAACTACTCACACTTATATAAAGAAATCCACTAAGGTTTGCATTAATGAAATGTCGACCACCCATTAAATTATATAAAAGTGAGGAGAATTGAATTATACTCGTTATGGTGGGGTAGGTTCAGACATCAACCAAGAAAAATCATTGAAAATATTGGCTTTTTACTTTTAAGTTCTCGCCCTATTCTTGTCGTGAAGTACGCACTATTAAAAATTCATGGATTACTTATGGATTTTCTTGTGGATTTTTTTTTTAGGAATTTCTTGTGAATTTTGCTTTAATTTTTTTTTCAGAAATAAGATTTCTTTGCTATAGATTTAAATTTATAGGAAATTTTGTAAGATATTTTGACATTTCCTTCAAATTTTCCTGCGGATTTTAATTTTTCGCAAGAAAATCTACAGGAAATTTTCTACAGATTATAAAATTCGCATGAAAAATTTATCCACAAAGATATTACCTATAAGTAGAAATTCGTAACAAAATTCGCATGAAACTTATTTCCCGTAGATTTTTTAGTAAAATCCACAGCAAAATCTGCAAGTGGTCATAAGATTTATAATAGTGTCGTGTCATCTTCTTCGACCCAATGAAAGACAATATAACCTAATTTGCCACCAATAGAACCAAAATTACATTCAAATATGATATTCATATGTTACAAAGGCATATATATTGCCGTAGTAAGAATGTGTATTGGTTGAAACTGTGGCCTTTATTAGATCTCAATTATATTGGTGTCAACAAAAGGGTGCCCTTAAATGTGGCTCCATGTTTATCAAATTATTCAACTTCACTATCGCTATTGTTTCATTATGTTGGAGAACTTTTCATTTGGCTATAATGGATTGCTGGCTTATTCTCCATGCTCATGAATGTGGTCCAATATATATCAGAGCTAAGATGGAATTTGTTTTGTAAAGTCTTTAGGTTTCTGTAGATGTGTCTTAGTTCTTGTACTATATGGTTGCGTTTGATTTGTAAAAAGTATCAGGACAAAGATAATACTGAGCGATCTGATGATAAAGACAGACGATCAGACAAAGACAGGAGAGAGAGAGGAGGGAGGGAGGGAGAGAGGAGAGAGATAGAAGAGAGAGGAGAGATGTAAGGATAATTTTGTCTTTTGTCCATGGGACAACTTTTTATCCAATGGTTTGGTGGGGGACAAAATTTTGGGTTTTTGTCCTGTCCCTCACCCCTTTTTTTGTCCTGTCCCTTGACCACTTTTCAGATCAAACAGGGGACAAAAATTTTTGTGCTGTCCAGTCCCCTGATTTTTTGCAAATCAAACGCACCCTATATCTTAAAGTTTACGCTCTTTATGAGATCTCAAATTTAGATCAAAAAGTCTATACACTTATTTGGAGGGTTGGGCTATGTGTACCACCCACATTTTACATCACCCATTACACTATCCATATGATAAATTTTGGGCCAATCAAATTGCCACATAGGTTGGTCAAAATTTCAAACTTTTTAGTTGTATTATACTGTAGTCAAATTATATGAATACAGTATATTGTAGTATAATATATGTGCTTTTTGTATTTGTAAATTTAACTCATATTAAAATAATATTTTTTGATTAAAAAAATTGATTATATTGCAAAATATTATTGACAATGAACATTATTTTAATTCATATTAAAATATTATTTTACAATATAATCAGTTTTTTTAATCAAAAAAATTTATTTTAATATAGGTTAAATTTACGATTACAAAGAGTACATATACTATACTACAATATATTATATTCATATATGTGACTACATTAGAAATACAACTAGAAAGTTTGAAATTTTGACCAAACCCATGTAACAATTTGATTGGTCCAAAATTTGTCATATATGGGTTGTCTAGTGGGTGATGCACCTTAGCCCAACCTCTTATTTGGATATATGTGACTTATATCTTTTCATTCTTTTGTTGAGCTTAAGAAATCTTATATTGTGTGAACTGTTCTGAACATTTGCTGAAGTGTGTTACAAATAAATACACCTTCGAAAAACTATTTGCTAAGAAAGTTAGATATCTAAGTATCTGTTTAGTTTATTTCTTATTTTTTGTTTTCATTTACTGATTTCAAAAATATTTACAATCAAAATAATTATAAAACTATTACTTTATTTTCATTCTATTTCTTGTTTTCAAAGATTTGTACAAAAAATAATGAAAACATTTGTTTTCATTCTTTCTTGTACAAATATGAAAACAATTTCACAATTTTATAATTATTTTTGTTATAATTATTTCTAAAAATAAGAAATGAAAATAAAAAATAAGAAAGAAACCAAACAAGTCATAAAAAGTTGGTCATCAAAAAGCTATGTTTCTGAAACTATAACTTAAAATGTCAACCGCAAAATCAAATAATAGGACACTCTCTCCTAATATAGATACAAAAGCTGATATGTACCAACTTTCAGAAAGCAACCACTAGCTAGAAGACGAAATAACGGTTAATTAACTCTCATACAAAATTCAATACATGGTAAAACTCTCCATTCAATGATCACCATTGACTATGATATGTTTGAAACCTGTAAATTGAAGATGTTGAAGCTCATTATTTTTTTCCACCGGCAAATGTGTTATGTTAGTTTTTCTTCTTTGACAGAGTTTGAACTCCTTATGTCATTAGCTCAAACCAATTGAGCTACGCCACCCCTGATATTGAAGCTCATTAAAAGCTAAAACCCGTGGTCGGAGAAATAACATTCAAACTTTCAAGTTTTCACTCTCGATAAAAGGAAAGGTTCTCGAGAGTGCAGGGAATTATCTTAGAAAACAAAAGTAAATCTCCTTTCGAGGGGAGAGAAACCTCCTTACAATAAAGTAAAAATTTACTGAATATTCTTTCAGATATCATTCATTAGATAAATCCTTACAGATATAGCACTAGCAGGAATCGAATGAAGATTTATTGGAAGGGAAAAAGACAAAATAGAATTCAAAAACAAGGTCCTAGTGAAATTGCAAAACCGCAAATTGGTGGAAGGTGGTGGTGATGTCCTTCTTGTACGATTTGTTGCCAGCACTTGTACTATTTGTTCTCCTCCAAAACAGATTATGGCAGCTCATAATCATTAAGCCATTTGGGCTTCATCTTGTTTCTCTTAGCCCTTGTTTGTGGAACGGACTCCATTTCTTCTTAGACTGGTGATCGAACCTCAACTTCTGGTGGCCCAATGCTACTAGCTAGTTCGTTGACTGGGGTGTTGACTTGGGTCATAACATTCCCGGCCCCTTGGAGAAACACCTTGTCCTCAAGGAGCAGGTCCGGATAGGCTTTGAGGATGTTCGGAGAGACTCCCAAGTGGCATCTTACTGGTAAAGACCGCCCATTGGATTAAAACTTTCTTTGTCATTTGAGTTGTTAATGGGTTTCCAATCCAAAATGGCTAATGGCTGAACACGCAGGTTGTTGGCCACTTTAGCTGGTGGGAGATCGAGTGGTTTGAGAGAAGTATCATGGCATGGCTTGAGTTGGGACACATGAAATACTGGATGAATTTTTCTTGAGGCCGGAAGTTCCAATTCGAATGCCATATCTCCGATGCAACGATCGACTTATAAGGTCCATAATACCGTTTGGAAAGCTTTTGAGGGCGTTGTCCAGTCACCGAGACTTGGCGGTATGGCCTTAGCTTAACAAAGACAACATCGCCTGGTTGAAATTGATGAGGCTTGCGGTGCTGGTCAGCATAATGTTTCATGGTTCGTTGTGCTTTTGCTAACTTCTTCTTGAGGAACTCAGTAATGGCTTCTCTAGTAGTGAGGTCGGAATCTAGGGCCTCGATAGAACTGGTCCCAACAATGTATTTTGAAGGGATGGGGGGCTTACCATACACAACTTGGAATGGAGAAAGCCCTGTGATGGAGCAGATGGAGGTGCTGTAATGCCATTTTTCCCAATGTAGGTAGTGACCCCATTTGTGAGGATGTTCATGAACGAAGCAATGGAGATACTATTGAAGAACCTTGTTGACAATTTCCGTTTGTCCATCACTTTGAGGGTGGTAACTGTAAAGTGTTAATGCGTCTGACTCGCTCCTGTGGCCCTTGTCTGTTTTGAAGAACTCAAACATTAAGTAATTGATTTTACATTGAACCATATGAACGTTGTAAATCATCTACTTGAGGTATGTAGCCAAACCTTTCTATCATAGCAGGACAAGTCAACAAAAGATTATGAAAGAATCAAATAGTTGCATACAAGCGTCTGACGTACAATGCGTCTGAAGTCTGACTCACTGAAGCCTACATCAACATCTTTCATACTTCAGACTTATCAAACTCTAAAGAAGTACAGAAAGCAGTAGTATCGAAGGAGTATCAAAGCAAAGCAATCAATGATTGTCATCTTCACTAAAAGGAAAAGGACTTACTCGATCATGAGTAAATAAAAGAGTGGAAAGTGTCAAGCAATACTCTTATGAAAGGATATTCGCTCTTACTTAACTGACTATGCTGAAGACCAAAGAAGCATGAAGTCATCGGTCAGAGTAATGATCAAAGTATTCAAAGAATGCAAACACTATCTTCTGAAGTAAGTTGAAAGAAGAAGAAGGATCAAGATTACAGATCATGAAGTCTCACTTCCATGAAGTGTCTATCTCTCTCAATATGCGTCTAAGCCCCTGACAAAGTCAGAACCAATTTTTTGTCAGATTAACGTGTTTGATTCAAAAGATATTCAAACATCCACAAGCTTAGAAGATGTGGAGCACCAAGTCACTTGTGATATTGAAGCGCGTGCCAAGAAGAAAAGCTCTTTAAGACTGATTCAAAGTTAAGAGTGATTTGAAATATAGTTAACTAAACTTGAAAGAAGTTTATTAATATATTTCTTATCTTCAATCAAAGTCAGAGAAAGGAGAAAAGACAAAAAGGGCAAAGCTACATAAAAGCATTTCTTATGTTAGCAAAAGAAAACTACTTTATCTGAGCATTTCTAAGTGTTATACAAATAAGGAAAGAACGCATCCCAAAGCTGGAAAAGCATGACTGCTATACTCAGATGTCAACAAGGAATCCTCAACGTTCTTCAAAGCATTTATTATCGCATCAGAATGGCTATTTATCAAAGAACAAAGCTGAAGACTCTCAAATGCACCTTAACAGATCTTTGTGATCAAGTATAAATAGAAGAAGTCAAAGACTGAACAACTAGTGATGTGATACAGTGATAAGCAACCAGAGAAATTACTCATCAACTGAAAAGCTATATTACTCAAACAACAGTACTCATCTTTTTATATCGATAGCTAAAAGCTCTCATCACTCACATATCTTCTTCACACTCAAAAATCATTTGAAGAAGAACTCATCTGCAACTCACCAAGTTCCAAGTTCATTTCCACTCTCTACAGTGTTTGAGTATTGGTAGAATTGTTTTGTATCTTTGAAGCTGTGCTTCAAAACTCTCTCAAAACTCTTTGAGCCTGAAGAGGCTTGTTTCAAGAATACTTGTTGAGCCTGAAGATGCTAGGTGTGCAAACAAAACTTGTGTTTGAGCCTGGAGAGGCTAGGTGTGCAAATAATACTCGTCTGTAACCTTGATCAGTTATAGTGTTAAAACTTGGTTAAGACAATGACTGGATGTAGCCCAAGGTTTGTGGGTGAACCAGGATAAATCTGAGTATACTCTCTCCCTATCTTTTACTTTATTATTCAGTTTGTTTAACTGTTTTAAGTAACTAACTTGGGTGTGTTATATAGTTGCTAATCAGTGTGTTGAAAAAGGCGTCTGCCCCAAGAGCCACTTTCATTTACTGATTTTGTTTTGTTCTTCTTAAACTTTGGTTTTTGAAAACATTATTCAACCCCCCCTTCTAGTGTTGTTTTGTTCCATTTCAGTTGGTATCAGAGATCAGCCTCTGGGTTGAGCACCTCATAGTGTAGAGGAAAAGATTCTGAAGAATGGCAAGTGAAGCAGCCTCAAGCAACAATATGTACAATCAAGGTACATATCTCAGTAAACCACATATGTTCAGTGGAAAAGATTATAAGTACTGGAGGAGTAAGATGAGAATGTTCATAGAGTCTACTAATCTAGATCTATGGGAAATTATATCTCAAGGTCCTTATAGTCCAACTGATGAAAATGGAAATGCTATTCCAAGAAGCAGATGGACATCATAACACAAAAATATGGTTCAACTTAATGCCAAAGCAAAATATCTTCTTTTATGTTCTCTTAGCAGGTTTGAATATGATAAAGTCAGTAGCTGTGAAACAGCCAAAGAGATATGGATCAGACTTGAAGAACTATATGATGAGGATGCTGTTGTCAAAGAATCATTTGAAGAAAGATCAGTTAATAATGTTGACAAGCTTCCATCTTCAAATACACCAATAGATCAATATTCTCAACATGATGATGAAGATGAAGAAGCTTCTGAAGCAACCAAAAAGATGAGAAGATTCTGGAATAAAATAAGAGCTAAGAAAGTAACAATCAAAACAACATGTGATAGAATGCCACCTCTCAAAAATTTGATCACTTGGGAAGATCTGGACAAAGAATCAGGTGAAGAGTTCAAATGTCTACTTGGAGACACTGACTCAGATTATGAGGTAAATTCTGAATTTAAGGATTTACAAGATGCCTATCATGAACTTCTCAGTGAATCTTAATGTATTCTTGATAATTTCAAAGAACTTAAGAAAACGTATGTGAAGCTCACTAAGGAGCATGAATAGAAAAATCTTAAGATTGATGAACTAGTTTTAGTAAACAGAAAGCTCAAAGAAGAAATGCTTAAAGCTGAGATCATTATCGAAACACCACCATCTCAAGAAGTTGTCAAACTTCAATAGAAGGTTGAAGAGCTCACTAATGATCTTGCTAGATTTGTCAATGGCAAGAACAACCTGATGAAACTTCTCGGAAGTCAAAGGTCTAGTTTTGACAAAACTGGTATTGGTTACATTGAAGAGAATCATGATAAAGTATCTGACAAACTCTCAGATAATGTGAAAATTCCTATTAAACCCTCTTTTGATATATCATGTACTTTTTATGGTAAATCTGGACATATCACGTCCAAGTGCTTTCACAAAAGAAAAGCCAAGTCTTCACAAACTAAAATAACTAACAAAAGCGGTCCCAAAAAGGTATGGGTACCAAAGCACCTTATAATTCCTCTTGCAGATTTATTGAGTAGAACAAAGAAGACTCCTTTAATATAGATTGGAAAATGTACTCTCACTACTCATAATTACAAAAGAGTACATATTCCAAAGCCTTCAATTTAAGCAAGAGCATCGCAGTGAAAAATGGAGACAATACACCAGGTCAGTGATTTTTGAGACAAATCACTTACAAGTAAGAATTTAAAAGTCTTATTTTAAGAACTTTATGTGTGAATATTTGATTAATGCGCCTGTTAGTTTAAGACTCGTCTGATATGACGTGGACCCTCTTTAAAGACTGAGAAATACATATTAATTTCAAAATTATCGAATGATTAAGTGGGAAGTTAACAAGAAAACGTTTCACTCCCTTCGGATAGTTTCTCTCTCCACACGTCAGCGTAATAAATGTGAAGTGCTTTTCATAAACCTCTTCATCACACACAAAAATCGTTTCTCCTTCAGACTCTTCTCTCTCTCTCTCTCTCAAAAGTTTCTACCTTTCGCTCTTCCTCTGCCCTAAATCTCTCTTCACCTTCTACCTTAATGGCTTAGATCAGCAGACCCTTCTGTATCCCTAATATGGACTTCTCTGAAGCAAGGAAGTTGACTATAGAACACACAGTCGAGTTCCAAGAGATCAAGGATGCTGGCTTAGATGTTTTTGCAGAACTAGAGTTTCCTAGTTGGTTGAACTTTTTATTGATTAGAGAAAATGTCTACCCGCACGTGGTTAAAGAGTTTTGGAAGAAATCTGCCTCATCAAGGCATGCATACCTTTTTAGTGTTGTCGGAAACGTGAATGCCGTGAGACATAGGTTTGACATTCGTGATATTATTCAAGCAACTAGTTGTCCCAGGGAAGGAACAGGAATGTCGGATGACTGGGAAGATTATGAAGACAGGGAAGAAGTTAACCCAACTCTGTTTGGAGACAGACTCATGGAAAGTAAGTTTACTCGCTATCTTCTACCCAAGGCAAGGTTTTTATATCTTCTCTTAAATAGGTGTGTGATTCCTAGGAAGGGTTCTTTAAATGTCATTTCTAGAGCGGATAAGTATGCTTTATATCGACTTCTTCAGTTCTGGAAAGTAGATATAAATGATCTTATCTTCAATCATATGCTTAAGATAGTTAGTGGAAAGACATGCTATCCTTATGCAATGCTTTTGACAAGACTGATAAGGAATAAGGGAATCGTGTTAAATTAAGAAGTTATGAATCAGATTCCAGATATTTCAGTAAAAATACCTATAGATTTGGAAATGAAGACTGAATCTGAAAACCCCGTTATTGAAAAAGTCCCCTGGAGAGTCTCTGAAGACTCAGATGATGATAATCCCATAGCCTGTATTATGAAAAGAAGTAGGAAGGAAGTGTATGTGGCTGGGAAGAGTAGGAAGAAGAGAAAAGTAAAGAAACCAAGGTCTATAGAATCATCAGTAACTAAAACTGTATTTGAATTAGTTGCTGGTGTGTCTGATTGTTTCAATAAAAAGAAAAAATTAACAAGAAAAAGGAAAGGAGGAAGGATTGACAAGGAGGAAGGAAGACTGAGTAAAGGAATCAAGATCTGTGAACCAAGGAATGAAGAAGCAAGGTTGTTTGAACAAGAACAAGAAGAAAATTAAGAAGAACAAGAGGGAATGCAACAAGAAGAGATTGTTGAAGAATCTGAGGAACAAAGAAGAAAAAGGTTGAATGAGTTTGACCAAAGTTGGGAAAAATACAAGCGTGGCTGGCGCATGAGGTACAAACCAACTCAAGATACTACACCACAGCCAATGAAGACAATTGGTGAAGTGTCTGAAAAAGACTTAGAAGCCCTACAAGCTCTTGAAGCTTTGAAGAAACTAGTTAAAGCAAGAAAGTTCATTGCAAATGATACTCATGTCCCCATTCCAAGATTTCTTCTGGATGTCACTCAAAGAAAGGATCTCAAGAGAAAGATTGATAAGAGAATTTGCACTCCAAGGGATGTGACTGTGTATCTAGAGGATGAAAATGATCAATGGGATGCAGAGTCATATGGATCTTGATTGATAGAATATCAGAAGTGGAAGACTCCAACTTTTAATGGAAGGATTGGCTTTATTGCATTGCAACATTTTAGGTATGTCGGACCTCCGAAACCTCTGCCTTTATATCCTTGATACAAAAGCTATCTCTTTCTGATTGTTCATGATCCTAGTATCTATTTCTTTGGAAATACCTTTTTATGTGTTGTGTTGGCCCAAGATATTTGATTAATTGGCTAGTAGATTCCATCTTCTATGAGGATGAAAGAGAGCCTCTCCCTTCTCAAAGGTCAACTGACAGTTTGTTCTATACCATAGTGACTTATTCTCTGATTAATAGATTGAGTCTGTGGTGCAGAACTCCTGTGTTTGAAGAATCTGAATCTGGAAACCTTCCTCGCCCATATCAATTCTTGTGTCTAAAAAATATCCATCATTTCATTTGCTCCATTTCTAACACTTTTCTTGTGTTAAGAAATTATGTCTCTATTCCTTTTGAAAACTATGTTTCAAGTCTGGTTATCACATCTGAACCAAGCTTATCTGATATTGATGATGAAGACTATGCTCCTGGTTATGTATCTGTGTCTACTCCATCAATGATTAATTTCTCTGCAACAATTCCGTCTGTGATCAACCTGTTTGAAGAAGAAACAAGAAATATGTTGGTTGCGTCTTCTGAACCAAATGAAGAAACTGTAGTGGAGGAAGCTATGACTGTTGAAGTCACTGAAACAAACTTGGTATCTCTCTCTGAAAGTATGTCTAGTCTATCTGAAAATGAAACTCAACCTTTTTCATGTATCAAACTTCTGACATGGTATGATAACTACCATGAGGCAATGTTTTGTGATGAAGAAATAGTTGAAGCTACTCCTATCCAAGAAGAATCAGTGCATCTACCAGAAGAAGTCCCGCAGCTAGAACAACAAGCAAATCGGCATGAACCAAGAGCTGAACAGAATCTTGCAATGGTCAGTGATCCTATAGCCAGAGCTGAACTGCGAGGAATGTGCCAAGAAATGTAAAAAGTCATGACTCTTCTACACAAAATTCTTGAAAAGATGAACTAATTTGTCTTTCGATGATGATCTTTTATTCACCCTATTTCTGATATTATGTGTTGATTATATGCCCTTGTTTGAGCCGTTTTTGTCGACTCGGTATGTTTTGATAAGTATTTTGAGCCTTTGGATGGACTCATCATGTTTTAATTGCTGGTTAATGTTCTTTTTATATCTGTGTGATTTAACAACTTTTACTTGTATATTTTCTAGCAAAATGCCTCTCCAAAAGTACCAATGTACTCTCCTTTTTTATAATGCCAAATGGGGGAGAAATAGCATGACGCAACATAGAAAATAACATAAAGTAATATAGCAACCTAATTCACAAGAAAATAAGTTTGAAAATAGCAAGAATGTATGTTAGGATAATGCTATTTGTTGTTTTAAATTTAGTATAAGTTTAGGGGGAGTCTCTAAACTTTCCTGGAAACAAAATGTTTTGATAATCTCTTATCTGTTAGTGCTAAAGTTTTATCATCTTTTGTCTCTGCTGCTTGTTCAATATAAAATATTATTGAATGTTTGTCACCATCAAAAAGGGGGAGAATGTTAAGTCTTAAAGCGTCTGACTCGTCGTGCATCTGACTCACTCCTGTGGCCCTTGTGTGTTTTGATGAACTCAAACATTAAGTAATTGATTTTACATTGAACCATATGAACGTTGCTAATAATCTACTTGAGATATGTAGCCAAATCTTTCTATCATAGCAGGACAAGTTAACAAAAGATTATGAAAGAATCAAATAGTTGCATACAAGCGTCTGAAATACAATGCGTCTAAAGTCTAACTCACTGAAGCCTACATCAACATCTTTCAGACTTATCAAACTCTGAAGAAGTACAGCAAGCAGTAGTATCGAAGCAGTATCAAAGCAAAGCAATCAATGATTGTCATCTTCACTAAAAGGAAAAGGAAAAGGACTTACTCAATCATGAGTAAATAAAAGAGTGGAAAGTGTCAAGCAATACTCTTATGAAAGGATATTCGTTCTTACATAACTGACTTTGCTGAAGACCAAAGAAGCATGAAGTCATCAGTCAGAGTAATGATCAAAGTATTCAAAGAATGCAAACACTATCTTCTGAAGTAAGTTGAAAGAAGAAGAATGATCAAGATTATAGATCTTGAAGTCTCACTTCCATGAAGCGTCTATCTCTCTCAGTATGCGTCTGATCCTCTGACAAAGTCAGAACCAATTTTCTGTCAGATTAACGTTTTTGATTCAAAAGATATTCAAACATCCACAAGCTTAGAAGATGTGGAACACCAAGTCACTTCTGTGATATTGAAGCACGTGCCAAGAAGAAAAGCTCTCTAAGAAGGAATCACTTAATCTCTGATTCAAAGTTAAGAGTGATTTGAAATATAGTTAATTAAACTTGAAAGAAGTTTATTAATATATTTCTTATCTTCAATCGAAGTCAGAGAAAGGAGAAAAGACAAAAAGGGCAAAGCTACAGAAAATCATTTCTTATCTTAGCAAAAGAAAAACTACTTTATCTGAGTCTTTCTAAGTGTTACACAAATAAGGAAAGAATGCTGCCCAAAGCTGGAAAAGCATGACTGCTATACTCAGATGTCAACAAGGAATCTTCAACGTTCTTCAAAGAATTTATTAGTCAGAACGACTATTTATCAAAGAACAAAGCTGAAGACTCTCAAATGCACCTCAACGGATCTTTGTGATCAAGTATAAATAGAAGAAGTCGAAGACTGAACAACTAGTGATGTGATACAGTGATAAGCAACCAAAGAAATTACTCATCAACTGAAAATCTATATTGCTCAAAGAACAATACTCATCTTATTATATCGACAGTTGAAAGATCTCATCACTCACACAGCTTCTTCACACTCAAAAATCATTTGAAGAAGAACTCATATGCATCTCACCAAGTTCCAAGTTCAAATCCACTCTCTACAGTGTTTGAGTATTGGTAGAATTGTTTTGTAACTTTGAAGCTATGCTTCAAAACTCTCTCAAAACTCTCGAGCCAAAGAGGCTTGTTTCAAGAATACTTGTTGAACCTGAAGAGGCTAGATGTGCAAACAATACTTGTGTTTGAGCCTGGAGAGGCTAGGTGTGCAAATAATACTCGTCTGTAACCTTGAGCGGTTATAGTGTTAAGATTTGGTTACGCCAAGGACTAGATGTAGCCCAAGGTTTGTGGACGTGAACTGTAACGTCCCCCTCCCTTGGGGCATTACTTACGTAACACATGCGGAATTTAAATTAAAAGATAATTTGCTGGTGCTTTCGGAAAATAATTTATATAAGTATATAAGTGTCTGAAATTGGGTATAAAAATTTTGTCACGACTCCTAAGCCTTGATTGGCACACAGACTTACTATCATAGTATGGCAAGCCTATTTAATTTAAAGAATATACTTGAATAAAAGCTAGTATTTTATGAAAATTTCGACAGAGTCTCCTCTGTAATACGGACATCCCAGGTAAAAGAACACCTGCTAAAATAATTACATTTTCATTCCAGAATTTCAGTTACACCAAATCCAACCAGACAACAATATATATAAAAATAACAATCATAACCATAAGCTTTACAAGACCAAAAGGAAAAGTTTAAGTTTTCTTTCAAAATAACGCTCTCCGAGCCATAAACATTTCATTTTAAAATAAAGGCTCTCTGAGCCATACTCATACATACTTATCAAAATAATCTAAGTCTCAAACCCTAAGCTGGTCATTCTAAAAGTTATTCCTGAGAAGAACTCACGTGATCGTTCCACAATCAAATACTTCATCAAGCAACTAGATCTAAGTCTCTGAGTGACTTAGGAAGACTCCTCTGCACATCTGTACTAAAATACCCAGGGTACAATAGCAAACCAGAAGAAACCTGATATGTTTGTAAGGGTGAGATACCGACAAATGGATATATCACACAACAACCATATACATGATACATACATCACATAATCATATAAGCAGTTAAATCATGCATATACATAACATAACAGTGTTATATCAAAGGGGTCCTCAAGCCCGTACAATCAGTTTTCGAAAATGTGCATGACACTTCAATATCAGGCTCTATCCTAATCTCATGAGATCACAACACCATGTTATCACTGGAGAAGATAGAGTTGGTCAAGCTCTGCCCACCGGGCTGTTGCCACCGCATCCTGATGCACCAGGCCTCTTGGTCAGACAACGCCACATGCCCTTAACGAAACAGCTAGCAATGTGACTGACTCTCAGATACCCCATGGGTATCCTCAATAAGCAAAGGCACGTCTGCCAGCGGAAATGCATATGAATAAAAACTTTCCTTTTAAGGTTTTTCTTTGTGTAAATATTTCACTGTCAAAGCTCAAAGCTAATGACTTAACATTATTTCCCCATCACTTGAAAACTTAGAAACATTGGACACACAGTCCGAATACTCAATCCCAACACCTAGACCGTGGCCGCAGTCAAGGTTTGTGGTAATGGAAATCAATAAACTTTTAGTCATGTTTTACTTATCATGCTAAGGACAATAGCCCACAACAACGGAAATCAGAACGAACTGTCCTCGATTCCGCGAATTGGACTTGAAGTCCATAACATTATGAATAGGACTTTACGGTCCCGAATTAACACTGATCCAAGATCATGTGCTAAGCATGGAAAACTAGAGGCGACGTCTCACGTCTAGATTCCTATTCTTTTAGTTCTTATCTTTCATTCAGTGAAAAACAAATTCAAAATCGAATCCTCGATAACCTATCCAGGTTATCGGAAAGTTTCTAAAATATTTAGGAAAAACCTTTTCTTTGAAAATCTTTTATAAAGCATCTCTGAAATTCTTTTATCTTTGAAATATTTCCCCCAATAGGATATTGCCAAATAATCTTGAAAGTTTTCACTTGAAGACACATAGTTCGAAAAGGATTTTTCTTTTGTATAGCAATAGTACACCAAAATCATTTCAACATTTAAAACAAATATTTTAAGTTTAAAGAGCTTTTGGAAAAGAACACCAATCCCTTCATCTTCAAAGCTTATTAAGGTTTTTAATCCTTATTATGGTTGAGCACAGACGCACGTCTGGCTTAGCAAACTTTCAATCAACAACAGGATATATCATCAATTCAATGCTAATATCACAGTTGAAAGCAGTTCATCACATATATGCATTATATCATTTAGAACAAGTACAGTTCAACATCAAATAATAGCATAACAGTTCAAGTACATTAGATAATCAAGTAAGCTCAATCAACATGTAAATATCCAATTAAACACATACACACATGCACACAGTTATTGAATATCCCTAGGCAAACTCCCCTTACCTTTGAAGACAAGTAAAGGATCCTCGTCTTAATACTCACATTAGCTCCAAGAGTGTAACTACCCACTCCATCAAGCAAGCATAGCCGTGTCAAACGTCTCAGAGAGGGAATCCAACAACGCGCAACAACCAAAAATCAAGAAATCAATTTCACATGATCAAACACATATTCTAACTTTATCTAAACACTTAATCTAATTACCAAACAAGGTTATTTTTAAAGAAAATCATGTTTGAAGCTCACGCTTCCCAATACCCTTTAAGGAAACTTTGTTTTGATTAAAAGATCATGAAAAAGGACTTTGGAAATCATCCATTAAGAGTCCTAATTGCACTAAATCATAATTAATTTCACAAAAACATACCCAAATTCAAATAAAATAAAATTGGGGTTTAGGGCTCCTTATTAAAATTTAGGGAAAACTCAGAATAATGAAATTGGTTTAGGGAAACACAAATTCACAGTCCTAATTTCATAAAACAAGCTTTAATCTTAAGATTAAAATCTGAAATCAGAGGGTTAGGGTTTCAAAATCAATTTGGGGATTTACAAAAGAGAAGAGGTTAGAGGTAAAACTCTTACCCAAGGTGAAGAAGATGGGCTTGTGGTGGTGTTATGGAGGTAGAACGGCGGCGGCCGTGGTGGAGGGACGGCGGTAGGCGGTGGTACAGTGGCCACACGAACTCTCATGGGACCCAAAACATACAGATCTACGAGCCTAGACGTATGATCCGTGTCTCCCCTTCAAACGGTGGCCGGACGGCGCTACACGACGGCGGGAAGCTCACCCGCGGTGGAGGCGCGCTGTAACAGACAGGGACAGCGTCTTCCTCAGCCCAGCGGCGAGTGGCTCGACGAGCCGTGCTCCAGGCGTGACACACGACGGTCGGAGCTCCTCCCTAGCGATGGTGTGCGGCTGGTGTTGAGGAGAGAAGAAGAAGGATGGAGAGAGGAGGAAGAAGAAAAAGAAAGAAGAAAGAAGCAGAGAAAGAAAAGAGAAAATGAGAGAGAACGTCGAGAAAGAGAAAGAGAAAAGTGAGAGAGTTTAGTTTTTAAACTAATTATTTAGTGATAGGTACAAAATGAGTGATAAATATTAGGCCTAAAATAAACATGTTTTTACTTTTTAGAATCTAAAAATAAAGATTGATAAAGATATAATTTCGAAATTCAAATTAGAGTAAAGATTAATAATTGAACTGATCCACTAAGAAAATACTCAGTCCAGAATTTAATCTCCGATTAAGGTCAAACCAAAATATTTTTAACTCTCAAATTAAATAGAATAGGAATATGAAAATGCTTTTCTCTTAATCATATTATTTAAAATATTTTTATGTACTGGTATAATAGTGACAATAACGTAATTATTGTCTAGTAAGCGTGCATTCACTGAATTGAGTCAGTGCTAACGCACCCAATAAAATAATTTGAAGAGAGTAATTTAATTACTCAAACAAAACCACATAACAAAATAAATTTAAACATCCAAATAAAATAATTAATCATAGGCAAAAACTAGGGTGTTACATGAACCAGGATAAATCTCTAAGTATACTCTCTTCCTATCTTTTACTTTATTATTCAGTTTGTTTAACTGTTTTAAGTAACTAACTCGGGTGTGTTATATTGTTGATAATCAGTGTGTTGAAAAAGGCGTATGTCCCAAGAGCCACTTTCATTTACTGATTTTGTTTTGTGCTTCTTAAACTCTGATTTTTGAAAACATTATTCAATCCCCCTTCTAGTGTTGTTTTGTGCCATTTCAGTAAGCTGTGTTTTTGTGCCACTCAAACGGAACAGTTCTTGCCAAAAGTGACTCAAAAAAATCGGATCACGGTCAGACACTATACTCTTGGGCATGCCATGGTGTTTGCAAATCATCTTAGCAAACAAAGTGGCACCTTGTGTGCCATGAACTGGGTTGGCAGCATGCCGAAATGTGCAGCCTTAGAAAATCAGTCAGCTACTACCAAAACAGTAGTGTATGTTTTGTAGGAAGGGAGCCCAGTAATAAATTCAAGTGAGATATCCTCCCAAATGCCTTCAGGGATCGGCAAGGGATGTAGAAGACCATAAGGGAAATATGTGGGATGTTTCATTTGTTGGCAAGCAAGACAAGCATCCACAAAAGTGGTAACATCATTTTTCATTCCCTGCCAATAAACATTTTCTTTAAGGCGTCCATAAGTTTTTTGGATGCCACTGTGACCACCAACAAGAGATGAGTGAAACTCTTCCAATAAAACAACTTTAATGGGAGAATTGGAAGGAATATATAATTTACCCTTAAAGAAAAGCATACTTCCCAGAACCTGGAAATAAGGGTGGGATGTGGGATTTTCTTGTACCTGGGTGATCAGTTTCTAGAGCACCGAGTGAGACTTGAAGGTTGCTTGTAATTTCTGGATAAAATCCAAATGAGGAACAGTGAAGGCAAGGATATGAGGTTGGGTATCATGAACCCGCGACAAGGTGTCAGCAACTCAGTTTTGGGCCCCGGGTTTGTACACAATTTCATAAGATAATCCTAACAGTTTTGCCAAGTAAAATTGCTGTTCCGGAGTCTGTACCACCTGAGTCATGAGTTCCCGAAGGCTGCGTTGGTAAGTGTGGATCTTTCAGCCAAGAAGATAAGTTTGCCATTTTTTGACAGTAGGGGTAATGGCACACAATTCCCTGACACGGGTTGAGGCCGAAAGCATCCGTTGGTAGAACTTTTTACTACAGCAACAAATTGGGTGGCCTTTTTGGATGAGTACAACGCCTATTCCTAAGCCTGAAGCATCGATCTCAATAAGGAAATCATCCTCAAAGTTTGGTAATGCCAAGACAGGTGCTTGAGTCATTGCTTGTTTCAACTCCTCAAATGCTAGTTGCGCGGGCTCTGTCCAAGTGAAGGAATCCTTTTTTAGAAGGTCTTTAAAGGGCGTTGCAATATAGGCATAGTCCCTCACAAATTTGCGGTAGAAACCTATAAGCCCCAAAAAACCTCGGAGGTGCTTCACTACGGTGGGAGTGGGTCACTGAAGCATTGCTTGGATTTTCTCTGGGTCGGGGCCAACACTATGGGAGGACACAATATGGTCTAAGTAAGCAATAGAAGATTGGGCAAAAATGCATTTGGATTGCTTCAAGAACAATTGATTCTCCAGTAATCTTTGAAATACCAAGTCTAGGTGGTGTGAATGATCCTCCATGGTACGGCTATAGATTAGGATGTCGTCAAAGATAACGATGACGAATCGTCTCGGGTATGGTTGAAAAATCACATTCATGGTTGATTGAAAGGTGGAAGGTGTGTTGCAGAGGTCAAAGGGCATAACGAGAAACTCGTAATGACCATGGTGTGTTCGGAAGACTGTTTTGGGCACATCTGCGGGAGTCATGCGGATTTGATGATATCCTGAGTGAAGGTCCAGTTTAACGAACCATTGTGTGCCATAGAGATCATCAAGAAGTTTATCAATAGCTGGTATAGGAAATCGATCCTTAACGGTAAGGGCATTGAGGGCGTGGTAGTCTACGCAGAAGTGCCAAGTTCCATCCTTTTTGCGCCTGGCAATGACAGGTGAAGAGAATGCACTTGAGCTGTGTTGAATGATACCTTGGGTAATCATTTCACGTATCTGGGTTTCGATTTCCTGTTTTTGAAAGTGGGGGTATCCTTAAGGGTGGACATTGACTGGGTTATCACCTTCTAGGAGTGGGATACGGTGGTCGGTTGGGCGGGCCGGTGGTAGGGTGGAGAAGAGTTTGGAATATTTTTTGAGTAATGGGATGACGATGGGGTGGGGTTCATCGGTTTGGGTGGGACTAGGTGTGGAATGCACGTGTAGGGTAAAAAGGGAGTCAGGGAATAAGTTGAGACTAATCTGCGGAATTGGTGTGGGGAAGCCTTATCCGGGCTAGGTTTGGGTTCACCCGTAAGTTGGGCCACTCGACCATCTTTGATGAAGTGCATGGTCACGGTGTTGTAATCAATAAGGACCGGGCCCAACATTTTGAGTCATTGGACTCCTAGAACAAGATTAGCTCCACTAATAGGTAAAACGTAAGGGTCCACTCCATGAATTTAGCCAAGGCTTCCTCAAGGTCTGGCTCTTGCTCCTCTGGTTTTGGCCACTGGTTTTGTAAGTAAGGTAGCTCATAGACATTATCCCAATAAGAATCATGTTGGTCCCAGTTGGAGTGGCACTCATATTTAATCCAAGGATTGTATGCTGGCTCCATAGTGGGTATGAGATACTCTTCAAGAGTTCTCCTCTCACCCATGGTTCTTATTTGTTTCCTAACTGCAAAAGGTGATCAACTGCAAATAGGCTCTTAGGAAAGTGTTAGCATAAAAAAATAAGAAAAATAATAATAAAATGTCTAAATTAACTAGGAATTAACCTCCATAATATTGTCAAAAAAAATCCCCGACAACGGTACCAAAAACTTGTTACGCTAAAACTGCACTTAAGGGCAAGTGCACCCTATCACAAAAGTAATATTGGAGTATTTGGGACTCCAAGTATCGAACCCGCAGGGATTTGTGAGAATTACTAGATTAATTACTTCCTTATGTTATCCAGATAATCAAGTTCAGTTTGTAACTAAATAATTGAAAACCAGAAGATGATGGAAACCAAGAAAAACAAGAATCACAAGCAAAGGTTCGATTATGGAAAGCCTAGGTTGCCTGGTTTCACTTATGTTACTATCTATGATATTACCCAATTTCTCAATGATATGTGTTTCTTATTGATTGCCAATCACTTGCTCTAAAACTATTAATACTCAATGGTCATGCAATATTAATATTCTTTCTCTGAATCAGTCGCCCCCAATGGTCATGCAAGGAAAACAGTTAAAAGAAGCTCCAAGAATTGGCAAGTTTGTTAATTCAATAACTGTTTGAAAACAGGGGATTACGCTTGGTTCATGCAACCCCAAATCCGGTTGATCCTAGAGTTCTGTTAACTAATCGTGGTACGGTCTCCAGTTGTAACACCCCCCTTGGGCATTACTTTGTAACACTTGCGGAAATAAATTAAAAAGAAAATTTGTTGGTTGCTTTCGGAAATTGATTTACTTTAAGTCAGAAAATCTGAGTGTAAAATTTTTTCTCCTTAACCCTTTGGAAGCATGTGATACACACAACACAATATTATATTCATCCTATACTTGATACCACACATATACCAATTTTATTTAGTAACTAATCCTTCGCAACGTACAATTCTTTTTCACAAAAGTATTTTCTCATAAACTGTATGAAAATTATCATGATATACATACTAAACTTCTCAAAACATACACCCTCAAACACAAACCTAAGCTGGTCGCTCTACAAGACACTCAATGATAAGACCCCGTGATCATCCCTATGATCACACACCTCTTTTCGCAATCCAGACTTAAGTCTCCAAGTGACTTAAGGAACTCCTCTGCAACATCTGTACTCGTATACCAAGGTACAACAGCAAAACCAGAAGATCAGAAATACGCAAGGGTGAGAACCAATATATGGATTTTAAAACGATAACCATATGCACGACACACAAACATCATATAACATGTATAGTTATAACAACATAGATGTTCAACAATAAACAAATAGTTTATCAAAGGGTTTCATACCCGCCAGTCATCGTAAATTTTAAAACAAATGCATGACACTTCAATATTCAGTATCTAAACTTTTGTACTTAATCTCCGGAGATCCCAACACCATATCAATGTGCTGATCAAGCTCTCTTTGCCGAATAAGACATACTTGATTTAACCATAGCACTGTCCAAAACGAGGCACAGTGGTTACTGTATATAGTATATGGTTTCATTGTCCATCAAGGCACAATGATGCAACTACATGAATATCTTGCCATCAAGAATTCAAGACTATACCCATAGGCACGTGTTCCAAAAAAATGCATGTAAAACATTTTGTTCACGTTATCTTTTTCTTTGTGTTCATTCTTTCCTTGTTGAAGCTCAAAGGCTTACGACCATCTCAACTTTTAAACCTTAAGTTTGTCTTTCGATTTCGACAATAGAACTCCAAGTTTGAATGTGCAAATCACGAAGGCCTAGACCGATGCATTCAGCCTTAGGTTCGTAGGTTATAAAGCACAAAACTTACACAACTTTTATAGGACAAAATAGTCCATAACTTCAACTTATAATAGAACACTAGAATCCCGACGTCTCGGCTTCTAGGTTCGCTTTTCAACTTTAAAATCATTTTCGTTCTGTGAAACACAAATCCAAAACAAACCTCCGCAACTCATCCAAGTTATCGGAAATAATACCGTTGTGTAAAACTAACTTACAAAAAAATCCTTGTTCGTTGGAAATTCCTTTATAAAATCATCAAATCACCCAAAAACTCATTTTCATCTTTATTTGAAACTCTAGTTCAAAGCAAAATATTGATTTGAGCCTAATTCTTGGTTCTCACAAATATTGTTGTTTTTAAAAATGTTTTCCGTAAATATTTTCGAAATTAACCATCGCTTGACATTTTAAAAACGTTTTTAGTCAAAATTTGACTTTTCTAGTAAAATAATTTTCTCAACACTCTAATTATATTATTTTTGCGACTTAACTTTTTATAATAATATTTTCTAATATTTTGTAATTTCTTATGTACAAATTAGCAATTACTAAAATATTTTCACGCTTACGTCCTCACTGTGACTCATAAATCACTCTTACATCGATAATTCATTAAAATAATAGTATTAATTATTCCATATTTTTGACCAATTAGATAATTAAGTAATATTATATGACTATCTTCCACCAATTAAAATTCATTATTTCTTATAAAGCTTTTTAACGCTTTTATCCTCGTAATTAATTGAGCATTGATCACATCACAAACTTTTCAATACACAACCAACATCAATAATAATTTCATGTCAACACTATAGCAATTAGCACAGTTTATGACATGCATTAAAATGCTATAACAATTAACTGCAAATAAACAAAAAGCAAATAATTTAAAAGCAGATAAATTTAACTACGTAAAATAATTTAAACTAACACAAACACACCCAAATAAATTATACAAACCATATACTAATAGCATATAGCTATCAAGAAAACCCCTCAGGTACTCCCCTTACCCCTTGAAGATTTTTCCTTCCGAATTAAAATTTCATCAACGTCCGGTTTTCGTACATTCGTACACGATTACACAAAATCACCCTTCAACAAACCACAACCAAAACATCAATCAACAAACAATTATATACCCATTCCCACATGAGGTTTTCAGTCATGAGGTGTTTATAGGGCTAAAAATTTTAAAAATCTTAAGCTCTTGGATTAGTGATTCTTAATCACTTGAAACACTAAATCAATGATAGAAACTCAAAGATTGAGATAAAATATTTCAACCTCTCAAGAACACAATTTCGGCCATCATCTAAAATATAGGGTAGAGATTTTATTTTGATTCAACATCATGGATTCAATACATACATGAACTAGAAGGATTGAATCAAGCATGACTTTCCAAAAAAAATGAACAAAGTTCCTCCACCCACACTATTTAGGGTTCGGCCTTGAGAAGATAAATGGGCCAGAAATTTTTCCTTGATGCATACTCTTGGATTATAAACATAGAGATGATGACAAGATCATAGAAATTGGTTTCATGATCATAGGATTTTTCTATGATTTTATAGAAATTTTTGAAGTTGAAAACCCTAAGATGGAAAATGATGATCATGGCCTTGAATCATAAAATTAATTGAAGAACATAGATATTATTGAGTGAGATGAGCAAGGTATATGTCTTGAAGATTGAAAACTAGCAAGGAATCAAGTAGTTGTTTCACAAATTTGTTGTAAGAATCAAGAAAATGAAACGAAATATGATGAAGAAGATGAAGTGATGCACAAATGAGTGTGATGGCCTAATGAGGAGGGTTTGGGAAGTGGGAAATGGGGGGCTATAGGGAACAAGAAGTTTTCATTTTAGGGATAATGTAGTCATTTGTACTTATGGCAATTTTGTGATTAAGTTATGACTTAAGGACAAATTAGTAATTTACCCTAAGGTAATCATAAAAATTGAGTGGTTGAGGTTGAAGGAGGGGTGGCTGATTTGTGACCACAAAACAAGGAGGAAGAAGTCAAATTGAACTTGTCTTGCCTTAACCATGGTTAATGTTTAACTAGGATAGGTTTGGTTAGGGGTATTTTGGTCATTTCACACTTAAACCCATCATTACATGACTTAAATGCTAGGTGAGTCACCCCTATGACTCACCACCCTAGGTGGCAACATATTTTCTAATTTTCGATGTCGGGTTTTGTCTCTGCACACCCGTTCTCGACTCTGTTGATTTCCCGATTTAGGTTTTACATCCGAATCAAGTATAATAACCTATTTATTTTGAAAATTTTCAAAACAACCTATATCGCTGGAAATAAGATATAAAATCTATCAATTTCATTCCCGGGTCAAAATTAGGTTTTCTGATCAGTAAAATCTTACTGTCAGTGAAAACGCAGACCGGGTTCTGTCTGAATTTTCAACCCAAAATTTAACCGTAACTCTCTACGATAAAGTAGAGTATAAATATGAATTTGGTTTATCCAAAATCATTCTCTAAATATCAGATAAAAACATAAACATTTATTTATATTTATACCGATCTTAGAAAGCAGAAAAATCAGGGAGTTACACCAGTCAATTAATTAACTTGGTAAAGGATGATCAAACCTTTTAGAAATTCAAACGCAAGGATTAAACCAACCAATTAAAAGAAACACCGAATCATATTAAAACTGGGAAAATATCAAAGGTGTCAAAACATAAGATCCACCATACCCTAGGAATGAGTTTAGCTATGCATAGTCATAAAAATCACTATACAAATCACAAACATGTAACAATCCATAAAATAGAAATAGAAAACTAAAACCCGAACACCCTTTTGATGCAAAGCAGCCTTCGAATCAACTGAGAGACGGTCATTCACTTGATGGCTCTGTTTTTCTCTGCGTCACCAGCTTTCCAATCTGTGCCATAATCACTTCCTTTTATAGCTAACTGAGAAAACCTAAGTGATTGGGCCTCTGATACACAAGCACGACCGTGCTTAATGTTGACCACGGTCGTGCTTAACAAAAACGGCATCAAACCGTGGTAAAAACGGGAAAGTCGGCAAGGCCTTACTGATGAGCACGGTCGTGCTTAATGATGAGCACGGCCGTGCATAGAAAACGATGTTAACTCCAGCAAGCAAGCAAGGGCGTGCTGATCAGCAAGGGCTCCTCTAATGAGCACGGTCATGCTTAATGTTGAGCACGTCCGTGCTCCTTTGAAATCTTCAGAACTCAGTCGTTTCTTCAAAAATGCTCTAGAATTGTCATTTTTTCCTCCAAATTTGTTGATCTTTTGCCTTGATGGTATATCATATGATAATCATGGGAAATCGGGTGAGTTTAGCTAGGAATGAGTTTAACTATGCACAGTCATAAAAATCACTATGCAAATCACAAACATGTAAGAATCCATAAAAGAGAAATAGAAAACTAAAACCCGAACACCCTTTTGATGCAAAGTAGTCTTCGAATCAACTGAGAGATTGTCCTTCACTTGACGGCTCTGTTTCTCTCTACGTCACTAGCTTTCCAATCTATGCCCTAATCACTTCCTTTTATAGCTAACTAAGAAAACCTAAGTGATTGGACCTCTGATACACGAGCACGACCATGCTTAATGTTGAGCACGGTCGTGCTTAACAAAAACGGTGTCAAACCGTGCTAAAAATGGGAAAGTCGGCAAGGCTTTGCTGATGAGCACGGTCGTGCTTAATGATGAGCACGGCCGTGCTTAGAAAACGATGTCAACTCCAGCAAGCAAGCAAGGGTGTGCTGACCATCAAAGGCTCTTCTAATGAGCACGGCCGTGCTTAATGTTGAGCACGGCCATTCTCCTTTGAAATCTTCAGAACTTAGACTTTTCTTCAAAAATCCTCCAGAATTGTCGTTTTTCCTCCAAATTTGATGATCTCCTGCCATGATGGTATATCATATGATAATCATGGGAAATCGGGTGAGTATCCACAATAATTTCCAAATAAACAATAAATTACACCCAATTTCCCAACAATAAAGCATACAAAACGGTAATTTATCAACCTCCCCACACTTAAGGATTGCTTGTCCTCAAGCAATAATCATGTCCTAAAAGAAACCTGAGAAAATCAAAGAACCAACCATCAAGGTACCCTAAATCTTCAACAAGCAATGACAGATAAATTAACCTCAAATTTTTATGGGAAAAATAAAGAGATTGCCCAATTAGAGGCTTAGGTTCCCTAAATCAAACTTATCAATGAATAAGGGGGGTCACTCTTCTCACAACTCTCAAAGTGTATACGAATAAGGACAATTATCACTCAAGTTCCCAGAAGAAAGCACATTACCATAAGCTTGTTTATAGACCAAATATCCATTATATAGTTTACATGCATCTAGAATCAAAAGGTCTTTCATGGGTTGTAACGTGGTCGTGGGAATGATGTCAGGTAGGAAAAAGAAGGAAACGTGATATGCAAAGGGCTAAAAGAAATCAAGACTTAAGCAAATAACCCTTAGAGCATAAATAGAGCATTAGAAATGAACTACATAATAACATCATTCATCCATTCTAACGAATTCCCTATTTTACAATACTTTTCCTTTCTCTTCTTCTTTCTTTCTTTCTTTCTCTTCTTATTATTTTTTTTAATTTTTCAATTCAATTCATACACATTTCCAATCATTTCTATTTTTTTTCGTAACATTTTTCTTTATTCAAAAAGAGAAGAGAAAAATTCCCAACTTCACTTTGCCAACCATAAATAAACAATAACTCAAGAATACAATCTATATCTAATTGCTCCATTTATGTTTCCAAGAGGTTACCGCCAAACAATTTTGAATTTATACTTTGGTACCAAGGAAAACAATTTTTACTTGAGGCTCAAAATGGGCAACTAACGGACATGGCAAAACAATACATCTGAAGGCCAGAAAAATACCTAAAATTGCCTCAATCATATTCCAACAAGCATGCAAATCAAATTCGCCTTGAAATGGTCACAAAACATGTTCTAGAATGGACAAACTTGAGGAACATCACTCAAACGAAGAGAGGGGTGAATATTCATGATTTAGTAAATACCCCTATAATGGTTCAAGTCTCACATTTAGAAGCTCAATTCAATGAAAAGCAATCAAACAAGGAACCTCATGCTAATTTTCAGCTTTCAAATGATAATCCCAATTCAATTTTAGACACATGTGTGTCAAAGCAAAATTTTTAAATTGGGTCACCTAATGATATAGATCTCTAATTTCTACAAAAAGAATGGCACAAAATCATCACTCAAAACACAATACAATCATCTCAGTCAACCAACTAAGTGCATGTGACAGATAAATTAAGTGAAAACAAGTGCACCTAATATAGAAAAATTGAATTTCCCCTCCCCACACTTACAACCAAGCATTGTCCACAATGCTACAAATAAAGCATAAAAGTAACTGGGAAAAAGAGTAAAGAGGACTTCCTTGAGAAAGCTTGCAGTTTGAGCTCCTTTGCTAAAAGAGAAAAAGAAAAGAAAAAAAAGAAAAAAAAATGGAAAAATAAAATAAACCAAAATAAAAAACTAAATGGAAAACACCACAGGTTGCCTCATGTGAAGTGCTTGTTTAACATCTTTAGCCTGACGGTACCTCAAAAGTGATCAATCAGGGGGCTCTCCAAGTACAAATTTTTCCTTTAAGGCATTTCCCCTTCTCAAAAGATGATGACATTTTTGGTTCCTCACCACTCACCAATATATTAGGACACTGATGGGGCTCGAATCCGCAAGTGCACGACTTCGTCATCGAGTAATAAAAAGATCGAATCCACAGGGACCGTGATCTCAAATAACAATTCATTACTAAATCAATTAAACTGGACTATAAAAGATAAAGATTTGGAAAAGATTTTATTTTTAAGGGATTAACTAACAATTAAAATATTTAAAACGCAATCAAACAAAATAGAAAAGTAAATCAAATAGGGGTTTTTCAAATTCAAAAGAGATTTCCAGGAATTGGGTTACCAACAAGACTGCTCATGTTACTAAATTGACTAGCCCTCTTGTTAATTATCGAAATTTGCTTTGAAGGTGAATTTATCTTAATTAAGTTAATGTTCCCTCTCGGGATACAAGAATCGTGCCCGATTAAACCAACCCCTAATCTCGTGGTAATTGAATTTAAATCGAACCCTTTAAGCTTTATGACAACTCAGTGAACCCTCGAAGGACTGCTTCTAACTCTCGTGATTTAAGTCCTGAGTTTGATTCCTATAGATGCGATACCTAAGTTCATCGCTAGGTTCCTCCTTAGAGTATCTATGACATGCAAATAAGTGCGCACCAGATTCACAAGTAATTCATGCAATAGGAATTAAATCGAAAGCGAATTGAAATTAACAAGAAGTAAAACGTCAATTCATAACATAAAACAAATCTTGGGCATAGCCCCAATTCCTAGAAATAAAAACAACTACTCAAACATTACCATGTTCATAGCAAGCTTGATTAACAAAAACATAAAAAAAACCTAAAAGAAGAGAAGAAATTGGAGAATAAGAGAAATCCTAGTTTTTTCCTAATGTAGCGACCCAAGGGATCCCTATTTTCGAGGCTAATTGCCCTATTTATAGAGTAGGTTAACTTGAATCCAAGTAATTATAAAATCAGATCAAATCAGGTTTTAAAAATTCCAGATATTGCAAGTCACGGCCGTGAAGCCTGTCCCGGCCAGTCCGTGACAGATTCTGTTTTGGAAAACTTGACACCGATGGCCTATCACGGCCGTGACAGGTTCTGACTTTTCATTTTTTTTCTTTTCAGCCTTGCTCGATCATGGTCGTGATGGCTGTCACGGCTAGGCCGTGATGGCCTCTGTTTGGCGCAGTTTTCTTGCTTTTCAAGCTCCATCTTCATGCAAGCTCCATCATGGTTGATCTTGAACATTTTAATCTTCAATTCCGGCACAACAACACAACAAAACCGCCTTACCCGTTCCAAGGTAAAAACTAACAAAAATCGAATTAAAAATGCCTAAACTACATGAAAATGCATGCAATATAATAAAGAAATATGAGATGTAATCACACTCATCAAACTACCCCAAGCTTAAGATTTTGCTTGTCCTCAAGCAATAACCAAGGCCAGACAAGACAAACAATTAGAGCATGGACGGTGAACCAAGAACCCGAGTAACAAATCTAAGTAACAGGCATATCCAAATAAGTAACCAAGAGACAATCAATTTCAAGTCCAATTAGAAGCTTAGGTTCTCTAGATTCATTCCTCTCATTAATTCGGGCACTCTTCTCACCCCACTCAAGTGTTTATGGACATATGACAATTCACTCAATTTCCTCAAGGAAGGTATCATACCATAAGCTTGACTATTAACCAAATCTCTACTTTATTAATGAAAACAAATAAGAATCAATGGGTCTTTTGTTTTGGTTGTAATGGGGCCATGGGATTAATCGTTAGGTGAGGAAATCAAGAAAGGGAAAATTCAAGAAGGCTAAACAAAATATCAAACAATGCAAAGCATAACAACCTTCTAAAATACCTTTTTGGGCTTCAATTTGTAACACCCCGATTTTCGCTGTTTCGTAATATCGGTAATAAATATATAAATATATATATATTTATCCGAGACTTAGAAAATGATTTTGGATAAACCAAGGTCATTTCCTTGTTATACTTATTTTATAAGGTTACAAGGAAGTTTTTAGTTGAAAACTCGAGGCGGAAGCCTGGCCTCATTGTTTTCTATGTTTTTACTGACAGTAAAAGTTTACTGCTCAGAAGATCTAATTTTGAATCGTTAACGAGGCGAAAAATATTTTTATCATATTTACTATGATACTGGGAGTTTTGAAAATTTTGGAAAAAAATTAACATATTATGTTTGTTGCGGGCCTATACGACAAGATGTCTCTAGGCAGAACCTGGAGTCGATGGATCGGGAAGTCGGCAAAGTAGCAGAGACATTGGATTGACTAACTTGACAAGCATTCATGACAAGTTTATCCTATCATAAATGGCAATAATAGCACATTTATGGCAACATTGAGTTTTGTTATGAAATGACCAAAATACCCTTGTCTTTGTATGACAATTCCTACAAAGTGTCATTTGACAAATTGACCCAAAATTCTTTCCAATCCACACGGCTCCAACCTTGTCTTCCTCTCCAAGTATTTGAATTCTTCTCCATTAAGCATTTGACATCTTCTTCATCAAGTTTTGACTACTTCTTTAAGAAGTTTTGAATGCTTCTTAAATAAGTTTTGCTTTCTTCTTCTCCAAGTTTTGACTCCTTCTTCATTAAGCATTAGTTCCTTCTTCAATAAGCTGATTGCTTCCTCATTTAAATAGGATGTTTCCTTCCTTAAGTCATTTTTTTCCAAAGTCTTGATTCTTGCTCTAAAGAGTTCATAACTCGTCCGATTTTGCAGAGCCATTTTGATCAGTTTCTATTTCGAATCTTGAAAAACTTTCAACATGAAAGTTGTTCATCTTTCTCTCTTCTTTCCAACGACATAAATATCATCCAAAACGGATGAGTATGTTGAGAGATATACCCAAAATACCGAAACTGTTCTGAAACCCTAACTTGGTTCATCTTCTCCCTTAAGTTCTCAAGAACACCATGAGACATTCTTGAAGAACATCATCCAAATCATCATTGTATTTGATCATCAAGAGGTAGTCTCTCTTAATCTTGCTATTCTAAGATTTTCTCTTCATGAGATTCATGAGTTTATGCCTTTGATCAACATGTTCTTCATTTGTTCAAAGTTCTTGAAGCTAGATTGAAAAATTCATAACTAATTCTAGAAAAATCCTTTTGACATGAAACCAATTGCTATGATCTTATAATCATCTCTACTTTCATTATCTAGAATCTCAAGATCATGTGAAATTTCTTTCCTTAAATTCTGGACTGGGCCGAATCTAGGTTAAGTTGTGTTCTTAGGTTTTGTTTCCATGTCATGTCTTGATTCATGATTATATCTTGATAGTTTTTGTATTCAAGTATATAGAAGATCAAAAATCTAACTTGAGCCTATTTGATTCTTCAAAAACCGAAACCCTAGGTATGAGCACTTGTTGGTTTTATGATTCAAAAGTTGTTTGAAACACTTGAATCTAACTCTAGGTTTTGTATGTTGATTAAATCCAAGAGTTTGGAAATTTTAGAGATTTCTAACTCCAAACTCAGTTCTTGGCCGAAACCCTAGTTCTTTGAACTAGATGAGTTTTAGTTCATGTTCTTGGTTCATAATCATGGTTAAAGTGATTAATCATGCTTAAGTAACTTATGGATCATTAATCCCTAAGTTAATCAAATTTTAAGTTTTCTAACCTAGAAAGTGAGGTAAAGCCGAACCCTAACCCTATTGATTTAAGTGTGTTGTTGTTTGATTTGATTTATTTTGGTTGCAATTCGTTTGAAGGAAACTACGAAGTTAGCCGATTTACACTGACGAAGAGGAATCGAGTCGAGTTCTGGAGATTATTTAGTTCGAGTTTTCAAGAGGTAAGGGGTGCTTGCCTGATGGATTTTTCTCAATAACCATTTGTTTGTGACCATTTACTTGTTGTGTATTCTGTGTAATTAATGTGGTTGTGGTTATCTGATTATGTGGTTTATGTTGTGTGGTATATCTGAGTATCAGTGTTTGATCTATTTTAAGTTATTTATTTGAATATGATATTGCTATGGTACATTATCTGTCTAGTGGTTTGTTGTTGAATGTTGCTTATGAGTGTTGTTTGAGAAGCCTGACTGTGGTCAGTGCACAACCGACTAATCAGATAAAAGCTTTAATAAGCTGTGTAAATTATATTCAATGTTTTATGGGAAACGTTGGAATATAATAATGGTGAAAAGTATTATTTTGGAAAAAAAAATAAAGAGTTTTGATGATGATAATTTATTAGTGGAATAGTAACTCGAGTCACAATGAGAGCGAAATTGTGAAAATGTTTAAGTACTGCTAATTTTTATGTAATAAAGTTTGTAATACGATACAAAGTTATTTTATGAAATTAATTGTTAAAAAGAAGTTAAGATGATTTTAGAAAGTGTTTTCTCTGGAAGAAGTTAAGTATTGGTTTGAGAAGCTTTAAAAGTGATAATTGATGATTGATTTGGAAAAGTATAGAAGGAAAGTATTTTGAAACGGCAGTACATATTTTAAGGAAGTGAAAACCTCACGTGACTCATATTTGTGAAAACCAAGTTTTATTATTTAAGGAGTTTATTGATGAATTTCCAATTTTTGGAAAAAGAATTTATGAAAGCAAAACTGATTTCGTGTTAATAGTGGTGTGGAACTTAGTAACCGAGACGTCGGGGTACTAAGGTTCTGTGTTGTGATGGACTCAGTCATTTGGACTTGGAGTGCCTATGTTGTATACATGAGGTATACTTTGATGAATTGTATACATGAGGTATATTGTGTTGAAACATTGAAGATGTTTCTAGTGCCACGAACCTACGATTGGTGCACCGATCGAGAGGTGTCGTGATTGAGCACTTGGACTGTGAGGTCCGATGTTTTGATAAATGTTTTATGGACAGTGAGGTCCTATGTTTTGATAAATGTTTTATGGACAGTAAGGTCCTATGTTTTGATAAATGATTTATGGACAGTGAGGTCTCAGTGTTGTGATGAAAGTTTTAAAAAGTATTTTAAAACTATGTGAGTCGTAAGCCATTTTGAGCTTCGGCAAAGAAAGAGTGAGCACAAAGAAAAGAACAAAACAAAAGAGTTTTGCATGCATTTGGCAGACGTGCCTGCGACTTGTGGTTTGTGACACAAATGCATCAATTACCATCGGCGAAAGGTAATTCCGACGTGCATTATCTCATTGGTGCCTTGGAGGACCTTGAGATCCCCATCTTACTTGCTAATGGCGGAGCCACTGATTGTGGGCATTAGCAATGTTTGGCCGTGTTAGTGCCTGGCTGTGTATGCCTTTGTTGTTTTCAAGATGGGAAGAGGTCGCGGACCTATTGGCAGAGTGCCAAGTTAGCCAGTGTGGCTTTGGAGTCTGATCAACTCAACACGGGGTTGGTGATATCTCATGAGATTAGGACGAAAATTAGATGATGAATAGAAGTGTCATGCATAATTTTATGGATGATGTTTGGGGTGTTAAACCCACTGATAAACTATTAGCTTATAAATGTTCGTGTGGTAAATGTATATGTGTTATGTGGTGTCGAGCATTTAGTTATTGGGTTAAAACTATATATTGGCGTCTCACCCTTACACACACATTTCAGGATTTTTCTAAGTTCGATATTGTACCCTGGGTACTCTATCACAGAGGGTGCAGAGGAGTTTGTCTAAGTCACTCCGAGACTTAGATGTAGTTGCTTGATGAGGTATTACTTGCGGAATAACTCTTAGAACGACCAGCTTAGGGTTAAGACTTAGATTATTTTGATAGTATGTATGAGTTTGGCTTAGAGAGCCTTTATTTTATAATGGAACTTTTGAGGCTCGGAGAGCGTATCTTTTGAATGAAAATCTAAGCTATTTCTTTTGGTTTTGTAAAGCTTATGGCTATAACTATTATGTTTATGTACTGATGTCTGGTTGAATTTAGTGTAGCTAGAATTCTGGGGTGAGAATGTAATCATTTTAACAGGTGTTATTTTATGTGGAATGTCCGAATTACAGAGGAGACTCTGTCAAAATTTTTGTAAAACTACTAATCTTGTATTTAAGTATATCCTTTAAAGTAAATTGGCTTGTCAAGCTATGATAGTAAGGTTGTGTGTTGATTATGGCTATAGTGCGGAGTCATGACAAAGAAAAAATTTTATACCCAATTTCAGAAACTTATGTACTTATATATATTATTTTCCGAAAGCACCAGCAAATTATCTTTTAATTTTATTTTCAAACGAGTTTAGACAGTAATGCCCAAGGGAGGGTGTTGCACAATTCACTTTTCCACCTTTCTTTCTTTTCTTTTCTTTTTTATTTTTTTATTTTATTTCTCACTTTCTATTTCTCATCCCCTTCTCCATTTTTTTTGTTTATTTTATTTTATTTATTTTTTTTCAATTTGGAGAATGGGAGATTTCCAACTTAAGAGAAATATTTTTCTAACTTTTTCATCCCACAATTTATTTTTCAAACCACATTTTTGCCCTTTTTGCAATACTTTAAAAGGTGTCATACCAAGCATCATTCATCAAAATAAATCAAGGTACCAAGAAAAGCATTTTATTCTTTTAGGCTCAAAATTGGGCAACTTAGGGGTAACATTTAATCAGTCAAAGCTCAAAAGGCCAGAAAAATACCTAGTGCCTCAATCATTTTCAAATATATTTTCAAAAATTTTTAAGTTTTAAAACGGTTTCAAGTCAAGTCCTAGAGAATACAATCCAAGAGGAATAAAACACTCAATCACAAAGAATGGGGTAGATATAGTGAGTACCCCTTTTAGGATAAAAAAATCTCACATTTAGTAGTTTAAAATCAATGAGAAACACAAATCTAAGGAACCACATGCTAATTATCAACTATCAGAAGATCATCTCAAGCATTTTTATTTTTAGTCTATCACAAGAATACGAAAATTGGGTTCAAAAATTTACTGTCTCAATTCATTTGGCACAAAATTCTCACAATTGGATGCATACTCTAAGCAATGGGCAATCTAATCATGTGATTATGCAAAACTATGCCTATATGAATGCAACATGAAAAATTCAAAATGCAAAAAAATGTAAAAATACCTCTACCCCAAGCTTAAAAACTTTCATTGTCCCCAATGTAAATAATCAAGTCGGAGAGAGGATAAAAATGGAACAACTCACCGCGGTGGAGGGTATTGGCTCAGATGCCAGTCATAGAGCTGTTGGAGGATGCGTCACGGCCGTGACGTTCATCACGGCTAGGTCGTGATCAATTCTGCTGTATTGGGCTCCTTCGCGTCACGCCCGTGATGGCTATCATGGCTGGGCCGTGATTTATTCTGGTTTCCAGCTTTTGGCCCATCACAGTCATGATCCTCGTCACGGCTAGGTCGTGATCTCCTCTGACTTTATTTTTCCATGCCTTTCTGCTCTTCCCCGCCTTCATAACCTGAAAATACTTGGCAAAACCATCAATTAGTGATCTTTCTTCTCTTAATCTTCTCAAATTATTCAAAAACAAATTTTAAAAAAAGGAAAGAAAGCTTGGGTTGCCTCCCAAGAAGCGCTTATTTACGGTCTTAAGCTTGACCATACTCCCTTGGATCAACCGGGATCAACTGGGCTTGGAAGTGCAAGAACACCTCTCTTCCAAGGAAGTCCATCGAAGAGCCTATTTTGTTCATATGGCCACATGCACTTTCGCTTTGCTCTTTTCACTCGAGTTTCATGGTCTTACTTCCTCCCGTGGAAGTTTTAACTCCACATGTTGAGCAACTCCAATTTCATCATTATTTGGTGCATCATTTGTCATGCAAAGTTTGGGAGTTTCTTCCATGTTAAGCTCTTCCTTCACCTTTGGAGGCATTATCTCAATCCTGCACACACGACTCTCAAAAGGAGGATTGTTATATGAGTTAGTTAAATCAAAATCCACCCTACCTTCCTCTACATTCAAAGAGAGCTTACCATTTCTTACATCTATTATCGCTCCAGTTGTGGCCAAGAATGGCCTTCCAAGAATGATAGGGAATTTAGAATTCTTGTTCATATCCAACACCATGAAATCGATGGGAATGAAAAATTTACCTACCTTTATAGGGACGTTCTCTAGTATGCCTATAGGAGTTTTAGTTGAGCCATCCGCAAATTGTAAAGAAAACTTGGATGGACTCAATTCCCTAGTTCCTAACCTTTCAAAGATGGTAAGTGGCATCAAACTCGCGCTAGCCCTTAAGTCACATAAGGCTTGGTCTATTTTCACTTCTCGAATCGAGCAAGCAATATAGAAACTTCCTGGATCTTTTAGTTTAGGAGGCATATTAGTTTTTATCATGGCATCATGCTCCTCAATTAAGCTCTTAGTTTCTTTTTCTACTTGCTTTTTCTTGACCAACCTTTGTGGGAAAAGTATTGGGGGTTGATAAGGTGGTGGGGGGACATACTTTGGCTCTATCTCTTCATGTTCACTCATGTCCTCCTCACATTCCACATCATTTTCAACTACCCCAAGTTTATCATCCCTCAAGTATATAGCATTACAGTGCTCATTGGGATTAACTTCGGGTTGTCCTGGAAATGTACCCTTAGTTCTAGAATATGTACTAGCTTGTTGGGCAATCTGAGTTTCTAACATCTTATTATGGATGACTAAGTTGTCTACCTTAGATGTTAACTCCTTTATTGCCTCATTGACTGCCCTACCTTGTTGTCTAAACCCTTCATTTTGCTTTGTTTGAGTTTCAACAAAATTTTCCAAAAGAGACTCAAGTTTAGACTTTTGTACCTGAGGATACCCCAATGCGGGTTTCCTAATACCTTGGCCTTCCTGGAATTCATGGTTCAACGTGTTATTGTAGTTCCCGTAGGAGAGATAAGGATTATTCTTACTCACTTGGTTGTAAGGATTTGGAGGAGCATAGTTTAGCAACTTTGGGTTCGTGTCATAGAAGTTGTGACAAGAGTTCACTTGTTCCCTCGAAGCACCGGATCCAGGAGCAATACCATGTGGGCACTCCATTATGTCATGTCCCTGTATTCCACAAATCTCACAAAAAACATTCGTAGCACCTATTGAACTCACATTAGCCTTTTCAAGCTTATCAAAGCGTTTATTCAATGAGTCAAATTTAGACATAATTAAACCAGTACTATTCATTTCAAACTTACCCCCCGAAAGCTTTTTCGGGTTATTACCTCTTTCCGAACCCCATTGGTGATAGTTGGTGGCTACGTTTTCAATGATATTGAATGCTTCAGTCAGTGGTCTATTCATAAAGGCTCCACCAACTGCGAAGTCAAGTGACACCTTCGAAGAGTAATCCAATCCGTTGTAGAAGGTATGCACTAAAAACAACCTCTCGAGTCCATGATGTGGGCAAGACTCTAGCAATCCTTTGTAACGATCCCAAGCTTCGGATAAGCATTCTCTGTCCTTTTGTAAGAAGCCGGTGATCTAAGTTCGTAGTTAAGCAGTCTTGGATGGAGGGAAGAATTTTTCCAAGAATGCCTGCTCCAGTTGGTCCCAAGTTGACAAAGTATTAGCGGGCACTTGCTTCAACCAATCTTTTGCCTTTCCAGTTAGAGAGGAGGGGAATAACGTCAAGTGAATAGCATGAATAGGGGCACCGTGAATTCTTATTGTATCGATGAACTCCAAGAATGTCTCCCCATGATCAGTCGGGTCCTCCGAGGGTAATCCTTCAAATTGATTTTGCCTAATCATGCCAATTAACAGAGGCGGTATAGTGTAGTTCTCTGCCTCAATTTCTGGCCTAGCAATCCCAATTCGCAAACCCCTAGCATTTGGGGCTGCGTAGTCCTTCAGTGGTTTGGTATCTGATAGATTCACCATGAATGTAATGGGAATCAACCTCTCTCTCTCTTTGTCTTTGTAGTCTCCCACGTCTATGAAAGGTCCTTTCGATCTTGGGGTCAACTTCAATGAGATTTCCAAGACTTTGGGATCTTCAATGCATCAAGGCCCCCATTGGCCACTAGGCTACCGAGGTACAACATCTTTTCACTTGTCTTTTGGTATTCATGTTCCATTGGTGTCTTATTAAATCTTTTTAAGCGCTTGGGGTGAAAACCCCTATCTTAAACTGTTTTCGGTTTTCTGTTCTGGGCATGGGAGCTCGGGCGTGCTTCTTATCCAGCACGGTTGTGCTGGCCCTTGAGTCAAGCACGATCGTGCTGACTGATAAGCACTGCCGTGCTCAAGGAGCAAGGCCTCTTCTGGGTTTATGATGGAGCACAGTCGTGCTCCTTATTAAGCACAGTCATGCTCTAGAGCATGCCGTACTGTTCTGGGAAGCGAGGGTTGTAAACCATTGCCAAATTCCTTGGGGGAAAACATAGATTAAACCTATTGGCATTACTAAGTTCCTTAACTCCAATCTTATCGCTTAGGCTTAATCTTTATGGCTTATAGTTTTTTGGGGAATTAATCCTTTAATTGGATTCTCTCAAACTCTCACAAATCACTCCCTAGTGTCTTTCTAAACCTCTAAGCAAAGATCCTCACATTATCATTAACATTCATGTCTTATTAACCAAAGGGGGAAAACCTCCCTTTTATCATTAACCTATCATCATAGATTAAACATCGTTTATCATTAATGTTCACAACGAACAACCAACAACCAATTCATGGCAATTCATTCAATCATGGCATCAACACATAACATATTATAATTATAATAACAACATCATCATCAATGATCCAAATAAACATATCATAACACATAAGTCATATTATCATCCAGGACATCAATTCACGTAAACATATTATCATCAAACATATAATCTAGTGAGGTTATCAAACATAAAGGGTCATGGGAACCTTTCGTCTTACGCTACCCCTGAGCCTACATACACATATTGCCCTTTCTCCTCATACTTGGTATGAAGATTCCTCTCTAAACAACGTCGTTCCAACCGATTCCCTCAATTGGCTCGATGAATCGTCTTAAGCCTTGGCCAACATAAAAAAGGTTAACCAATTAGTTTCCCAATCAAAAGAATTGAAAAGGAAGCACAAAGGGAAAGACATTTACCTTACGATAATTGGCACTTAGCGCGTGAAGGACTCTCCCAAGGAGCGTCAACAATAGTTAGGTTCTAAGAAAAGGGAAAGAAACGGCTGTCGTTTCACACTTAGGGTTGCCAAAAGTGCCAATTTGAGGGTTGTAACTCGTAACCCTCACAAACTGATGTCTATATATAGACTCAGGCCCGAGCACGGTCGTGCTTACTATTGACACGGTCTTGCTCAACTTAGCGTCATCGAGACGCGTTTGATTGCTGAGCATGGTCGTGCTTACATCAGCGTCAACGAGACACTTGCAGCCTAAGCACGGGTGTAACAGCCTGATTTTTAATTACACTGTTTAACTGGTTAAAATATAATTATTTATATTTTAATCTGAGATCAAGAAGATGATTTTAAATAAAATAAAATCATATTCATATTCTCTCTTACGGTATAAATTTCAGACGGAACCCAGGCTGCGTTTTCATTGACAGTAAGATTTTATTGAGCAAAAACCCTAATTTCGACTCGGGAATGAAACGAAAATGATTTATATTTCGTTCCCAATGATTTTCAGAATTTTGGAAAAATTCTTTAGGAATGAAATAATATTATTTTATTCGGGCGTAATCCTGACGAAAACTCGTAAAACCTAAGTCGGGGGATAAGTCGGGTAAACTACGAAGTCAATTATGGAGCTGAGGTATTAGGAGAAATTAATGAAGCAGAGAGGACAAGGAGTCAAGTATTAAATGCTAGTAATCTTGAATTTTCAAGTGAAATAACCAAAATACCCCTAAGCTTAACCTAACCAACGTTGAGTTAAATTTTAACCATGGTTAAGGAACCAATATTAATTCTTATGGCCAAGAATCATCCACACCATTCTTTAATTGTGAGCCACATAAATATTAACCATGGTTAGCAAAGTAACCCTAGTTAAGTTAATTATTAACCATAGTTAACTATTATATGTTATTATATTCCAAAAACCTACTATTTGTTTCCAATTGATCCAAACATGGCCTAAAGCTACTCCTAAAACTTCATTGTTATTCTTGCACAACTTGATCATTCTTTCACTTTCTTTCATTATCTAGAGGTAAACCCTCACTTCTATGATCTTACTTATCTTCCTCATCACCTTAACTCTCTTTATCATCCCCTATTTCGGAGCAAAGGAGAAAAATTGAGAGAGAAACATCAATTGTTATAAGAAAGCCATTGTTGGAAGCTTTGAACAATAACTGGAGCAGTCGCAGTGAGATAGTTGAAAAACACTATTCAACCGTTGGATCTTTCTCCAATCTTAGAAGCAGGTTCGAGCCTTGTGGTTATTCATATCCAATGGTTAAAATTGTGAAGAAACCTCCATATAATGAGATATTGAGCTCGGACAATGGGTCTAGGAGGTGAGAAACTCAACCCGGGTACCACCAAACCTGTCACAATAGAATTACAATCTGAGATTCGTTAACCGTTGGATCAGGATGAAACTTTGTTATAAGGTTTAGGAAGGATAGTTCTTCATTGTCACCGTTCAGTTTTATAAATAAAGATGTGTCTAGAGGAATGGAGCTCGAACAATAGCTCTCTTTTGGTAGCTTTTCCCTAGGATTCTTGAGCTTATTTTCAATCCGATTTTCCTAAGTCCAACAGTTGTTCTCTACTGAAAGCGGAAATGTGTATGTGTAAGGATGGATGGTGGCAGATTTGTGGATGTTGTTGGATAGCGTACTGAGAGCTTGTATGGGAAAGCGCGCACGTCAATCAGATAGGGGAAAGAACCATTCCATCGTCAGAACGGATAAGTAGTATATAATTTATAATAATGGTGTAGGGCGACCTAAACCCTACTAGAGGTCGAGTAATCGACAAGACCAAAATCACGTTGAATGCTTTTCATAAAAATCAATGATGATTTGAGGATTGTAGGTTTGTCGACCTTAGGATGATTTTATCTTATCTCGAGGTTGATTGAATTTATTATTATTATTGAATTGCTTATGTGATATTTTGTGATATTTGAATATTTATGATTGTCTGTGTTATGCATGATCTGCCTGGTTTATTACTATGCTAAGTTATCTTTTAAGTAAATATGTATGTTGTTTGGGAGATGTTATTGTGGGTGAGAGGATGATTGGGATTTAGATGTGCCTAACCTAACTAAATGATATTTTATTATGATGAGATCAATGACGTGAGATAACTTGATATAAGTGTTGAGATAGTGATCAAAGGTTAAGGCAGGTTTGCATAGAGGTGTGTGGACGGATAATTTTGTATGGTGCAGCTATTCCCTAACGGGAATGGGGTGTGCACCAATGCAAATGTATACAGACACTTCGTTTGGTCGATTGGTGGATAACTCTAATCAGATGAGGGATGGTGACAGGATTAGAGAAGGTCAAGTCAGCATAAAGGTTTAGATTGCATAAGAGTAAGGGTAGAGGATGATATCATAATTTGTGGATGATTTATTAGATGTGTGTTGATTGTCTGTGACATTTATTTATGATATATTATTACTCTTTTCCACTTTTTGATGATAAAATTGCTTCTTATCCCCTATATTTCTGTATTTTTGTGTGTTTACTTTATTTACGTTAGAAGACTGGATGGAGGATTATGTTGCTGAGGAGCTGGACGGAACTCTGTATGAAGCGGAGGTTGTGGAGGAGTTGGATGGTACTCCTTACGAACCAGAGACTGGAGGTCGAGCTGTGACCCATGGTGATTAGAGTATAGACATTATGGACAGTGTGTCTAAGGAGTATTTTTATATTTCCCGCTAAGTATGACTGTTGTTAAGTATATGCCTGTGAGATATCCTACTGAGAGGGTATCCTCAATAGTATTTTGTAATAAGATTATAAGACTTAAATGTGTTGTGTATCTATCACCTAAATATGGTGTGTTGTTTTTGATGAACTAAAGTTGTACGTTATTTAACTGAAGTTTATATTTTACGTACTTTTCACGCTAAGCGCGCGATTAAGAAATAAATTACGAGGGAATTAATCTAATAAAACACCGGGGCACAACGGGGTGTCTCGACGGGCATGCTGGTGAATGAGCACAGGAGTGCTCATGTACTAGAAAGGGATTTTAAGGATAAAACCCTCACTTAGCCCTTAACCAACAACACTATACTAAGTCCTAATTACTTAACAATCAAACAAGCATACAACCAAGCGCTTAACGAAAAATGAGGTGTTACAATTCCACCCCTCTTATAAAAAATTTTGTCCTCGAAATTTCTATGTACCTCGAAGGAAGAGGTGTGGGTAAGCCTCCATCATCTTGCTTTCAAACTCCCAAGTTTCACTCTCCATCATCTTACGTACTTTTCACGCTAAGCGCACGATTAAGAAATAAATTACGAGGGAATTAATCTAATAAAACACCGGGGCACAACGGGGTGTCTCGACGGGCATGCTGGTGAATGAGCACAGGAGTGCTCATGTACTAGAAAGGGATTTTAAGGATAAAACCCTCACTTAGCCCTTAACCAACATCTCTATACTAAGTCCTAATGACTTAACAATCAAACAAGAATACAACCAAGCGCTTAACGAAAAATGAGGTGTTACAATTCCAGCCCTCTTATAAAAATTTCGTCCTCGAAATTTCTATGTACCTCGAACGAAGAGGTGTGGGTAAGACTCCATCATCTTGCTTTCAAACTCCCAAGTTTCACTCTCCTTAGTCACCCCGCTACAAACGAATTTAACCAAATGAATCTCATTTCCCCTCAGCTGCTTCACCCTCCGATCCTCAATTCGAAGTGGTAGTACCTCAAAAGTCAAGTTCTCTTTCAATTGTATGCTATAGGGTACTATTACATGACTCGGATCATGAATGTATTTTCTAAGTTGTGACCCATGAAAGACGTTGTGAAGTTTGGACAAGAAAGGTGGCAATTCTATTTGGTAAGAAACTTCACCGACCCTTCTAAGAATTTGGTAAGGACCAATGAATTTGGGAGTAAGTTTCTTCGCTTTCATCACTCTACCAACCCCAGTTGTCGGGGTAACTCTCAAGAATACATGACCCCCTTCCTGGAATTCGAGTGCCTTCCTCCTTTTGTCATGGTAGCTTTTTTGCCTACTCTGTGCCACTTTCATCTTTTCCTGATGCACCTTCATATTTTCTGTTGTTTCTTGCACTATCTCAGGTCCTAGCACCACACTGTCACTAGGTTCACTCCAACACAAGGGTGTCCTACATCTACTCCCGTAAAGAGCTTCATAAGGTGCCATCCCAATACTGGAATGGAAGCTGTTGTTGTAGGTAAACTCTATCAGGGGCAAAAACTTGTCCCAACTACCCAACTGCTTTAGCACACAAGCTCTCAACAAGTCCTCTAAGGTATGGATGGTTCTCTCATACTGACCATCAGTCTGTGGGTGATAAGCTGAACTTAGCCTAAGCTTCGTTCTTAAGGCCTCTTGCAAACTGTTCCAAAACCTAGAGGTAAATCTATGATCTCTATCTGACACTATGCTAGAGGGTACACCATGAAGCCTAACTATCTCTTTGATGTATAACATGGTCAACTTTTCCAAAGATTATTCCATGTTTATGAGGATGAAATGGGCAGACTCAGTCAATCTATCCACAACGACCCATATAGCTTCATAACCAGTTGGACTCCTAGGGAGTCCAAACACAAAATCCATGGAGATACTATCCCATTTCCATTCTGGGATACTTAAAGGATGCAACTTTCCGGATGGATTTTGATGTTCTATCTTAGCCTTTTGGCACACTAAGCAAGCATACACAAACTCAGTTACATCTTTCTCCATCCTAGGCCGCCAAAACATCTTCTTAAGATCCTGATACATCTTAGTGGCACCTGGGTGCACACTTAAGCCACTCCTATGTCCTTCCTCGAGGATCAACTTCCTAAGCTCAGGAACATCTGGTATGCAAACTATATCTTTGAACCTCAAGACTCCATCACTTCCATCCTTAAAACTAAGATCTCTACCTTGAGCGAGCAACTCTCTTTGGTCTAAGAGAAACTTATCTAGCTTTTGACCCTAATCCATCAAACTGTTGGTAACCTTCAAGATTCCAATCCTGATGCTCTTAGGGGTAACTTCCCAAGCTAAACTAAGGTCTCTAAATTCCTCAATCAGATCCATCTCCCCAACCATTAAAGCGGAGACGTGCAAGGTTTTTCTACTCAAGGCATCTGCTACCATATTGGCCTCTCCAGCGTGGTAGGTCAACTCAAACTCATAATCCTTAAGGAATTCCATCCACCTACGCTGCCTCATATTGAGCTCTTTTTGGTCAAACAAATATTTCAAACTCTTCTGATCACAAAAGACCTCAAACTTAGCTCCATAAAGGTAATGCCTCCGGATCTTTAAGGCAAGCACCACAGCTCCTAACTCTAGCTTATGGGTAGGGTAGTTCTTCTCATGGGTTTTCAACTACCTAGAGGCATAAGCTATTACCTTACCATTTTGCATCAACACTCCACCTAAACCTTGCTTCGATGCATCAGAATACACTACAAGAGGTTTACTAGGATCGGGCAAAACCAAAACCTGTGCTGACGTTAACCTATCCTTCAGGGTTTGTAAACTCTCCTCACACTTACAGTCCCGCACAAACAGCTGTCCCTTTTTGGTGAGACAGGTCAAGGGTAAAGCTAACTTGGAAAAGCCTTCTATGAACCTCCTATAATACCTGTCTAAAGCCAAGAAACTCCTAATCTCGGTCACTGACTTTGGCGTTCCCACTGGAGCCGTCTCTACCTTAGCTGGATTCACGACTATGCCACCCTTAGAGATAACATGTCCCAAGAAGCTCACTTCCTCTAATCAAAACTTACACTTAGACAACTTCGCATACAACTGTTTTTCCTTAAGGGTCTGCAAGACAAACCTCAAGTGTTCCTCATGTTCCTCCTTGATCTTGGAGTACACTAAGATGTCATCCTTGAAAACCACCACAAACTTATCCAAGTAAGGGTGAAAGGTCTTGTTCATGTAGTCCATGAACACGGAATGAGCATTAGTCACGCCGAAGGGCATGACCATGTACTCGTACTGACCATAGCATGTCCTAAACGCTGTCTTCGGGATGTCCTTAGACTTAACCCGAATCTAATGGTACCCTGACCTCAAATCTATCTTAGAAAAGACGTAAGCGCTTATCAACTGGTCCATGAGATCATCAATCCTAGGGAGGGGATACCGATTCTTTATGGTCACCTTGTTGAGCTGCCGATAGTCAACACACAACCTCATACAACCATCCTTTTTCTTCACCAACAACATTGGCGCCCCCCATGGGGATACGCTAGGTCTAATAAACTGCTTTTGCATCAGGTCCTCTATCTGTTTGTTCAACTCTGCTAGCTCTAGAGGAGACATTCTATAGGGTGCTATGGATATAGGCCCGATGTTAGGCACTAAGTCTATGGTAAACTCAACATCTCTCTCTGGGGGAAAGTTATAAACATCCCCCGGGAACACTTCAGGAAATTCTCGCACAACAAGCATGCTTCCAACATCGGGATGGCTCTCTAATTCCAGGGAAGCTAGCATCATGTACACTTGGGCTTCGTCTTTTATCGAAGCATTCACTTGGTTAGCAGAAAGGAAGTTCGGATCCTTAGACTCCACTGGAGTTCCAAAAACTATGGTCATATCAAAACAATTCAAAAGGACGTGGTTGGAAGATAACCAGTCCATGCCAAGAATAACATCAAGGTCCTTTAAGGGTAAGCATACAAGATCAACAACAAAATTTCAACCATCAATGGTAATATGACAGTTCTTGCATGCATGAGAAGCAAGAACGGGTTTGTTTGTGGGTGTGGCAACAACCAAATCATGATCAAGGAAAGTCACAGGCAATTCAAGATTTTTTAAGACATTCATGAGATACGAAGGAATGAGTCTCACCCGAATCAAACAACGCAGTCACGGGAGTCCCATAAATGAGGCACATACCTTGGATCAAGTCTTCAGATTCGGAGGCTTCGGTACCACTGAGAGCAAAGACTCTCCCTGTGGTCTTCAGTCGGTTGGCTTGAGGCTTCTGACCCTTGCCAGCACGTTGTGGCTCTGACTTGGATCCTCCGTAATCCCGGCTGGTGTGGCCATACTTGCAACACTTAAAGCAGATGATGTCCTTCTCCTTGCATTGATTGGTGTAGTGACTCTGTCCACACTTGCCGCACCTCAGGGGTTTAGGTGTAGAAGAATCCCACTCTCCAGACCTGTCTGAAGAAGGCTGTAGCTTCTTACCATCACGCTTAAAGTTCCGGCCAGCTAGGGCGAGACGCGACTTCCACTTGTTCCCCTGATCACTCTTCATGTTACCCTGATTGTTTGATCCCTTGGAGGCTGATCCTCCAGACTTGCAAGCTTCCTCATAGATCCTGCATTTGTTCACGAGAACTGGAAACACTTTGATCTCCTGGTAGCTAATAGCCTGCTTGATCTCAGGGCGCAAACCATCCTCAAACTTGATGCACTTAGAGCGGTCGCCCGTCGTATACTGATACAGAGTATAATAACTGGTGAGCTCCTCAAATTTAGCTGCATATTCTCCCACTGACATGTTACCCTGCTTCAGCGCCAAAAACTCCATCTCTTTCCTGTCACAGATGTCGGCTGGAAAGTACTTCACTAGAAATCCATCTTTGAAGACGTCCCATGTAACCACAATACCTGCAGCCTGCATGCGCTGGCGGTAGTTCTCCCACCAGTGATCCGACTCCTCTGTCAGCATAAAAGTTCCAAAGATGACCTTCTGCTTGCCATTGCATCCCATAGCTCTGAAAATCTTCTGTCTCCCTCAACCACAACAGGGCACCCTTAGGATCATAAGCTCCTCTGAAGGACGGCGGATTGTTGAGACCCTGGAACTTAGCTTGTCCCACGTTGTTGTTGGCATTCTGGTTCTGGCCTATCGCGTTGGCAAGAAGTGCCAAAGCATCAGCGATAGCCTGGTCGTTCCTGCCTCCTCTTCCTGCCATAAGTTCCTGTAAACAGCCAAGACAACTTGTTACACACAGGGAACTTAAAGCAGGAAAAGTTGTGGCTTCTAACACATAGCATCATTGTCTATAACAAGTATAGACAATTCAAACAAGAGCACACAACAGACTCACAACAGACTCATACCACGTCCGGACTGGGCCGAACTGCTCTGATACCACTAAATGTGGCACCCTCTACCCAGCATACATATAAAAGCATATAAAAGATAAAAATAAATACTATAAAAGAATACTTCATTTAATAAAGGAATAAAACAACGGGCAGAGGTTGCCGCATTGTCACATGTTCAAACGCAAAAATAAAACATATCATAAGGTCCAACATAAACATAATCATAAAAGCAAACCCAACCCCGATATCACATACAGAGCTGGTATAACCAAAATCAGGAATAACAAATCCTCGGATACAACCGAAACAACTAAAGAAACAACTACTAAAAAACTGGAAGTCCTAACGAAAGTAGCGGCTCCTCGGAGTCACTCCTCAACGGGTTGATCTCCATCCTCTGCACGTAGAGATATACATGCAACCCCAAACATAGCAAAGCGGAGTAAGAAACATTAACATGAATATAATGGCAAGGAAGCAGTTGGTAAGGCGAGCATACATCAAACACGCATGTTATATCAGACAGCTATATCATAACGGTCATCATCACATAATGCGTATGCTATACAATGCAGTTCTGCTTAACTGCTCTACTATGCACTTGGATCCAATCTATCTCAGAATGACAACTTCAGGGTTAAATTCCCACATTGGCCACTAGGCACCAACGTCGAGGCAATCCAACTTTCCTTGGTTGGACCCCTTGGATAGCCGACACACCTTACTCTTGGATGTGCCACCATGGGGGTACCAGGTCCCACGGAGGGCCAGATCGTCTTACTCACGGACAACCTCCCCTATGTTGCACATCCCCCGTTACCATCTCCAATACGTGAATGCATGTCAAACAACACACCATCACAATCACCACCTCCACTTGGGCCCATAGGTTACCCAAGTTTTAACCCCATCATCGCCTCGACCACTAGACTATCAAGGATTATTGCTAATGTTCATCGTTAAGTCTTTTAATCATTCTGGCCGTTCTGCACCAGAGATTACCACCTCGACCACTCGGCTATCGAGGTCCCCTTGGCCACTTAGCTACCAATGTACATCATTATCATCACTCTAGTCATTAAGCACTAAAGATTACCACCTTGACCATCATGCATCAAGGCCCCCTTGGCCACTAGGCTACCAAGGTACAACTTCTTTTCAATTGTCTTTTGGTCTTCAGGTTCCGTTGGTGTCTTATTAAATCTTTTTAAGCGCTTGGGGTGAAAACTCCTATCTTAAACTGTTTTCTGTTTTCTGTTCTGGGCAAGGGAGCACGGGCGTGCTCCTTATCCAGCACGGTTGTGCTAGCCCTTGAGTCAAGCACGGTCATGGTGACTGTTAAGCAAAGTTGTGCTCAAGGAGCAAGGACTATTCTGGGTTTATGATGGAGCACGGGCGTGCTCCTTTTAAGCACGAGCGTGCTCTAGAGTAGGCCGCACTGTTCTGGGAAGCAAGGGTTGTAAACACTTGCCAAATTCCTTGGGGTAAAACATAGAGTAAACCTATTGGCATTACTAAGTTCCTTAACTCTGATCTTATCACTTAGGCTTAATCTTTATGGCTTATAGCTTTTTGGGGAATTAATCCTTTAATTGGCTTCTCTCAAACTCTCACAAATCACTCCCTAGGGTCTTTCTAAACCTCTAAGCAAAGATCCTAACATTATCATTAACGTTCATGTCTTATTAACCAAAGGGGGAAAAACCTCCCTTTTATCATTAACCTATCATCATAGATTAAACATCATTTATCATTAATGTTCACAACGAACAACCAACAACCAATTCATGGCAATTCATTCAATCATGGCATCGACACATAACATATTATAATTATAATAACAACATCATAATAGATGATCCAAATAAACATATCATAACACATAAGTCATATTATCATGACAAGACATGAATTCACATAAACATATTATCATCAAACATATACATCTAGTCATGTTATCAAACATAAAGGGTCATGGGAACCCTTCGTCTTACGTTACCCCCGAGCCTACATACACATATTGTCCCTTCTCCCCGTACCTCGTATGAAGATTCCTCTCTAAAAAACGTCGTTCCAACCGGTTCCCTCGATTGACCTGATGAATCGTCTCAAGCCTTGGCCAACATAAATAAGGTTAACCAATTAGTTTCCCAATCAAAAGAATTGAAAAGGAAGCACAAAGGGAAAGACGTTTACCTTACGATAATTGGCACTTAGGTCGTGAAGGACTCTCCCAAGGAGCAAGAATGCCAAGAACAGTTGGTGTAACACCCTACTTTTTATTTTCCGATTTTTATTTTTTCAGTAAAAATATTTTCGTTGTATTAACCGGTATAAATGTATTTATTTATATTTTTATCCGAGTTCATGGAGATTGATTTTTATGAAATAAAAATCATATTCATACTCTATCTTAGGTTAGAAGCTTAGGATAAAAATTTGGGTTGAAAATTCAGACGGAAATCGGTATGCGTTTTCACTGACAGTATAATTTTACTGAGCAGAAAACCTAATTTTGACTCGTGAACGAAATGGTTTATATTTAAATCATATTTCTAACGAGTTTGGTTGCTTTGAAAATTTTCAATCGAAAACGAAATATTATGCTTTTACGCAGAAGTAAAACCCTAATCGGGAAACCGATAGAGTCGAAAATGGAACTGTAGAGACCCGTCAAGAGATTGGGACAACGATTCATACATGATGACTCATGGAGGATGAGTCACCAAGCATTTATGAGCATTAAATGCTAGTAATCATGACTTTTAGGTAAAAAGACCAAAATACCCCCAAGCTTTCGCGGGTATTAACAAGACACATCTACGCACTCTTAACCACTCATTTTACATGGTTTTAAACCTCCCACATCTCTTCAATTTCGTGCATCCATATATACTCAACCATGCCTATTTCATTTTGATTTCGTTTCATTATTTTCCTCTCAAAAACCGAAATCGGGTAAACGACGGAGCTGCGTACGGAATTTTCGGGAACCGCTAACGGATAGGATCGGTGACTCATTAATGAGTCACTTTATGTGGCCCAAAATCAGCCTCACCTCCATCAAATGTGAGCCACATATTTATTAACCATAGTTAAGCAAAGTAACCCTGGTTAAGTTAATTATTAACTATGGTTAAGCTTATATTAATTAAATAATCACAAAACCCATTAATCTAAAAGTTAAAAACCAAACAAGGCCTAAGATTTTCCCTATAAAAGCCCTCCAAACCGTGGCCTCCCCTCACTATTTCACTCATCTTCTTCATCTTCTTCATTTTTCCTCATTTCTTCACAAATCACCAAAACTCCATTTTCTTCTTCAAAAGCTCCAAGTACTTCCATTGAAGAACTTGTCAAGATCATCATATTTTCTCCATATTCTTCATACACTTGAGGTAACATGATCATCTCATCCCTTGTTTAAGCTTTTGTTCTTCATATGTCATAGTTTTCCATTTCTAGATCTAGAACTTGTAATAATTCTAGAAAATTGTAGAAAAATCATACAAATGCGAAACCAATTTCTATGATCTAGTTATGATCCCTACTTTCTTTATCCAAAAGAATGTGATCAAAATAATTTTCCTTCCCTATTTTCTAATTGAGGCGGAAACTGACTATAAAAGTGGTTTTCATGTTTTGTTGTTTTTTTTTTAAGTTAGTACTTGATTTAAGTTCTGTAGTACTTGTATAGCTTAAATCCAAGAGCTTAGGTTCAGTAAAAATCCCTAGCCTAATTTTATTTATGAGGCCGAAATTCAATTAAATAGGGCTTGGAATATTATATTGATGTTTTCAAGTCATAGCAATGTATCTAGGCTACCTAGGACCTAAGTAATTAGTATCCAAAAGCTTAGGTTGAGAAAATAACTCTAACCCTCATTTGGATGAGTTGGCCGAACCTAGTACCATATGTCCATATTTAGATTTGTTGATTCATTTGTTTTATTGTTGATTTGGTTGATGGTGGTTTTGTTAACTCGTGGCGGGATAACGAGGATCGTCGTTTTCGTGTTTCCGGTGATAACTCAGGTGGGGGAAAGAATCATTCTACGGTCGGAATCCATAAGTAGCATATTATATAATAATTGTGTAGGGCGACCTAAACCCTACTAGTAGTTGAGTAATCAACAAGACCAAAATCACATTGGAAACCTTTTCTGTAAAACCCATGGTGATTTGGGGATTGTAGGTTTATCGACGTTAGGATGATTTTATCTTATCTGAGGTTGATTGAATTTATTATTATTATTGCATTGCTTATGTGATATTTTGTGGTATTTGAATTATTTTATGATATTGTGCTATGCATGATCTGCCTGGTTTTTAATATTGTGCTTAGTTGATTTTTAAGTAAGGATATGTGTTGTTCGGAAGATAATTGTTTGGGTGAGAGAATAAAGGTGATTTAGAGGTGCCTAGCCTAAATAAGTGGTTTTATCTATGAGGAAAAAGGTGTTGAGACTTTGATGGAAGGTTGAGGCACTAGGTTGTTATTGATGTAATTTAGGGAGATTCATTTATAGATGTATTGTTATTCACAGTCGTGTGAGTGGAACACACGAGGTCAGGATATCCTATTTTGGGATATCGGATATTGCGGGTGAGTGCCCTACGGATGTGGATGCCGAGGTAGACAACTTAATATTCTTGTAGTTCTTGACACGATCGCATAATCTTAGCACTGGACCGTTCTGGATTCATACTCCTTGACGCGTTCGCATATTCTTGGTACTGGACCGTTTTGGACTAATACTCGCTTAGTCGTTGACGCGTTCGAAAGTTATTGGCACTGGACTGTTTCGGACTACTGACTAATGTGACAGGATTAAATATGACCACATCAGTATAAAGTCTTAGTTGCAGGGGCTGAGGGTAGAGGATGATATAGTGAATTGAGGATGATTGTTGATTTTGAGTGATGCGTGTCTGTGGCTATTATTATATTATGTGCTATGTATTCTGTTCCACTTTTGATTATAGAACTGTTTCTTATCCCCTGTATCTTTCGGTATGTTTTATTTTATTTTTTATGGGATCGTACTTGAAGACCCTGTGGCTGAGCTGAACGAAGAGGGGTTGGATGGAACTCCCTATGAACCGGAAGCCAGAGGTCGAGTCGTGACCCATGGTGATTAGGGTCTAGTTAGTCTATGGCCAGTGCATCTCGTGAGACGTTTTATATTTTCCGCTAAGCACAACTTTTGTTTAAGTATATGCATGTGAGGAATCCTACTGAGAGGATACCCTCAACAGTGTTTTGGTAATGTAATAAATAAATAGGTGTGTATTTATATATATTAACGTTGGTGTGTTTTAAATTTGAAGAAGTTATATGATAATTAATTAAGTTTTAATTTTTATATATTTTCAACAATAAGCGCGCGATTAAGTAAATAATTATTAAGGTTTTAATGTAATAATACAATAGGGCACAACGGGGTGTCTCATTTGGTGGTATCTGAACAGTTCGATTCTAATCGGACTGTGAGGTTTAGGATGTTGTTACTGGCCGTGTCTAGTGGAGTCCACATCGGATATTGACTATGCTTAGAAGATGGGTAGTGTTGTTGTTACGCCGGCAAGTGTACCGGGTCGTCGCAAGTAATAAAACACGGTAAGAGTCTACCGAGGTCGAACACAAGGATTGGGCTACCAATTCGACTAATTTCGCGAGAAATCCGATAAGTTGGTTAAGTAGAGAAAGTGGTTGGAGAGAAACTAGGATCACAATTCAAATTAACAAATCAAATCAAATCAAATAAGATATGGTGATGAAATCTGGAATTAAAAACATCTAAGGTTTCGAATCCACCTACCCAATCATGCAAAGTACCCAAGTGATAATGATCTCCTCCCTAGGTTCAATTTTAATGTCAACGGGACCCCTAAATTCTCCTATATTCACTGTCGTGCTCAATAGGACATATTCGATGATTTGAGTTAATTACTTACTAGGTCTCTTAACCCTAATCTCGAATTCTATTAATTCTTGTTCCCTAAGAGTTGCATCGATCTCCTATTCACTCTCGTGCAATACTCGACCGATGATCCCAATTCAAGTTCTAAAACGCGAATCGCCTCTCGGCCTCAAACACGTTTAACTAGTGAATCACGCAAAACATATGATCAACACAATGAAAGCAGAATTGGAAAACAATAATTGAATTAAAGGAGAAGGAGATATACAATCACATGAGCACTATGCCGCCATGGGTGGCTTCATCGATCCCTTAGACAAGGGGATTAGTTCCTCATGTCCGTAACAACGACGCACGTACAATCAAAAATCATCCTAAGAATAAGAATTAAGAGAAGAGAAGGGGAGACGCAGCTCCAGAATAAGGATTCTAAAAGATCTACAATCAGTTCTGATGCCAAAAGTCCTCTAATTCTGTTCTGCAGTGCCTTATTTATAGGGAGGCCACGCGTCACGGCCGTGATGGTCATCAGAGCCAGGCCGTGACGGCTTCTGTTTCTGGCGCTTCTGTGGGATTCAAACCCTCGCGACGCGAAGGATGTCTCGCGACGCGAGCCTTCTTGTCACGGCCCGTGATGTGAATCACGGCTAAGCCGTGACGGTCTCTGACTTGTGTGGGTTTTTGGTCACGGTCGTGATATACATCACGGCTAGGCCGTGATGGTCTCTGACTTTTGTGGATTTTTGGTCACGGCCGTGATACACATCACGGCTAGGCCGTGATGGTCTCTGACTTCCAAGTCTTCATTATTCGCGAGGCGAGAATCCTGTTCGCGGGGCTAGACCTCCAAAAGTGCTTTTTCCCGCTGCTTCTTGACTTTCCTTGATTCTCAGAGCTTCACTTATTTACCTGAAAACACCAAAAGCAACCAAAAGCATAATTCTATCCAAAATAAGCTAAAAACTACACAAAAGACGCAAAACGAGTCAAAGTCCAACTTAGGAACAAAACAAGGCAAATTTGGGCGAAAACGAGAGTGAACTCGACAGATTGGCACATAAACCCTAGTTCATCTAGTCATAAAACTAGATAAGCCATAGGCTTATCAAAACACCCCAAACTTAAACCTTGCTTGTCCCCAAGCAAGATAAAACTCAAAAAGGACTCAAGACTTGTCAAACCTGAAGGATCTAATCAATTTCGCACAAATTTCATGCACTCAAAACAGTTTTTCTTCTTTGATTCCCCCCCTTTTTCATCAATGTAATCCTCACATTCATCTACTTTAAACAATTGAGAATTTATCATTCATGTCATCATTACTCTAAGTTGAGGCTCAAAGATACACACAAAGGAAGATCACCTATTTCAAACAATTGCCTTCCTCACAAGGGCATTTAGTATTTCACTCATTCGCTCAAGTTTGTCTAGGCTATCAACTTTTCACTCACTTTCACATTCTAAGAGCACTTCCCATGAATTTGATTTTCATCTCAAAAATGGTTCCCACGAAAACATGTATGCAACATCAGAAGGTCTTTTAAAGGTTGTAATGAGGCCTGGCTCAAGGTAAGATATTCAAAGGATAGAGGCTAAGTCCCTAGGATCACTGAGAGCATGAAACTAATATCACAACAATTGAATTCACTCTCATATTATTCTCTTCCTTGCAATTGGTGGCTACACACCTCTTCCTTTTTATATTTATTTTTCTTTGCCCTTTTTGGCACATATTCAATGCTTTTCATCACCCATTTTCTTTTTCTTTTTCTTTTTTTTTTCTCAAGCCTTCGGCCCTTACTTCCATTTTTCTTTTTCTCAACTATGATTCATGAACTTGTAGCCACCCCAAACTTAGTTCCACAACAACACTCACAAAGCTAAAATTCCATACTCTCCTAAATCCTAGGATAGGGGAAAATCATGGTTTTTCTGAGTTAATGGCTTGTAATGTAAGGTCATCAAGAACAATAGGCTTCAAGGCTCAATGTGGCTAACTAGGGATCATTCATCAAGGTTGGTTCAATTTATGGCCAAGTAGTTAACTCAAAGAAAATTGCCTAAATCATTTGATGCAACACATAAACATGCAAACCATGAAGAGATTCAAGCAAATTCGGGAAAGTGCAACCTAAAAGTGATTCACACAGTCAAAAACAAAGTTGGAGGCTCAAATCCTCACCTGGACATTTTGCAAATTGTTTGACCGAGATACGATTCCTAGTGTGTGCACCCCCTCACCCCAAACTTATCATAAATCAAGTAATCACAACAAAATTCTCAAAGTTCAGTTTTCAATTTTTAAGTGGGGATAAACTTTTCTATTGTCAGAACCTAGGGGGAAATCATCAATGGTCAAAATAATTCATGCAATCAATCTATGCTCAATTTAATTAAAATCCAACAAGCTTGCCGACACGACATTCATACAACAACTCTTGATCTTCTCAAATTATTCAAGAGTGACAAACAAAAACAAAACAAAAAGCAAAAACAAAACAAAATTGAGGAGAGGAGAGGAATACCTAGCTTGGGTTGCCTCCCAAGTAGCGCTTGTTTAACGTCCCGAGCCTGACTCAAGTCTCCCCTAAGGGTTAATCCAGAAGAAACACTTGCTTTCCAGTTGGGATTGATTCCCCATGATAATGCTTTAACCTGTGCCCGTTCACCTTGAAGTTGCCAGAGGTCCCTTCTAATTCCACTGCCCCATGGGGGAAGACTTGTAGGATCTTGTATGGTCCCGACCACCTTGATTTCAGCTTCCCAGGAAAGAGCCTCAACCTTGAATTATACAGAAGCACCAATTGCCCGGGCTCAAACCTCCTAGGCAAGATGTGTTTGTCATGCCATGCCTTCGTCCGCTCCTTGTAGATTCTTGCATTCTCATAAGCTTGCATGCGGATCTCCGACAGCTCATTCAAGTCCAACAGCCTCTTCTCACCGGCCTTTGTCAAGTCAAAGTTGAGCTCCCTAATTGCCCAATAAGATTTCTCCTCCAACTCCACCGGTAGGTGGCATGCCTTCCCGAACACCAAATTGTAGGGAGACCTTCCAATTGGAGTTTTGAAAGCGGTCCTATAAGCCCATAAAGCATCATCCAATTTCCTTGACCAATCCTTCCGTGAGGAGTTGACGGTTTTCTCGAGAATGCGCTTCAACTCACGGTTGGATACCTCCGCTTGCCCATTTGTTTGGGGATGATAGGGAGTAGAGACTCTGTGCTTGACCCCATACTTCTCAAGAAGCTTGTGCATTTGATTGTTGCAAAAGTGGGATCCCCCATCACTGATCAACACTCTTGGGACCCCAAACCTCGAGAAGATATTGCGCCTCAGGAAATCCATGACTACCCGTGCATCATCTGTGGTTGTTGGGATTGCCTCCACCCACTTCGACACGTAGTCCACAGCCACCAAAATGTATTGGTAAGAGAAAGAGGGTGGGAATGGTCCCATAAAATCTATCCCCCACACATCAAAGAGCTCTACTTCGAGCATGCAATTCAAGGGGAGTTCATGCCGCTTAGAAATATTGCCAACCCTTTGGCAACGATCACAGTTTTCAACAAAGGTGTAGGTATCCTTGAAGAGCGTCGGCCAAAAGAAACCGCTTTGGAGGATCTTTTCTGCAGTCTTCTTTCCCCCATAATGCCCACCGTAATCCGAGCTATGACAATGCCACAACACGTTTCCGATTTGGTCATGGGGAATGCACCTCCTGAGGATCCCATCCGAGCACTGCTTGAAGAGATAGGGGTCCTCCCACACATAATATTTTGCATCCGAGAAGAACTTCTTCCTCTGTTGATTAGTCCAACCTTGCGGAACCACATTTGAAGACTTGAAGTTGGCCATATCCGCGAACCAAGGAGGGGAACTTTCAATAAGTGCAAACAGCTTTTCATCAGGAAACTCTTCCTTGATGTCTAACAATTCCTCCTTGGTGTCGGGATTGACCGACCTAGATAAGTGGTCCGCCACCCCATTGTCGGATCCCTTCCTGTCCTTAATCTCGAGATCAAATTCCTGCAAAAGAAGAATCCATCGAATTAATCTAGGTTTGGCCTCTTGTTTTGTCATCAAGTGTTTTATGGCCGCATGATCAGTGAAAACCACAATATTAGACCCCACGATGTAGGATCTAAACTTATCCAAAGCAAACACCACAGCAAGTAGTTCTTTTTCAGTGGTGGAATAATTAGCTTGTGCCTCATTCAAAACTTTACTTGCATAATAAATGACATGAGCTAATTTTTCCACCCTCTGCCCCAAAACAGCCCCCACCGCATAATCACTAGCATCACACATGATTTCAAATGGCAAATTCCAATTAGGTGCAGTGATTATGGGTGCGGTGACAAGCATATTGTTCAAAACAGTGAAGGCATTTAAACAAGAATCATTAAAATCAAAGGATACATCCTTCACAAGAAGGTCGCAAAGCGGCCTTGCGATTTTGGAGAAGTCTTTGATGAATCTCCGGTAGAACCCGGCATGCCCCAAAAAACTCCTCACCCCCTTTACAGTGGTTGGTGGCGGCAGCTTCTCAATCAACTCGATCTTCGCCTTATCAACCTCAATCCCCCTGTGGGAGATTTTGTGCCCCAAGACTATACCTTCCTTGACCATGAAGTGGCATTTCTCCCAATTGAGCACAAGGTTAGTCTCTTGGCACCTTTTAAGCACCAAGGTCAAGTTCTTCAAACAGTTGTCATAAGAAGTTCCAAAGACCGAGAAGTCATCCATGAACACCTCAATGCACCTTTCCACCATGTCCGAGAAAATAGAAAACATGCACCTTTGGAAAGTAGCGGGGGCGTTGCACAATCCAAAGGGCATCCTCCTGTAAGCAAAGACTCCATAGGGACAAGTGAAGGCTGTCTTCTCTTGGTCTTGAGGATCCACCACAATCTGATTATAGCCGGAGTATCCATCTAAGAAACAGTAGTACTCATATCCGGCTAACCTCTCAAGCATTTGATCTATGAAGGGGAGAGGGAAGTGATCCTTTCTTGTTGCTTCATTTAATCTTCTGTAGTCGATGCACACTCTCCACCCCGTGATGGTTCTTGTTGGGATCAATTCATTGTTTTCATTGACCACCACGGTTGTTCCACCCTTCTTTGGGACCACATGAATCGGACTAACCCAGTTGCTATCCGAGATTGGGTAGATGATTCCGGCATCTAAAAGCTTAATCACTTCCTTACGCACAGCTTCTTTCATGATGGGGTTTAGCCGTCTCTCGTGGTTGAACCACCGGCTTATAACCATCCTCCATCAAGATTTTATGCATGCATAGGGAAGGGCTTATACCTTTTAGGTCCGAAATCTTCCACCCAATGGCGGATTTGTGTTCCCTAAGAACTCTCAACAGCTTCTCCTCTTCATCCTTTTTCAAGGCATTGCTAATGATCACCGGATGTTGTCCCTCCTCCCCCAAGAATGCATACCTCAAGTGATTTGGGAGTTGCTTCAACTCCGGTGTCTTGCCATCTTCCTCATTGCCTTCCTTGTTGAGCTTCTCCTTTGCATATTCATCCCTTGGGAGACTCGGTAAGGCTTCCATCTGTTTCAAGCATTCAAGATAGTCCTCATCCCCCAAGGGGTCTTCTTCCTCACTATCATCACCATGGGATTTTACCAACACTTGTGCAAGTGCAGAACCATGGGCTCCTCTAGTGGTCCTTTCCTTGACAATACTATCCACAACTTCCACCTGGTACACTTCCGACCTCTCCACAGGGTGCTTCATTGCTTCAAAGACATTGAAGACTACATTCTCATCTTGCACTCGGAGGGTGAGCTTCCCTTGTTGCACATCAATCAAAGCACGCCCTGTGGCCAAGAAAGGGCTCCCCAAAATGAGAGGGATCTCGGCGTCTTCATCCATATCAAGCACCACAAAATCTGCCGGAAATATGAATTTGTCCACCTTCACTAGCAAGTCTTCGACAACCCCATCAGGGTATTTGATGGAGCGATCGGCTAGTTGGAGTGACATCCGTGTATCCTTGGCTTCCTTAATCCCCAACTTCTTCATCATGGAGAGGGGCATCAAGTTGATGCTTGCCCCTAGATCACACAATGCCTTCCCTATATTCATCTCCCCAATAGTACATGGTATCGAAAAGGAACCGGGATCCTTCAACTTTGGAGGGAGTTTTCTCTGAAGAATGGCACTACACTCCTCGGTCAAAGCAATCGTTTCCTCATCCACAATTCTCCGCTTCTTGGTGAGAAGCTCCTTCATAAACCGGGCATACGATGGCATTTGTTCCAGGGCTTCCGCAAATGGGATGTTAATTTGAAGCTTGCGGAAGACATCAAGGAATCTGTTGAACTGTTTATCCTGTTGAGGCTTCTTCAATCTTTCCGGATATGGTACCTTCATGTAGGACGGGAGGTCCTTGGGATCTACCCACTTCTTTCTACGGAACTCTTCATCTACAAGCTTTAACCTCCCTCCTTGCTCCGGTGCCTTACCTCTTGCTAACTCCTCTTCTTTCTCAGGTTGTTCTTCCTCAACATGTGGGTGGTTCGAGACCTCAACTTCCGGAGAACTAGGTGCGCCCCTGTTAGATTCCAGCACTCTACCGCTTCTAGTGGTCACGGCATTGCACTGGCTCTTAGGGTTGTTCTCAGTGTCACCTGGGAGAGTGCCTGGAAGACGCTCATTCAGTTGCTTCGCGAGCTGTGCTATTTGTGTCTCAAGATTCTGAATTGCTGAACCTGTATGAGTCGCCAACTTGTCAATGGCAATGTTCGTGTTAATTGACAATTTTTCCACTGCTGTACTCATCTTCTCAAAAGCCAGCTCCCACGGTTGTCTTCCACTATCTGTTATTTGCACCTGATTAGTCCCAGGAGGACCCTGCTGAGTATTGCGCTGCTGGATCCCAATGTGTGGCCTCAGACCCTGTTGAGGTTGCTGTTGCCCGGCCAGACCACCACTAGCATTACTCCAAGCGAAACCCGGATGGTCTCTCCTCATATACCCCCTGTTCTGATTCTGATTGTTTCTCTGATAATTGTTCTGGGGCACAGTGTCATTATGCCATGGTTCCACATATACTTGAGGGAAGTAGAACGGACAACTCCAAGTGTCATGGTTCCCATTACAATATTCGCAACCCGGAAGCATTCCTTCGTGTACCTCGCATACAAAACACGGCAAGACCAAGTGGAATCAAAGAAGTAGAGAATAATAATAGAAATTAAAAATAAAAATAAAAATAAAAATAAAAATAACTTAACCAAATAATCAAACTACCCTAAAATTAGGAAAATTGGTTGTGCCAATCCCCGGCAACGGCGCCAAAAACTTGTTGTTACGCCGGCAAGTGTACCGGGTCGTCGCAAGTAATAAAACACGGTAAGAGTCTACCGAGGTCGAACACAAGGATTGGGCTACCAATTCGACTAATTTCGCGAGAAATCCGATAAGTTGGTTAAGTAGAGAAAGTGGTTGGAGAGAAACTAGGATCACAACTCAAATTAACAAATCAAATCAAATCAAATCAAATATGGTGATGAAATCTGGAATTAAAAGCATCTAAGGTTTCGAATCCACCTACCCAATCATGCAAAGTACCCAAGTGATAATGATCTCCTCCCTAGGTTCAATTTTAATGTCAACGGGACCCCTAAATTCTCCTATATTCACTGTCGTGCTCAATAGGACATATTCGATGATTTGAGTTAATTACTTACTAGGTCTCTTAACCCTAATCTCGAATTCTATTAATTCTTGTTCCCTAAGAGTTGCATCGATCTCCTATTCACTCTCGTGCAATACTCGACCGATGATCCCAATTCAAGTTCTAAAACGCGAATCGCCTCTCGGCCTCAAACACGTTTAACTAGTGAATCACGCAAAACATATGATCAACACAATGAAAGCAGAATTGGAAAACAATAATTGAATTAAAGGAGAAGGAGATATACAATCACATGAGCACTATGCCGCCATGGGTGGCTTCATCGATCCCTTAGACAAGGGGATTAGTTCCTCATGTCCGTAACAACGACGCACGTACAATCATAAATCATCCTAAGAATAAGAATTAAGAGAATAGAAGGGGAGACGCAGCTCCAAAATAAGGATTATAAAAGATCTACAATCAGTTCTGATGCCAAAAGTCCTCTAATTCTGTTCTGCAGTGCCTTATTTATAGGGAGGCCACGCGTCACGGCCGTGATGGTCATCACGGCCAGGCCGTGACGGCTTCTGTTTCTGGCGCTTCTGTGGGATTCAAACCCTCGCGACGCAAAGGATGTCTCGCGACGCGAGCCTTCTTGTCACGGCCCGTGATGTGAATCACGGCTAAGCCATGACGGTCTCTGACTTGTGTGGGTTTTTGGTCACGGCCGTGATATACATCACGGCTAGGCCGTGATGGTCTCTGACTTTTGTGGATTTTTGGTCACGGCCGTGATACACATCACGGCTAGGCCGTGATGGTCTCTGACTTCCAAGTCTTCATTATTCGCGAGGCGAGAATCCTGTTCGCGGGGCGAGACCTCCAAAAGTGCTTCTTCCCGCTGCTTCTTGACTTTCCTTGATTCTCAGAGCTTCACTTATTTACCTGAAAACACCAAAAGCAACCAAAAGCATAATTCTGTCCAAAATAAGCTAAAAACTACACAAAAGACGCAAAACGAGTCAAAGTCCAACTTAGGAACAAAACAAGGCAAATTTGGGCGAAAACGAGAGTGAACTCGACAGATTGGCACATAAACCCTAGTTCATCTAGTCATAAAACTAGATAAGCCAGAGGCTTATCAAGTGTGTCCGAATCCGATATGATAATTAACATTAGTGTGGCATATGGTATTTATATACTGGTCTATGTGGTATTATATGTCATATTGATAAGAGCAAATGATTTCTTTTACAGAATCATGGCTCATGGAAGAGGACGTCCGATCGACAGTGGTGACAGAACTCCTGAAAGAATTGTTGGAGCTAACAATGTGGAAAATAATCATACCGGAAGTGGAGGAGAGTCATCTGAGACTCAAGATACCATGAAAAACATAGTTACTGCTCTGTTATTACAAACACAGCAGAATGCTGAGATGCTACAGATGAACAAAGAACAGCAGGAACAACATAATCAAAGGAGAGCTGCAGCAGCTGAAGATGCTGGAATGACTACTTTCCTGAAAGGGAAGCCACCCCGATTCCGAGGAGATTATGATCCAGAGAAGGCAGAATGGTGGATACAAGAGATCGAGAAGATATTCGAGACCATGCGCTGCAGAGAGGATAGGAAAGTGGCATATGCTGCCTTCATGTTAACTAGAGGAGCAGAATCTTGGTGGAAAGGCAAGCGAAGATTATTGGAGGCTGAGGGCAGAATGATCACTTGGCAGTTGTTTAGCAACTGTTTCTTTGAAAAATATTTTCCGTGTCTAGTTCGACGTGAGAAGGAAAGGAAATTCATGAGTCTTAAACAAGGTAACCGGACGGTTGGTGATTATGCATCGCGTTTTGAGGATCTGATTAAGTATTCAGAATTTTATCAGAGATTCCCAGATGAAGATTGGCAATGCCGAAGGTTTGAGGATGGACTCCGACATGAACTACAGAGGGCTATAGTATCTCTCGATGTCCAGAGTTTTCCGGAACTAGTGGAGAGATGCAGTGCCATAGAAAGCATAGATCTGAGGCAAGTTGTTGAGCAGAGGCAGCAGAGGAGTGAAGGTCTTATTCGATCAGGTCTCCAACGGAGAGAAGATAGGGGTTCTCAAGAGAGACAAGGACCATATGCCAGACAATTGCAGACAGTGGCACCAACACCAGTAGCTACCACACAAGTGGTCGGAACAAGCCAGCAACAACAAGCCTTAGTTTGTTTCAGATGCGGAGGACCGCATCATGTTAGAAATTGTAGGGAGGGATCTGGTTGTTTCAACTGTGGGAAACCAGGTCATTATGCTCGTGATTGTAGACAGAGAGGTACGCAGCAGTCGATAGCTGGGGATAGAGAAGCTGGAGGTTATAGAGGGGGAGCTTGGAGAGGAGTTCCAGCAACAGGTCGGCAAATGGCTAAACTTCAAGCTGCTGGGAGAGTGTTTACCATAAGGGGAGCTGAATCCTCTCACCTTGCATATCTCATAGAAGGTATGTGTAATTTGGATATAATACGTAATTATTGTTTAGAGGATAAATAGAATGATATAAGGATGAACTATGTTATGAAGTTACCGCTATCATTTAGAGGAAGGCAGCGATGGGAAATATATTGTGGGATCTTTAGATTAAGATACGATTACAAGATGATGTCTAGCTTTGAGTTAAGAAATTCCGAGGACGGAATTTTTTCTAAGAGGGGTAGTAATGTAACACCCTACTTTTTATTTTCCGATTTTTATTTTTTCTTTAAAAATATTTTCGCTGTATTAACCGGTATAAATGTATTTATTTATATTTTTATCCGAGTTCATGGAGATTGATTTTTATGAAATAAAAATCATATTCATACTCTATCTTAGGGTAGAAGCTTAGGATAAAAATTTGGGTTGAAAATTCAGACGGAAATCGGTCTGCGTTTTCACTGACAGTATAATTTTACTGAGCAGAAAACCTAATTTAGACTCATGAACGAAATGGTTTATATTTAAATAATATTTCTAACGCATTTGGTTGTTTAGAAAATTTTCAATTGAAAACGAAATATTATGCTTTTACGCAGGCATAAAACCCTAATCAGGAAACCAACGGAGTCGAAAATGGAACTGCAGAGACCCGTCAAGAGATTGGGACAACGAGTCATACATGATGACTCATGGAGGATGATTCACCAAGCATTTATGAGTATTAAATGCTAGTAATCATGACTTTTAGGTAAAAAGACCAAAATACCCCCAAGCTTTCGCTGGTATTAACAAGACACATCTACGCACTCTTAACCACTCATTTTACATGGTTTTAAACCTCCCACATCTCTTAAATTTCGTGCATACATATATACTCAACCATACCTATTTCATATTGCTTTCGTTTCATTATTTTCCTCTCAAAAACCGAAATCGGGTAAACGACGGAGCTGCGTACGGAATTTTCGGGAACCGCTAACGGATAGGATCGGTGACTCATTAATGAGTCACTTTATGTGGCCCAAAATCAGCCTCACCTCCATCAAATGTGAGCCACATATTTATTAACCATAGTTAAGCAAAGTAACCCTAGTTAAGTTAATTATTAACTATGGTTAAGCTTATATTAATTAAATAATCACAAAACCCATTAATCTAAAAGTTAAAAACCAAACAAGGCCTAAGATTTTCCCAATAAAAGCCCTCCAAACCGTGGCCTCCCCTCACTATTTCACTCATCTTCTTCATCTTCTTCATTTTTCCTCATTTCTTCACAAATCACCAAAACTCCATTTTCATCTTCAAGAGCTCCAAGTACTTCCATTGAAGAACTTGTCAAGATCATCATCTTTTATCCATATTCTTCATACACTTGAGGTAACATGATCATCTCATCCATTGTTTAAGCTTTTGTTCTTCATATGTCATAGTTTTCCATTTCTAGATCTAGAACTTGTAATAATTCTAGAAAATTGTAAAAAAATCATAAAAATGTGAAACCAATTTCTATGATCTAGTTATCATCCCTAATTTCTTTATCCAAGAGCATGTGATCAAAATCATTTTCCTTCCCTATTTTCTAATTGAGGCCGAAACTGAGTATAAAAGTGGTTTTCATGTTTTGTTGTTTTTTTTTTAAGTTAGTACTTGATTTAAGTTCTATAGTACTTGTATAGCTTAAATCCAAGAGCTTAGGTTCAGCAAAAATCCCTAGCCTAATTTTCTTTATGAGGCCGAAATTCAATTAAACAGGGCTTGGAATATTTTATTCATGTTTTCAAGTCATAGCAATGTAGCTAGGCTACCTAGGACCTAAGTAATTAGTATCCAAAAGCTTAGGTTGAGAAAAGACCTCTAACTCTCATTTGGATGAGTTGGCCGAACCTAGTACCATATGTCCATATTTAGATTTGTTGATTCATTTGTTTTATTGTTGATTTGGTTGAAGGTGGTTTTGTTAACTCGTGGCGGGATAACGAGGATCATCGTTTTCGTGTTTCCGGTGATAACTCAGGTGGGGGAAAGAATCATTCTACCGTCGGAATCGATATGTAGCATATTATATAATAATCGTGTAGGGCAACCTAAACCCTACTAGTAGTTGAGTAATCGACAAGACCAAAATCACATTGGAAACCTTTTCTGTAAAACCCATGGTGATTTGGGGATTGTAGGTTTATCGACGTTAGGATGATTTTATCTTATCTGAGTTTGATTGAATTTATTATTATTATTGCATTGCTTATGTGATATTTTGTGGTATTTGAATTATTTTGTGATATTGTGCTATGCATGATCTGCCTGGTTTTTAATATTGTGCTTAGTTGATTTTTAAGTAAGGATATGTGTTGTTCGGAAGATAATTGTTTGGGTGAGAGAATAAAGGTGATTTAGAGGTGCCTAGCCTAATTAAGTGGTTTTATCTATGAGGAAAAAGGTGTTGAGACTTTGATGGAAGGTTGAGGCACTAGGTTGTTATTGATGTAATTTAGGGAGATTCATTTATAGATGTATTGTTATTCACAACCGTGTGAGTGGAACACACGACGTCAGGATATCCTATTTTCGGATATCGGATATTGCGGGTGAGTGCCCTACGGATGTGGATGCCGAGGTAGACTACCGTAATATTCTTGTAGTTCTTGACATGTTCGTATAATCTTGGCACTGGACCGTTCTGGATTGATACTCCTTGACGCGTTCGCATATTCTTGGTACTGGACCGTTTTGGACTAATACTCGCTTAGTCGTTGACGCGTTCGAAAGTTATTGGCACTGGACTGTTTCGGACTACTGACTAATGTGACAGGAGTAAAGATGGCCACATCAGTATAAAGTCTTAGTTGCAGGGGCTGAGGGTAGAGGATGATATAGTGAATTGAGGATGATTGTTGATTTTGAGTGATGCATGTCTGTGGCTATTATTATATTATGTGCTATGTATTCTGTTCCACTTTTGATGATAGAACTGTTTCTTATCCCCTGTATCTTTCGATATGTTTTATTTTATTTTTTGTGGGATCGTACTTGAAGACCCTGTGACTGAGCTGAACGAAGAGGGGTTGGATGGAACTCCCTATGAACCGGAAGGCAGAGGTCGAGTCGTGACCCATGGTGATTAGGGTCTAGTTAGTCTATGGCTAGTGCGTCTCGTGAGACGTTTTATATTTTACGCTAAGCACAACTTTTGTTTAAGTATATGCCTGTGAGGGATCCTACTGAGAGGATAGCCTCAACAGTGTTTTGGTAATGTAATAAATAAACAGGTGTGTATTTATATATATTAACGTTGGTGTGTTTTAAATTTGAAGAAGTTATATGATAATTAATTAAGTTTTAATTTGTATGTATTTTCAACAATAAGCGCACGATTAAGTAAATAATTATTAAGGTTTTAATGTAATAATACAATGGGGCACAATGGGGTGTCTCAGTTGGGTTCTAAGAAAAGGGAAAGAAACGGCTGCCGTCACACTTAGGGTTGCCTAAAGTGCCAATTTAAAGGTTGTAACTCGTAACCCTGACAAACTGATGTCCATATATAGACTTGGGCTTGAGCATAGTCGTGCTTATTGTTAAGCACGGGCATGCTCAACTTAGCACCAGCGAGACACGTTTGACTGCTGAGAATGGTTGTGCTCCCTATTGAGCACGGTCGTGCTTACATCAGCGTCGGCGAGATGCTTGCAGCCTAAGCACGGGTGTGCTGGTGAATGCGTACGGGCGTACTCATATACCAGAAAGGGATTTTAACGATAAAACCCCCACTTTGCCCTTAAGCAACAACTCTAGACTAAGTCCTAATGACTTAATAACCAAACAAGCATACAACGAAGCGCTTAACGAAAAACATGGTGTTACACCTCATGCTTGAGCTCTTCATTCAACTCTTTATCACTCCTAAAAGTGATAACTTGAGCCCTTACCTCTAGATTTGGCTCATCTTGAGTGGGCAGTGTTTCTTTGACTTGTTGGGATATCTTTGTAAAAAGGGTGTAAATTTGAGTCTCCAAAGCCTTGAATCGGTCATCAGTCAACTCCATGAATTTAGCTAAGGCCTCCTCAAGGTCTGGCTCTTGCTCTTCTAGTTCTGGCCACTGATTTTGCAAGGTAGCTCATAGACATTATCCCAATAAGAATCATGTTGGCCCCAGTTGGAGTGGCTCTCATATTTAATCCAAGGATTGTATGTTGGCTCCATAGTGGTATGAGATAATCTTCAAGAGTTCTCCTCTCACCCATGGTTCTTATTTGTTTCCTAACTGCAAAAAGTGATAAACTGAAAATAGGCTCTTAGGAAAGTGTTAGCATAAACAAATATATATATATATATATATATATATATATATATATATATATATATATTTATATATATATCTAAATTAACTGGGAATTAACCTCCCTAATATTGTCAAAAACAATCCCCGGCAACGGCTCCAAAAACTTGTTACGCTAAAACTGCACTTAAGGGCAAGTGCACCCTATTGCAAAAGTAATATTGGAGTATTTGGGACTCAAAGTATTGAACCCACAGGGATTGGTGACAATTACTAGATTAGTTACTTCCTTATGTTATCCAGACAATCAAGTTCAGTTTGTAACTAAATAACTAAAAACAAGAAGATGATGGAAACCAAGAAAAACAAGAATCACATCAAAGGTTCAATTATGGAAAGTCTAGGGTGTCTGGTTTTACTTATGTCACTACCTATGATATTACCCAATTTCTCAATGATATGTGTTTCTTATTGATTGCCAATCACTCGCTCTAAAACTATTAATACCCAATGGTCATGCAATATTAATATTCTTTATCCTAATCAGTTACCCCCAATGGTCATGCAAGGAAAACAGTTAAAAGAAGCACAAAGAACTGGATTAATCCAACCAATTAAAAGAAACACTGAATCATATTAAAACTGAGAAAATATCAAAGGTATCAAAACATAAGATCCATCATACCCTAGGAATGAGTTACGCATAGTCATAAAAATCACTATACAAATCACAAACATGTAACAATCTATAAAAGAGAAATAGAAAACTAAAACCCGAACACCCTTTTGAGGTAAAGCATCTTCGAATCAACTGAGAGACGGTCCTCCACTTGACGGCTTTGTTTCTCTCTACGTCACCAGCTTTCCAATATGTGCCCTAATCACTTCCTTTTATAGCTAACTGAGAAAACCTAAGTGATTGGACCTCTGATACACGAGCACGATCGTGCTCAATGTTGAGCACGGTCGTTCTTAATAAAAACAGCATCAAACCGTGCTAAAAGTGGGAAAGTCAGCAAGGCCTTACTGATGAGCACAGTCGTGCTTAATGATGAGCAGGCCATGCTTAGAAAACGACGTCAACTCCAGCAAGCAAGCAAGCAAGGGCGTGCTGATCAGCAAGGGCTCTTCTAATGAGCACGGTCGTGCTTATTGTTGAGCACGGTCGTGCTCTTTTGAAATCTTCAGAACTCAGCCTTTTCTTCAAAAATCCTCCAGAATTGTCCTTTTCCCTCCAAATTTGATGATCTCCTACCATGATGGTATATCCTACAATAATCATGGGAAATCGGGTGAGTATCCACAATAATTTCCAAATAAACAATAAATTACCCCTTATTTCCCAACAATAAAGCATACAAAACGGTAGTTTATCAATTGGGTTTGGGAAAATGGTTGGTTAGGTTCGAAACGGCGGTAGGTGGAGGGTTGGGGTGGTCATTTAGCTTCTCTTCTTGAAGCTTACCCAAACTTATTGCTTGTGACAGAGAGAGAGGTTGAAAGGCTTGTACCTCATGGTGAATGTCCGCTTTGAGCCCAGAGATGAAACAACTCAGGTAAAATGGTGGTGGAAGTCCCATGATTTTGTTGGCTAGATACTCGAAAGCAGCTTGATACTCCTTTGTCGTGGTGGTTTGACACAGCTTAAAGAGAACTCCTTTAGGATCTTCATACAGAGAAGGGGCAAAAAGAAGCTCAACCGCATGAAGGAATGGGGTGTGTGAACATTTTTTTATAAAAAATTCGCAATTTAATTAAAATCGATTTTTATTAAAATTAATATCAACTAATTCACAATATTATTTATATTGATTTAGATTGATCATAAGATTTTGCAAATTATTTTCATTATATTTTTTTATGTATTGTAAAATAAAATTACACTGGACGGTGGATCCATGCGATGCACGGGCAGATAATGTTTGGAGTGTAAATAATTACCATTTTGAAAGATAATAATCTCATTTAATACAAAAAAAAATATAACACTAAAAATCTAGTTAATAATCTCACATATTTGTTTTAAAAAAATAAATACAAAATAATGATAAAAAGATACGAAAAATGAATAGTCATTAATAATTCACACTTATGTGACCTTAATAGGCTAATAATTCTGAATCAGAAATGAATAGTTGCTAACGATGAAGAAAATGAATAATTGAATGAAATATTAAGTTAAATAATCAACCACCTTATATAGAAACAGTACAAAAAATGAAGAAGGTTAAAAGTTGAATGAAAGAAGCAAAGAGCTTATTATTAAACTGAATAAAAATTTTATATTTACTTCATTTTTACCTTGCATTTTATGTCTTCATCGAATATTTTTGTTTTTAAAGATTCATTTAAGAAGATTATTGTAGAAGGATTGAATCTAGTGATGACTGTTAAAACTTTAAGCATATTATGTAAGATTTTCAAATCCATATAATATAAATATAAATACTTAAATATTATATAATTTTATATGGATAACAAATATTTAAAGCATATGAACAATTAATTTATTTTTTTGACAAATATGAACAATTAATTTTATTACAGTAAGTTATATAGGTAGACATATACATGTAATGACCACAAAATCATTTTAAAAATCTTCTCTCTTTTTTTCAAATTCACTTAATATTCTCTCAACCAAGAGTTGTGTGCTTTCCATTCTCTGTCTTTATTTTTTGTTCTTTCTAATGTATTGGAACAATGTTTTAATTTAATGCTTAAGATTTTTTACTTTTTGTTCTTTGTATATTGATTGAACATTTCAATTTTAGAAAATTTGTTTAAGAATATTATTGTAAAATGATTGAACTTAAGTTTCTTCATCCTAAAGAACACTGCATTATATTTAAAAATTTAAAAGTTTAAGTCATGATTATACCTAAGCTTCTTTCACTTTGTTCCATCGTTAATGAAAAGCATGCATACAACCGCATCTCTGAAAAGATTGCCAATTTAGCAAGTACAGCACGTACCAAGTTCAATTATTCATTCCTCATATTAACTCACCATGGCATTAATCATATTAGGTGCAAACCCCATATGATATAACTTGCAATAGCTTATGTCTTCACATAAAATACGTCAATAATATTCATCTTTCAAGGATATGTTGTCTTAAAAAACTGATGTACAAACGAACTGTTGAGACTTGAGATAAACTGGTGGATGCCCACAACAGACAATTAGAAACTGCTTCCTTGATTACATAACATTCAATGACAACTACATGCTGAAAAGTAACTAATAAATGCATAATCAGCCTTTAGACCTCCTAAATCTTTATGTTCCTAAATCTGTATGTGTAGGATCACAACTTCAGGCTAGCCTTCTTCGTTGTCTTCCCAGTATCTCTTTTTCCTGCACCAGCAACTTCTCTGCTAGGTTGATCTTTCTTTACTAACTGGTTACAACAGGCATGATCCTGATGAAATTGTTACTGAAATCAAATGTACTCAAATCTAACTGATTTGGAGTAAGATTTTTAAGTTTCAACTACACACACAACTTCAATTACTGAACTTAAATCGATTTTTATTTTAAAAAGTCTTCATGAATAAGCTTTCACAAACACTTTGAAAACAATTAAGAAGTTCCAGCTCATTTCCCTGGAATTTGTTAAAGTAACATATAACAAACCTGAAACTCCATTTGAATTAGTGGTTTAGTCCAAGATTTCTTTTCAGTCATCGTGGAAACAAGTTCAACTTCTGCACTTGCAAAAAAATACAAATACTTCTAAGGAAGGAGAGCAAAATAATGATAATGTTGCTGAAGATGGTTTTACGGTGGTTACTTCCAAAATCTCAGAAGAAGTATAACTTGAGACTGAATAAAAAACATAATTCTAGGTATGCTTGATTCTCGTTTATTTTGTATGGATTTTAATTTTTGTCCCTCTATGATCTTGTTTTCTTTTTTTATTTTATTAATAAATTTATGATGACTTGTCATCTTGCTCAACAAAAAAAAAAGTTCAACTTCTGCACTCAAGGTTGGCTCAATTTGCCCATCAATTTTTCTTATCCTGCAAATCTAATACAGAATTAGATATTAAAATATCTACTATACCGAAAGGAAAAACACTAAACACCAAAGTACTTATGGAAGGGAATGAGAGATAACAACTCAAGTAAGATTACCCTAACAACTCAAATTAGTAGTAATGTGTCAACGTGATTAGTAGCAACACATGCTCACAAAATCATACAATGTAACATAACATGTCATCAGTGTTAGATACCAGAGTAACGTATAATATTACGCAGCTAAAATAAAGATGAGAAACTTTCATTAAATAGAATATTATTATAACCTTTCTCTAAATACAAGAGAACATAATATTCATTCTTGTAATATAGGAGAACACATAACCTTACAGGAGAAACAATGTTTTCTCTCTGTAGATTTCTTTCTCTGAAAATGGGATGAATAATACAAAGAACTTACCTCTATTTATACATGTCTTGTTACTATTCTATTTGTTGGTTTAAGATAAACCTTTTCTCTTTCATAGACTTCCTACGGCAACTATTTCACCACCTTTTTATTTAGTAAAAGCTTTGTGGTATTGACCATTTCAAACAAACAAATGTGACTTTACATTCTCACAATCTCCCACTTAAAGTCACTTTTGTGAGCTTTATATCACGCCAACTTCTTATTCACGTTTGTAAAAGGCCATAGGAGGATTGACTCCATGTAAACTTGTCAGCATTGATTGGCTTCGTCATAACATCTGCTAGGTTGTTTTTGGTGTGAATTTTTTGCATATCCACACTCCCTTCCTCTACCACTTCTCGAACAAAGTGATATTGAACACCTATGTGCTCTGTCCTAGAATGAAAGGCTGGATTCCTTGCAATGTGCAAGGCACTCTGACTGTCACATTACACAACAATTTGTTGTTGATTGTGCCCGAGTTCTTCTACTTACCTTTGTATCCAAATAGCTTCCTTGCAAGCTTGCGTAGCTGCCATATATTCAGCTTCTGTAGTAGATAGAGTTACGACAATCTGTAATTTGGATAACCAGCTTACTGCTCCTCCTGCAAGTGTGAACACATAGCCAGTAGCAGATTTTCTTTTGTCAAGATCACCTGCAAAATCTGAATCAACATAACCCCTGACAACGAATTCTGATCCCCCAAAACATAATGCGACACCCGAGGTTCCTTTAATATATCTCAGGATCCTCTTAACATCATCCCAATGCTCTTTACCAGGATCTGCCATAAATCGACTAACCGCTCCCACTGCTTGCGTAATGTCTGGTCTTGTACATATCATGGCATACATAAGGCTTCCCACCGCTGATGCATACGGTACTCGAGACATTTCCATCCTGTCTGCTTCAATGCTAAGACTCATACCTGAGGATAATTTATAATTGACGGGAAGTGGGGTAGATATTGGCTTACAATCTTGCATGTTGAAGCGCCGCAAGACCTTCCTTAGATAATTCTTTTGAGAAAGCCAAATCTTCTTATCTTTTTTGTCTCGGTGAATTTGCATCCCTAAAATCTTGTTTGCTGGTCCCAAGTCCTTCATATCGAACTCCCTAGCCAATTGTGCCTTCAATTCTTGGACTAGATCTTTGTTGGGGCCTACCACCACCATGTCATCCACATACAACAGCAAAATGATAAAGTCATTATTACCAAACCTCTTGTAGTACGTACAATGGTCTGCACTCAACCTGTTGTATCCAAGGCTAATAATGAAGGAATCAAATCTCTTGTACCAACATCTCGGCGCCTGCTTTAAACCGTACAGAGATTTGGTCAACCTACAAACCAAGTTTTCTTTTCCTTGTTCTTCAAAGCCTTCTGGTTGGAGCATATATATTTCTTCTTCAAGCTCTCCATGAAGAAAAGTAGTTTTTACATCGAACTGTTCAAGATGTAAATCAAATGCAGCACACTTAGCCAAAACTACTCTGATAGTAGTGACTCTAACAACTGGAGAGAATATCTCATTGAAATCAATACCTTCTTTCTGAGCATATCCTTTGACCACCAGTCTTGCACGATACCGTTCTACTTGATCATTACTATCTCGTTTGATCTTGTATACCCATTTGTTCCTGATACTTTCCGACCCTTTGGAAGTTCAACAAGTTCCCATGTTTGATTTCTATGTAAGGCTTCTATTTCTTCATGCATTGCTGCCATCCACAGAGAAGCATCTGAGCTGCTTACAGACTCCTGAAAGGTTGATGGCTCCCCTTCTTCTGTTAGAAAACAATATGCATCGTGGCTTGTCATTACATAGTCTGAGTGCCATGATGGTGTTCTAATTTGACGTGATGATCGTCGAACTTCTATATTATCGACCTCATCTGGTACTCGCTCCTCGTGCATTGTTTTTGCTTCAGAAGAATCCTCTTTTTTAGATTTTCTTTCTATCTCAATTGCAGTAGTTTCTTTGGTAGTGTTGTCATTTTTCTGCTCACTTTGCAGTTCATTTTCTGCAAAGACTACATCCCTGCTAACAACAACCTTGCGGGCAGCGGGATCCCACAGGCCATACCCATTAACATTGTCAGCATACCCCAAAGATATACATTTCCTGGATTTTGGATCCAGCTTTGTTCTTTCTTCGGAGTTGTACATCACGTACACAGGACATCCAAACACATGCAGAGAAGAATAATCAGCTGGTTTTCCTTTCCACATCTCCATTGGCGTCTTCAAACCAATCACCGTTGATGGCGATCGATTTATCACATAAGCGGTTTTGACTACTTCTGCCCATAAAGATTTGGCCACTCCCCCTGTTCTTAACATGGCTCTTGTTCTCTTTAGGAGAGTTCTATTCATCCGCTCTGCTACACCATTCTGCTAAGGTGTATGTGCAACTGTGAATTGTCTTGCAACACCTTGTTTGCAAAATGCTAGAAAGTTGCCATCTACATATTCTCCTCCATTGTCTGTCCTCAAGCATTTTATTCTTTTACCAGTTTCAAGCTCCACTTGTGCCTGGAATTCCTTGAACACTGGAAACACATCCGACTTCTTGATTGGGTACCACCCGTAATCTTATAGAATAATCATCAATGAATGACACAAAAAATTTTGCTCCTCCCATAGATATTTCCAATGATTCCCACACATTAGAATGGATCGAGTCCAATATGCGTTTGCTTTTAGTAGTTACTCTAGCAAACTTCAATCTATGCTGCTTACTTATCACGCAATGCTTACAGAAGGATAAATTTACCGTCTTGAGTCCAGGCAGGAGATTTCGTTCCGCAAGAACTTTCAAGCCACGTTCTGACATATGGCCTAGTTTGCGATGCCACATCATTGCTGTTTCTTCTTGGCTCGCTGTTGCAACTGATGCATCTGCTACTTGTAACGTATCTCCCAAAAGCATGTATAGATTGCTTGTGTTCTTCTCTGCTTTCATTACTACAAGATTTCCTTTCACTACTTTTAAGATCCCACCTTCAATATGGACCTTACACCCGAGGTCATCCAATTGCCCAGTGGACAATAAGTTCTTCTTCGATCCCTTTACATGTAGTACCCCTTGTATTTTGTGAACAGTACCATCATGCATCTTTAATCTGACAGTACCGACTCCAGCAATTTCTAAGGCATGATCATTTCCCATGAACACAGATACTTCTGAGATAGGCTCATAAGTGCAAAACCAATCGCGATGTGGAGTCATATGCCATGTCGCTCCTGAATCCATTATCCATACATCATTGAGTTGTTTTCCGCCTTTAGATTGGTTGCTGCTACGCAATATAATATTTCTCCTTCATCTGAGGTACTTGCAACACATCCTTGAGATGTTGTTGCTTCGTAATACTTTTCTCCACTCTTTTTATTATGCCAACACTCCTTCTTCAAATGCCCTCTCATGCCACAATTGTAACATTTAAGATTCTTCGTTCTTCGAGATTTTGATCTACCATGATTTTGACTCCTACTGGAGCCACGGTCTGTTGATCTGCCTCTCGTCATCGTTAATTCCTCTACTTGCTTCGAACTTTCTGATCTTTCTTGCTTATTCATGCGCCTTGATTCTTCTTCAAGAATAGCACCAGCAACATCATCAAAGTGAAGAGAGTCAACAACACTGTTATTTGTGATCTTGATGATGAGTTGATCATACGAATCTGGTAAACTCTGAAGTAGAAGTTATGCACGTTCATTTTCTACTATTATGAAATTTGATGCTGTGAACTGAGCAAATAACGTATTTAGAGTGTTGATGTGATTCGTCACCGACGTGGATTCACTCATTTGAAGAGTGTAAAGCTTCCTCTTTAAGAATATTCTGGCGTGAAGAGACTTGACCTCGTACAGTTTAATAAGAGTATCCCATATCTCCTTTGCAGTCTTCTTTTCTGCAATACTTGACAATACCAAGTCTGCCATTGCTAGGTGCAAATTGGCAACAGCATTATCATCCATCTCTTTCCATTTTTGATCAGTGATATCTGAGGGTCTGCCGTCAATTGTGTCTAGGCAATTATCCTTCCTCAGAACCGCCCTTATCTTCAATTTCCATAGGGAGAAATTACTCCCATTGAATTTCTCAATCTCAAATTTTGCTGTCATGGTTTTACACCAAATATATATATATATATATATATATATATATATATATATATATATATATATTATTTTATTTTTTATTTTTTTTCAAATGAACCGGCTTACACAATTTCACCGTGAATAGTACCGTATACGTGAACAGTATTGTATGTATTATAGCACGCTAGAACAAATCCAGTATACGTTAACAATCACTGTAAAAGTATACAACCACACGTGTGAATAGTAACCGTGAACAATAACTGCAACAGAGTAGTGACCGAACCAATGGCTCTGATACTACTGTTAGGTACCAGAGTAACCTAATAATATTACGCAGCTAAAATAAAGATGAGAAACTTTCACTAAATGGAATATTATTATAACCTCTCTAGGAGAATACATAACCTTATAGGAGAAACAATGTTTTCTCTCTGTAGATTTCTCTCTCTGAAGATGGGATGACTAATACAAAGAACCTCTATTTATAGATGTCTTGTTACTATTCTATTTGTTGGTTTAAGATAAACGTATTCTCTTTCATAGACTTCCTACGGCAACTATTTCACCACCTTTTTATTTAGTAAAAGCTTTGTGGTATTGACCCTTTCAAACAAACAAAGGTGACTTTACATTCTCACAATCAGTTTTATTGGCACGTATATACAATCTGGGCATGTAAAGCAATATAAAGAGTCACTTGGTCTTTTAACCTCGACTGCCTTGGAATCACCAGAACATGTGCCACAAGAGAAGATATAAAGTCATAGCCTACCTTTATAAGAACCAATCCAGGGAGTATTAATTATATCATGAGGAGGTTTATCCCATTCACTATAGAATGAAGCTTACATGCCCATTTTAAAAGTTTATTGTGGTCAATAAAATTATGTTTTAGCTTTTATAATATAATATAATAATAATGATATAAATTAAAGTACGATAATGTTGTATATCAAAATCAGAAAGAGAAAATTCAAACATAATTGTTTAAGATGTTGTACTTGTACCTTCGAACATCATCAACATGGAAAACTCCCAACGAAGAACCCATTTTCCTGCTAGATTGCAACCCCCACCGTATGCTCACAAAAACCTTTTTTCTCTACCTGCAGTGGAGAGATTCCATTTCAATCAAGACAACAAACCCATCAATGCCAAAAACACCAATTAATACATACATTTGAATAGCATTGGGAAGGTGCAGGCCAAATTTAAAGTGAATAGGTAAGCTGAATCATTTAAAATGGTTAAATAGGCTGTTATTTCGAATTTTATATATTCTCTAATGTTAATTAGTAATTATTTCTAGATATTATACTAGTACTTATAAAAAAACCATTACTCCTACTTACTTGCATGTCTAGCATAGGAACATTAGGAAGCTTCCATGGTGCCGCATAGATATCCATCCTCAGCTGCAGGGAAGGCTTGCTAGCCAAAATTTATTCCTGGAGCTAATGGCAGTTCACTTTCATAATTGATGGAACTGTCAAGGACAACAATTATAATTTCATTACAAAATGCACAAAAAATAAATAAGTAAATAAGAGTAGGAATTTGTAAATAAGAGAGAACAGAACTGATAATTATCATTTGATCATTTCCCCATTTGCTTGAATCATTTGGTGCCACCACGCCCTCCACCTTTGAGGCAAGAGGCACTCTTGGTGATCTCAGGCGATGACTTGTTCATGAACCTGACGATGTTGTATGCCCATGCTCCAGCCATGGCCCCAGGCAATGACTTTTCCGCTGCGTTTGGAACATAAGAAAATTGATGGAGGAAAGAAAGAAGGTGGATAGAAAACACATTTCCCAAGAATTTTTCCATTGTTTGGTTCTAAAGAAAAAGGAAAGAGGAGAGAAAAATACATGTGGGACCCGCTCATTGTTTTTTCCACCCAAAATGGACGGAAAACACTTCATCCAAGGCATTCACGCACGTCTAGGAGCAAAAACATGATAAGGCTGTCACTTTTACAAAAAAAACACCAACAAACAAAACCTTTTTTTAAATTTTTAAAATCATTATATGAAGGTATTTTAGTTGTTTCATAAATATGTTTTTTTCTTTTCTTCTACTTTATATTCAACCAAATAAAGGGAGAGAAAAGTTTTGATTTTCTTTCCTCTCATTTTTTTTTCAACCAAACAATTAAATAATCCTCTTATTTTCTACTCATTTTCTTCCATTTTTCTTTCTTTCCTCCCACTTTCTTTCCTACAACCAAACAAAGGGTTCAAGTTGCAGAAAGAAAATGGGGATTGAGAAAGTCAGGGAATACATGTATTGCCTTGCCTTCTCATTTAAATTTTGAAAACGTGAAATTGTTATTGGGAAGTTGTTAAGTTGAAAATTGAAATATCCCGCCTAGGTAAGACAAACTGACAAAGCATTTAATTTCTTTGGGAACTCCATCAAGCATTCATGCTACACACCTTTAGTTAAAGCAGCTAACAAAAGTCTTGAAATTCCCATCACTGAAAAAAATATATTGATTAAAAAATAAAAAAATTAAATTAAATCATTTAAGTAAAATTACCAAAATGGACTATATTTTGAAGGAAAAAATGCCCATGGCATCTTCTGCTTTTTTATATATATAAAGATTATAACATATTTACTCTATCTTTTTTATAACTAATTTTATATTTCTAATATATCTCTATTCTGACTTAGAGATCAGTACTCGGAACTACAAGTATGTAAAGGTGTGTGTGGGTATGAATTGCTTCCTTGCTCTCTTATCTGGCTCCCTCATTATACTCTGTATAAGTGTTAAGTTTGATTGTAACCCCTGCCAATTTGGGAATAAAGGTGTTGCCTAGGTATTAAATCCATCGGCTATCATTAAAGGATACGTTTAGCTCGATCCATCATTACTACATGACTAATATGTTCCATGAGCCTTCAATCCGACCATGCATATAGTCGAACCTGACTTATATGCTAAATACATGTAGTAACAGGAGTGTCCCAAGCTCCGAGTTAAAAAATAGCGAAAGAGCTTACAAATAATTGGGCTTAACAACATATGGCTTGCTCGTCCAACTCGAGTCATGCCATAACAGAGGTCCCCCAAGCTTCGAGTTATAAAATAGCGAATGATCTTACAAATAATTGGGCTTAATAACATCCGGCTCGTTCGTCCAACTCGAGCCATGCCGTATAGGGATGACAATTTGTACCCTACCCATTGGATACGCGCAAAAATTACCCACAATGGGTAAGGGTCCGAATAGGGTAATTACCCGCAAATTTGAATGGTTCGAGTGGGGTACGAGTATTATGGTAGCCACCCTATAACACCATGTTTTATTTAAGACTAATTAACTTAATAAAATGAGGATTTTCAGAATTATTTTCAAAATAACCTCTTTAAAAATTGGAACTTTTCATTCATCAAAATATTACCTTATAAACATTTGATAAATTTAAATTTTCTTCAAATAAAAGTTTGATCATCGGTCTTACATCAATTGCCAGGAGAGAAAAGAAATACAATTTCATTTATACACTAGAAACTAAGAATAAACAAATACAACAATTCCAAATGAATTTTCATAAGTACACGAAATAATTACATACAACGAGTTTTCGGAAAACTGAATAAAATCTACAAATTTTCTCACGATTACCAGAAATTAAATTAAAAATAATAACATTTTTAAAATTACTTTAAACATAAACAACTCTAAAAATATAACAACATATATCACACACGGCATCGAAGCTCCGAGTCTTCATAATTCTCTTCTGTCACCTTCTCAGCATCTTTCAATCATTCATCATCTCCTTTACACTTCTCGGATGACACTATCGTTGCCAACAAGGAACGAAGAAGAAAAGAAATACAAACAGATGAGGTAAGATTCTACAATAGGCTAGTAATGTAGATATGAGCATGCAGGAAAACAAACAAGCATTCAAGTGGAAATATATATAGGTGGGTATCAAGGGATACATTTATAAAATACGTATATAGTTTTAGAAAAAGTTGAGACTCGAATGCATGCCTAGAACTAGACCTAACTCTGCTCCATGGAGACTATTGTTGTCATAGTGTTCTGTCGAGATAGCATTCAGGTAATATGCGTAACAACTTGGTGCACAAGCCCACGATAGGAGTACGCTAAAAGCCATCTCCCCGACACTTTCACACGAGTACTTAACATTTGAATAATAGTTAGCTCAGTAGAGTTTCAAGATAGCTCTGCTGTCCATTTCTCCACCAGAGCAGTGCAGCTGTACACTGAACCATTGGCAGGATCCACGCCTGACTATCCCCAAGGTCTCCGTGGCCCCCACACAGTCTCCTAATATCCTATAAATAGGTGTCTATGCCTCCAGAACGACAACGACTATGATTAGGTTGGAATTTTGTCCGAAGACAACAAAATAGGAACTAAAAGTTCAAAAACGCAGGTATCAATTTAAAAAGAGCTATTGTTAAGAATTAGGCTCGAATAGACTATTAACCAAAATCATTCTTCCCGACTCAAAATTCATTTGACACTTCAAATTCATTCAAGCATACTTAGGCTAAAATTAAGTATATAATAATATTTAAGAATAACAGTTCATAGTTAAGATCAACGACAAATCCAAGAATAAAATCATCAAAAGACAAGATTTTGAAAGTCTTTAACTTCACAATATTTAGTCTAATCATTTCATTTTTAAATACCATATATCATATTAACTTCGAGCCCAAAACAACAAAATATAAATAAGGATAAACCGTAAGATTGAATTCACAAATTCAATAAATAAGAAATTGATACCAACTAATACTAACATTCCAACACCTCTCGAATCTAAGTTCGAAAACAAATGCACTTCACACAAGTCCCTAAGCGACTTAACGATTATACTGATAGGCTTACAGTTAGAGCCTAATTATAACGAAATCGAATTATCGCTCAACAACCACCAAGCCTTATCCCACTAGGTAGGGTCGACTACATGGATCATACGACGCCATAATGTTCTATCATGAATCATGTTAATAGTTAAATCATTGGCCTCCAAATCTTTCTTAATAGTTTCTCCTATAGTTTTTCTTGGCCTACCTCTACCTCTAGCTATTGGATTGCCCTCCACCTGGTCCACTCTCCTTACTACAGAATCTAAAGGTCTCCTCCATACATGCCCAAACCACCTAAGTCGAGATTCAACCATCCTTTCTACAATAGGTGGTTCCCCAACTCTCTCTAATGCTTTCATTCCTAATCCTATCACGTCTAGTTTTTCCGCTCATCCAGCGCAACATTCTCATCTCTGCAACATTGATTTTACTCTCGTGTTGATTTTTTACCGCCCAACACTCTGTCCCATACAACATCGCGGGTCTAATAGATGTACGGTAAAATTTTCCCTTTCACTTAAGAGGTACCTTTTTATCACACAAAAAACCTGAAGCCTTCCTCCATTTCGACCACAATGATTGAATTCGATGGTTTACATCTCCCTCAATTTCTCCGTCATTTTGTATAATAGACCCAAGATATTTAAACCGTGTGACTTGTGGTATGTTGTGGTCTCCAACTTTCACCTCTAAGCTAGAGGTGTTTCGCCTTTTGCTAAACTTACATTCCATATACTCCGTCTTGCTTCTACTCAAACGGAAGCCATGTGCTTCTAAAGCTTGTCTCCAAGTCTCCAACCTTCCATTTATATCATCTCTCGACTCTCCAACTAGAACTATATCATCTACGAAAAGCATGCATCGCGGTGCTGGCTCTTGAATGTGCTCCGTAAGTAAATCCAAGACCAAGGTAAAAAGATAGGGGCTTAAAGCTGACCCTTGGTGCAGACCTATGGTTATTGGGAAATCTTCTGTGGCTCCACCCTGCGTTCTCACACTAGTCGTGGCCCCCTCATACATATCCTTGATAGCTCGAATATAGGCAATCCGAACACCTTTCTTTTCTAGGGCTTTCCACAAAACCTCTCTTGACACCCTATCATACGCTTTCTCCAAATCAATGAAGACCATGTGTAAATCTTTTTGATCCCTTCGGTATTTTTCCATCACTCGTCGTAGCAAGTAAATTGCTTCCATGGTCGACCTCCCGGGTATAAAACCAAATTGGTTGTCGGTGATTTTGGTTTCTTTTCTTAGTCTCCGTTCAAGCACCCTTTCCCATAGCTTCATGGTATGACTCATAAGCTTGATCCCCCTATAATTTGCGCAATTTTGTATATCTCCCTTATTCTTGTAAATCGGAACTAAAGTGCTTCTCCTCCAATCGTCCAGCATTTTCTTTGACCTTATAATCTCGTTAAAAAACTTCGTGAGCCAACTAATGCCTCTACTTCCGAGACTCTTCCATACCTCCACAGGTATATTGTCCGGTCCAACTGTCTTGCCGTTATCCATCCTTCTCAAAGCTTCTTTTACCTCATGCTCTTGGATTCTACGATAAAAAGTGTAATTTTGGTCCTCTCTGATGTCAAGCACCCGTGAGCATGAAAAAACTTCAAACCTAACTTGTGAAAATAATTCTTCCATCTATCTTTAATATATTGTTCCTTAACCAAAACTCTACCTTCTTCATCCTTAATACACTTCACTTGGTCCAAGTCTCTTGTCTTTCTTTCCCTATTTTTAGCAAGCCTATAAATAGATTTCTCACCATCTTTGGTGCCTAAGGATTGGTACAACCCGTCAAAAGCTTTAGTTCTAGCTTCACTCACTGCCTTCGTAAGGGAAACCGCATCATAAAAATAAGATAATTACCTTCTAAAATAATATAGCAAAAGGAGGTGTGAAGTCCATTTAAATATGCCATCGGCAAACAATTAAGAGTAAGCAATCATACCAAGAATTCTTTCAATATAAGATTATACTAAAATCAATCTCCACTTATATGCCATATTTATGAACATCCTTCGTTAACCTTTAAATACTCAAATATTCCTTAGAAACAACTTAGAGTTTTATGCTTCATTCTAAATCCGAATTCAACGTCATCAAGATACGATCCTAAACTCATCTCCAATCGATCCCAACTTAATTTACATCAACAACTAAATATCAAAAAACTTATTTCCCTAATTTCTCGTATTTTGACAATCCCTTAAAACTACTCTAAGTCACTCTAGAATTTATCCAATTTAACTTACGGAGCTTAATGTCCTTCAAAAATTAGAATTTTACGTCATAACTAATCTAAGCCACATCATATCTCCATCAATCATCATCTATTGCATAAAGTTATCAAAATTAGAAGCGTCATACGTACCTTACATTACCTTACATTATATCTAAACTCGATTCCTCATTTAATAATTATGTTCTGATTCCTTTTGATAATTCCTCCATCCATAAAATTCATTCTCCACAATGGCACAACTTATCCTAAGTAAATACCTATGATTACTACTCTACATCTTATTGTAAATACCTATGATTACTACTCTCCATCTTATTGTCTTGTCGTGGTGAATATATACCCACTTACAGTCATTCAGTCTCTAAAGGGAACACCTAACCTTTCAATCCTCCAAAAAGACTCATAGTTTCAATCCAAATATCCCTTATTCCAACATTCCTTATTTCTTAACTAGAAGATACAAAATCAAGACCTAAGGCATCAAAGATCTCCACATCATGAAATTCTTCTATGCTATCCAACTCAAACACCCCACAGAATTTCGTCAATATTTCCTCCAATACAATCTAATCTCAACAATTACTATAATATATGGAATGAGCACCAAGAAAGAAAACAGATAATCATCATACAATAATTCACACAGGTGATCAACACAACTACAATCAATCAATTCATAACGATAAATCACATATAATTTTCTAAGCAGATATACTAAAACCCGCATTAAAATCCACACTACATCTAGAGTATTATCTTCCCCCACCTGGATTCCTATGCTCGGTCAAGGTGGAGTCCTCCTGAAACAGCAACTCTGAAAACAACAACTCATACACACTTCACTTTCCTCTGACACCTTGCAATGCGTGCAGGCAACACCCATGTCAGCTCCCAAAAATACAAAATCTGCTCCCAAACAAGCACAGTTTAGAAGCACAATCAGGCAACATGACAACAAATTAGGGTGCGTTTGGGTAAACAACTTAATTAAGAGCTTATCACATAAGACCTTATCGCATGAGAGCTTATGCCATAAGCGCTTAAAGAAAGAAAAAGAAAGAAAGGGACATAAGAGGATTCTAACAGTGAAAAACATGGAGAGGGTGTTTAGTGTATAAGCTCTTATGATAATTCCATGTTTTCTCCCAAAGAACTTATGAAAATAAGTCAAAAACTCCTTATGAGATGATATAAGTTATTTTTATAAGCTCTGCCAAACACACTGCATAAGAGCTTATGTCATCAGATAAGTCAAAAGGAGCTTAAATAAGCTCTTCCAAACGCCACCTTAATCGTCATCAAAATACAATTCTTTGTACTATAAGCACTTAATTTAAATAAAACAAAATTTGATTTTAATTAAAAATGAAATGGAAATTTAGGTTTCATCACAAAAATTGGAGAAAAAGAGGTTTATCACCCAAAGGTGAAATTGACCTTGAAAATCATCAATTTGATGATTAGAGATTTAGAGTAAGATGAAAAATAAGGATTTGAGTGAAATTGGGGAAAATTCGAACTTAAATAAAATTTGAACAACTAGCATGGGAAACTTGAAATTGATACTCCCAATCTACATCAATTTGGGGATTTAGGTTCCACTTTAAAAGTTAGGGTTTCAAAAAGGGATTTTAGGGTTAGGGTTCCTGATGCAAACCAGTAACATTAAGAGAAGATAAAGAGAAGACGAGATCCTCTTACCAAGGAAGAGCGGCGCGGCGGCGAAGTGACACCGGCGCGGCGGTGACAGTGACGGCGGTGGAGCAACAGCAGCTAACACAGAAACCAAATGGACCAAAGGAGAGAGAAGGTCGAGAGGAGTCCGAATCTGGGGTCTTCTTCGCCATTCATGGCCAACGGTGGCCGGAAACGAGCTCCTTCCGCGGCGGCGAACGACTCTGCACGGCGGAGCAGCGAACCAGACGTGAAACGACGCCGGCGAAGTGCACAGGGATGCGAGTTGAGTACGTGGCCATCCTCTTCCACGTCGAGCGGCGCTGACGCGGCGGTGGAAGGGTGGCAGACGCGGTTCGCGGCGGAGAACGACAGCTCGAACGTGAAACACCAACGAAAAGGGGTACAGGGTCGCGGCGGGAGCTCGTGGTCGTCCTCCCACTCCGAGCGGTGACCGGACGGTGGCGCTGTGGTGGTCGACGGCACGGAGGAGCAGTGAAGAAGAAGAAACTTGAAGTTTTTGGGAGAGAAGTGATAAAATGGGTGTTATGCTGAAGGAAGAAGAAAGTAACGTGAAAAATAAATGGAAGAGAGGGAAAACGTGGCTGAACAGGGACAAGGGAAAAAGGGCCATAAAACTTATCTCTTTATTTGTCTGATGCTAAAAAATTTCTTTTTGGGATTATGAAAATAATTTTAGATGGTATGTGCATCCTGTAACAACGTAATGTTCGATGAGTAAATAAAATTATTTAAATAAAACCACATAAAATAAAATAAAAATTATTCAAATAATTAATCACTCAAATAAATAATTAAATATATAAGCAAAAATTGGGATATTAAACACCACGTCTCATACCCACACATATGTATATATAATTATTTATTTATTTATATTATTAATATATATAATTTTAACTATAATACAAATTTTAAAACCAAAATTAATCTAAAGATTCTTAACTTTCTAAACCTAGTTTCATCTATAATTCCTTTTTGGATGTTTTTATTTATTTAAATATTTTGATTTGTAATATTTATTAGTAGATTTAAAAGATCTTTGAATACCAACATGTGGTTGGTCCAAGACTCCAAGTGGTAAGGGACTTGGACACCTTAAGTAAGTGGTCATGAATTCGAATCCTGACTCTTGTGTATGGAAAAAACCTGATTGGGAGGGGATAACCCACCTTGTATGACCGTTCTCACCACTAACGATGGTGGATACTTCGTACATATGTCATGGTTACCAAAAAAATAAAATAAGACCTTTCAATCATTTTTAATTGTTATAACTTTCTTGTGTTATTTATTATTTTTTCACTACTAAAGTGTGGGTACGGGTACATAGGTATCCAAAGGATACGGATAAAGGTACTAGAGTTGCTAACCAAGAGGATGCGGGTTCGGGTATGAGTAATTTTTTTCAAACGTGTATATGAGGACGGGTATTATAGTACCCTATCCTAACCCTATCCATCGTCATCCCTAATGCCGTAACAGGATTTTACTTACCTAGAGATCAGTATTCAGAATTACAAGTATGTAAGGATGTATGTGTATGCTGGTATGAATTGCTTCCCTGCTCTCTTATCCGGCTCCCTCTTTATACTCGGTAGTAGGGGTGTTCATCAACCGATCCAATCCAATGCCAACCGCACTAACCGAACCGAAAAACCGACAACCGAAATAACCGAAAATCGAAAAAAACGTAAATCGAAAAAAACCGAAGTTTTTCATTGGATTGAATCGGATTTCGGATCCTATACGTAAAACCGATCCAATCCAAACCGAACCGAAATTATTTAGTTCAATGAAAATAATTTGATCTTTATATTATAAAAGTAATTATTAGTCTTTATATTTTTATAAGTTATCATCTAGTCCTTATATTAGAGAGTTTAATTGGTATGTAAATGTAATGTTAGTATAAAAACTTTTACACTGTTAACCAATTATAAATCATGTTATGAGTGACTTTTAATATATTTAGGACAATAATTAAACATTTATAATGATTTAACAATTTATAATTAGGTGATAGTGTAAAATATCTTTACACATGAGAGTGCATATCAATTCATGTATATCCTGTTAAAACACTTATTAGAAATTGTCAATATAATATTTTAAAATTAATTTTTATTTTAAATAAGTAACAAATTCATATGACTCTTTAAATACTCGATCAAATCCAAATCGAACCGAAATATTGGATGTTTTTTGATGTAAATAACTATGTAAATATGTATCGATAAAAACCGAATTATCCAATCCAATTCAAACCGCATCTGATTGGATCGAATCGGATCGGATATTTTGAAGGAAACAAATCGATCTAATCCAAACCGTATATTGTTTTTATCATTTGATCAAATGACTTTTTAACTCAAAACCGATCCAATCCAAACCACGAACACCCGTGCTCGGTAGAACGATTATGCTAATTAAGTCCACCAATTTGGGAATAAAGGTGTCGCCTTGGTATTAAATCCACCGGCTACCGGCTACCGGCTATCATTAAAAAATATGTTTAACTCAGCTTATCATTACCACGTGACTAATAGGTGACTGATAGGTTCCATAGGCCTTCAATCCAACCATGTGTATAGTCAGACCCGACTTATATGCTAAATCCATGTACTACTAACAATCTCTTATACAGGAGTCCATTAAATTTGAAATATGAACAATGCACGTACGAGACCCATTTCCTACTTATATGTGGATAATAAATTCTTCTGAGAGCATAAAATATCAGGTGAACAATCAAGGCACACAGAGAGAGAATGTGAATGAAGTAAAAGTATGTATTCTTCATAGAATATTAACAACACATCCTCTAACACATACTTTTCAATATATTCTCTCTTATTGATTGAAATTCATGCGGGTCATATAAAATTTAAGTAAGACCCACATGAATTAACGGGACCCGTTTTTAAAATGTTGAGACCCACATGAATTTCAACCAATAACAGGAAATGTGTTGGAAAGAGTGTATTATATAGTGTGTTACTAGTAGTCCTCCACTTGAAAATAAATTATTCATTCCCTCATGATGCACATTAGCAAGCTATATATAAAAAAAAGAAAAATACACCTGAAGTTACAACCTATGGACATGATTGGATGAGACACGGAATAAATGAAAATTTGGATTCCCGATTTGTATTTGAAAGAAAGGTGCAGCCTACAGGATTGCGTGTGATTGTAAGGAATTTATTATTGGGAGATAGGCTCTAGACACAAGTCAACATGGCCCGATAAAAATGCAATATGGCCCAAAATCTGAATCCCAAAATTAAATTTCAGATAAAGTCGTTCGGGGCATAGTGATACCGTTAGTGGTCAATGAAGGGCTGATTGGGGTCTAGGCGTAAGCCCAAGTTGGCCCAAGTTATGATTTGAACTTTTGGACCCCATCCTCCCTCGGACTGCCCTCTTTGATTAACTTGCATAATTGGATTATCTAATGAAGTTAATATTTTCACATGCAAGTTAATTATTTTTAAAAAATACAATTATATGTCTCTTCTCTTTTCGTACAATTTAACCATTTTTAAAATCAGTATTTATCAATCATACTTTTTTTTCTTCATTTTTCAAAATTTATCTGATTTATTTCTATTCTTTTCCTGCAAATTAACCATTTTTAGAAAATATATTTATCCATCATATATTTTTTTCTTCTATCTAAAAATTTATTTGATTTATTTTTTATATTTTATCGTTCAATTTAATCATTTTTAGAAAATATATTTATCTATCATATTATATGAAGAATATGTTAAGAAAATATATCAAAACTCTATAAAAAAAATACCCAACAGAAGAATAACAACAAAAAGGAAAATAAACTTTTTATGGTTACCGGAAAAATGCTTAGATTATTCCTGCATACCCCAATCCCTAGTGATCATAAACATTAAAATGTGAAAAAATAATACACCAAGTTATCCAATTTGGCTTTGCTATAAATTCCAAATTGAACTCCCTAATTTTGTAGTATGCTTAAATGCATTTTTATCTCTTAAAATACGACACTTTTTAACATTATTCCCTCTTCAATTTTTTTTGTCATTTTTTATTTTTTATTTTTAAAAATGTGTGCTTTTAGTCCATGAAAATTCTTTATGAGAAATTTAAAATATGTTATTTTATTAAATGTGGGATTAAACATACGAAAAATAGGGAGAGACTACTTAAAAAAACTTAATTATAGAAATCAAAAATATATTTAAGCCTTTAGTTACCTCGAAAGTAGTGCTGTCATGCACATTATGATTGACCATAGTGAAAACTAATCTATCTGGGGATTAGTTTTCAAGTTTTCCTCCATTTACATAACAAATCAACATTATTATCACTTGCGACTGCGTTTTTTGTTTTCAATATGATTTGAACTTGCGCTTTCTCTTCAACACATTAGAAGTTGAAGGATTGTGGTTCTAATTCCTCTTCCCTTGATTGATAAACCAATTATTGTTTTGCTTTAGATGTAAAGCCATCTTTTTGCATCAAATGTGCAAAGTGATATAATATCTTGATAAAGATATCCGAAAAAAGTTCTAATAGTTTCTTTACCAAGAACCCTATATCAAAGGACAATACCCAGATTCTCTAAAAGTTGTTTTTCATTTCTAAATTAATAAAATTATGAAATGCTTTATATAAATTGAATAAACGGTGATTGAAAGGTTATCTGATTATTTGTCATTTTATTTGTTCATTTTTTATAAAATCTAAAATATAGATCCATGTATAAATTAGAAAGAATAAATCCTCATCTCCCTTCCTTTCGAAAATCCGAGTCGCAAAGAAAAACTGCCCCAGCAAATGAAATACTACAAAAGTTCATAAATAACATTTAAATATCAAATAAATTTTTAAAGTGATGGCAAACCATGAAAAAATGAAAGTGTGAAATATGAAGAAAGACAACGTAACATAATTCCAACAAATCTAATAAATCTATCATTGACGTTGAAAGAGTATGAGAATATGGTTTTAGTTTTATATTGTTGAGTGGTTGTAGCAATGCCTTTCTATCAAAATCATTGAAATCATCTCTAACGCGTAGAAGAACTCCGGATATAACCTTGTGTATACACATCGACCAACCAATAACGAAAAAAAATAAAGAGATAAAAAGAAACATAAGAAATGGATTACCAATGGACGAACATATATGGCTGACAATGCACGAACATACTGTGATAGAAGGAAATAATCTGTAGAAAAAATACAAATGAAAAACATGACAGAGAAGTGTGTGATGAGAGTGACGCCGTTTTTTAAATTGAATGGTAAATGGTATTTTATAAATGTGTGACTCATGACGATCCACTAGGTTAATGGATTGGCATGATTGATAATGGTATGATACTCTTAGATGCTCAACCATTATGTTCATAATGGTTATAACACCATTTTTATACTCAATATTGGGTGATTTGACCCACGGACATTAATTGATATTGATATTAATATACCTTAACATTTTTAGGAAAAAGAATAATATGCCTTAATTGGTGAAAGGTCTTAAGCCCTTGATTGATATGGTTCTACTATTTAGTCGTGAGCATTGATTTAATTGATATGCCCATGCCTTAATTTATGAAATAGCATCAATTTAAAAGTAAAATAAAAAAACACTCCCTGATTAGTATTTTCATCGAGAGAAACATATTAGTATTTTTAAAAATAATATTAAAATATTTTTAAAATATATATTATGATATAATTAACCAAAATTTTCTTACGGCAATGGAGGATTAATAGAAAAGAAGGGAAAAAAATAATCAAAAGGCTCGTAGCTTAGAAAGACTCAAATCTTAAAATTCTGGTGGAGACCCCGTGAGAGAATATTTCTTGCTAATGTCAAGCCGGACACAATAGGAAAGGTTAGTTGGCCCAAATTTGAAATTTGAAAAAAGGAATATTATGAAAGATTATAATAATGATTAAATTAATGAATTGCCAAGAATATTTGATTGGGTCTGATATGCACTACGGAGGCTTGATATTTGATTGCCTGAATATTTGATTATTGTGGGGTTGTATATCTTGATTCATAAATATCATTCTAAGATAACATTCATAAAGTCATGCGCCTGGTAATCCCTAATTTTATGGATTGATTGACACCTAGGATTCATGTGAGGTGGCACTGTTATTGAGTGACACGTGGCAGAGAAAATTCATGCATACATTTTCTTATGTATATATTATTATAGATTATAGATTATATATATATATATATATATATATATATATATGTGTGTGTGTGTGTGTGTGTATTAAAAAAATTACTTAAAAGTTTAATGTAGATTTGATTATACATGAAAAATAAAGTTGCTGAAAAGTTTAATGAAGATTCAATTATATATAGATGATTTTCGTGATATGTAAGAGAAATATTTTGCGTTTTAATATATTACTAGTGCAATTAACATTTTATTTTAATTATATAATTATTAATATTTTGAATGAAATTTGATACGTAAAGTTTGTTTAATGAACTTAATTTTTATAGTTGGCACTCTCAATCATCCAGGTCCAGCTCCATCCCTGTATAACACCCTAATTGTATCGCTTTGAGAAAGAAATAAGGATTTAATCTATACCGTGATTTTGACTCTTAACTTAAATACTTTAAAAGTCACCTATATCATAATTTGTGATTAATTGATAGTGTATTTTTTTTATTGAAATTAAGCACACACCAATATAAACTCAAGAAATCATCTCACTCTAGCACAGTGAATTCAAATTAGAGGAATATATTTTTAAGTATTAATTGTGTGTTCTATAATTTTTTTACTACAGCTTGCACCTTCCTGGCCTTATGAATTTTTTCTTTAATTTTCTCAGTAATATTGTGGTCAACCAATGGCCGAGAGATAACTCGATTAGCGCATTCGCATGTATACACAAATGGCATATACCAATATTATGTTGGTCCGAATGGAACTGGACTCGAATACTTTAAGTAAGGTCTCGAGTTTGAATCTTGTGGATATAAAAAATGTAGTTGGGAAGGGAGACCCACTAAAGGTGGACCCCAGACAGAGATTAGTCATCAACGAAGTTAATGGATATTTCGTACTTATGTCATGATAAAAAAAACCATATTATAATGCAACTAGAACAAAATGGTGTGCCGATACAGAGCCCCTCGCACAAGGTTCAGAAGCTAGCAAGTAGCAAATAAAACAAAAAAAAACAGTCATTCTTAAAATCTTAGTTTTTGGCAAGTTGAACTTATATATAGTAAGATTGAGTCATATCTTAAGCAAACATATTTTAATTATTATCTACCTTTTTGCTGAACTATAAAAGTTGATCCAATTCAGGTAGTTATATAAGAATGAGCATTACATTAGATTTTTCCTGTTGGAGAGGTATAATTGGAAGTGAACAAAACAATAGACAAATTAAAGCTACCAAGTCTACCAAATAGACATATATTATAAGCTTAAACACCAACATGTGATTGATTCAAGCGGTAAGAGACTTTGACATCTTAAGCAAGTGATCATGGGTTCGAATCATAACTCTTGTATATGGAGAAAACCTAACCTGGTTGGGAGAGGAGAACCCACCTTGTGTGTCCAACAGGTTTCCCGACGGAGATTAGTCACTGCTAACGGTGATGGATACTTCGTACCTATATTATGGTTACCAAAAAAAAATTATATTATAAGCTTAAACAACTGAAACTATGAAAGGGATGTGTTCACCCAAAAGAAAAAAAGAAGAAACTATGAAAGAAATGATGATTTGTTCTCCCATTTTAAGACATCACATATTATCTCTGTCAATAATATCTGATCACAGAAATTAAAATTTTATGTAATTTTTAAAAAATAAAATATGTGACAATATATTATTAATGAGAAAATGATGGAATACATCAAAATAAAAAAAACAAATCCTAATTCATCCACAAGCAAAGTGGAGGTAGAAGATTATTATATTATAATTATAATTATAAATAAAAAACCAAGTTGGACCATGCGTGTTGGGGATACCAGAAAATTAAAATAAGCGAATGGGTCCTATGTGAAAAAGACGAGTGTTCCAGGTACGTGATCAGATTCATGCATGGTTTCAAGTTCAAAAATAACAGGCCCATACGTTGAATGGAGCTTATTATTCTCTGCAAGAGAAACCGATTACATTTTCTAAAATAAAACTTTTCCTCTTTGCAAATGTACCTCCATCAATATTAGTACAACTTCAACACCCTTTCTTTTAGTCCAACTTTAATACTCTTAACTCTTACCGTAACATTTATCATATTGCTGCCGATTATTCCAATAATCTTTGACGTTTGAAGGCCAATTATCTAAATTTGTCTGCTGTTGAAGGTGCTCTCCCAGTGTGCCAAATGTTGATAGGACATTCATAGAAACTTAAAACAAATTTATTATTCTATCTCATAACGTTAGACATATCAACATTTGTGAACGATTTCTCTTTTATTTTTTATTTTTAAAAACTTAACTATTATAACCTTCAAAGCTAATAAAACTTACATTGAAATTGAATTGAACCAAGTAAAAAACATGTTCTACTCTAAAAACAAGAATCTATCCTATTATACATACATTTTAATGTAAATAACCTATATATCTTTTTTTCATTTTAGGTTCGGGATGGAACCCAGGGAATCCCACGACCGGAAGCCGTGGGACTAATCCACAGAGGATGTAGAGTAAAAGATAAAGATTATGCAGCATGTAGACATGTAGTATATATGTTATTATTGAACACTTCTGCATATCAGGTCATCTAAAAATCTTTTTGCTTCACACACAATACAAAATAAAATCAGAAAATTAGGGAAAATTGTAATAGAGGCATATTTTCATAAACAGATGTACAAGTACCTATCGACCCAAAAAAATGATATCTCACATCAAACATCCTATTTGCATTCCGAATGTTCAACATCAATAGTACAACTTTGTTGTTGCCAAGAGTCTAATCTGTATACCATTTTTCTCTCGTGAAAGTTGTGTGTGTGACATACATATCTACGCTGAAATATTGCTAACATGTGGAAGCCAAAGAGTAATGTGTTCTAATTCTACCCAGAATTATGTGACTTCAAATAATTTGAATTTCTTGATGCTGCAGTGTTTTTAACTTGCACCTTCCATTCTCACAAGACATTATTTCCCTGCATCAGGATTCTTCTGAGTTCACTAGCAATTCCTCGCAACAAAACTGGTTTTTGGATAACTCCATTGATACCAATTTGCATGCATCTTTCCCACAAATCTTCTTCTGTGCTTGCAGTCAAGGCAACAATCATAGGCCAATTTCGGCTTCTAAACTTTCGAATCCTTGTTGCAACTTCAAAGCCATCTAAATCAGGCATGTAAAGATCCAAAAGAATGACTTGAAATGAAGTTCCAGTAGGTCCAATCACAGTAAGGCATTCAATTCCTGAAGAAACAGAAGTAACAACACAACCTAGTTTCTGAAGCAACTTTTGGGTCACTGCTCTATTTACATCATCATTGTCAGCCAACAGAACTTGTAGACCTCTCAACATAGAATTGGAATCCATGTGTTCTGAAGATTCTCCAGGCTCAGATATGGCTATGGCAATGGATGGTCGTAATTGAAACCGAAGAACAAGGGCCATGCTTTGAATAAAACCAAGAGTGTTTGGGACCAACCAAATGTTCCCTTGCATCAACTGCCAATAACATAGCAAGAAGAAACTAAGTACCAAATCAAGGCAACAAAAAATAACTTACGGAACGCAGTATCAGTAACTGCTAAATATTCAAAGCTCGGATCCTAATCCTAAAAAAAAATGGAAGCTATGACCTAATTCATATCAAGGATTAAAAAACTAATCCGGGGCATAGAAAAGAAAACTTCAGTCAAACTATTGAGTATGCTACCTACTAATATACTTAACATGCAGTACCTCCGACATCCCAGGGCTACACCTAAAACATTTCAATTCAATGAGACCAGACTTGGATTTTTGTGTATGGATTGGGGGTGGAAAATGGGACTCTAAATTAATCAGGTAACAGGTCAGTAAAGCAGCATCTCTTCAATTAATACAGATCTTGAAATGCATTCATAATATTCAAGGACGAGAGAAAAGAAAGAACAAATGTTGCAAACGAAAGAACCAAATTCAGTAATTTGTCTCACAAGCAATTAAACACGTGGGCAAACATCTGACCCGGTGAATCATATAGAGGCTGGCAAAAGAAAATTTTGGTGTTTAGAGTCCTTTGGTACTGAAGGAAAGCAAAACAGCATTCAACTAGATATCTAGCACATGACTCAAGATGTAAATCAGTGCTGTAATGCACTTATCATCCACACACACATATAACAGACTTTACGAAACTCACCTGGACTATCCTCTGGCAAATGCGGAAGCTCAATCTGCCCTCAATGCTATCACTGGAATATTTCCTGCTCCCGAGTCCTGAAGCAACTGAGCTCCCAATTTCAGAATTACTATTATCGATCCCTATCTCAAATCTAATATTTACATCACCACTAGATGAGCTAGGTCTCCAGGTGTTCCACCCCTTGCTGTCATTCCTTCCCTGACTTCCAGTTTCTGCAAAAACCCGAAGTACAAGAATCCCTCCCCCATGATTGGAATCCAGTAGGTTCCCGACCATATGCAAAATCACCTGAAAAACCCTCCTCTCATCACCCATAACATTGTCAGGCAAAGACTTCTCAACCTCAACCATAAAACCAAAACCCCTATAAACACACATGCACTTGGCAAGGCAAGCTGCCTCCTTTATCATGGAATGTAACCCAAAAGACCTTATCTCCAGAGGGAATCTTCCGTCATCCTTTGCTGAGTTGTCCATGGCATCATTTATCAAGTTTGATAGGACAGTGCTGGTCCTCAGCATTGCATCCACAATAAGTTTCTGTTCATTCTTTAAACTGTCATCTTGTATCATTGAGAGCAATCCCACAATTGAGTGCATGGGCCTCCTCATTCCGTCACTCATGACTTTCTGAAATGAGTTTCTTGCCTGGCTTGCCATCATAGCATTCATTTTTGCCTGTTGCAAAGCTCGATTTTGCTCCACCAACTTCTCTCTCATAAGTTGGGACTCTTCTAGAATTGCAGCATGAGATAGAGCCACAGCAACCTGATCAGCAACCACCTTAATTATCTCCAGCTCCTGATTGCTCCAAGATCTAGGTTCTCCAGTAGGAAGAATCAAGACCAATATTGCATAACATGCCTGTGTAAGCTCAGGTGTCCCTCCTTTGAAATTACAAACTCGTAGCATTGGCATTCGGATTGCAGCAACTGGTCCTGCCTCGCCAGAGACTCCACTACTCGCACCAGCAAGTGCCGAGTCATAGCTAAGTATATTCACTCCATCGCTACCCTTGATTCTTACAACATCTGGATCAGTAATGGGTATAGAAAAATTTAAATTCCTGCCATTCAATTCATGAGTGAGGTTCATCTCCGTCTTATCAACATTAGGCATCCACACAGCACAGTTCTGCAAGCCCAGTGTTTTAGACAGCTCCACCAAAGTGGTGTATAGAATTGTATGTCTATCAAGTGACTTGCGAATCTCTTGAGTAAGCATTCTTACGTGCATTGCCGCCTCCTTTTGTTTCATTATCATACCAACCTCCCGTCCAAGATCCCATGTCTTTTTCTTCAGCATGAATTCTCTGACTTTCACTTTGAGGAGCAAAGGAATTAGGGTGACGAGGGTTATAGCAGTGGCACACGATACCAAGGCGGTGAGAATTTTGAAGACAGTAAGTGCCACCATAAGTTGGAAAGTGTGAGGGCCATAAGTCCACCCATTCAGCAAATGTGTCAATCCACATAGTACAATGAAGGCAATGAACTGAATAAGGACCCATTTGAAAGGAACATTCGAGCAACTGATAAAATACAGCAGTTCAATAGGGATGGAGAAATAGGCCACAGCAATCAAGAAATCTCCAACTCTCTGACACTCCAGAATGCTCTCAATAGTCCATAAGCTGGCCTCATCATCACAGTTACATCTAGGAAATTCATTATCTGTTGCAGATACACATAGGAGGAGAGAGGTAATCAACAGCCCAGATGCTACTGATTTTAACATTGATCCAATATGTTGTTGCTTCTTCAATCCATCTAAGGATATATATATATATATTAATGGGCCATAGCCATAACCCAGTGAATAACTAAGCCAGAAGACAACAAAAGTCTTCAACAATTTCTACCTGTAGCTCCTACAGTCCTACCCTTCATTTGTCTATCCCTGCCAGTAGTTAACAAAAAACTTTAAAACTCGGTGAGATCCAAACCAAAGAAAAAAAAAACAATATGAGATCTTATACAAAGAAAAAAATAATACAAACCTATTATAATTCTTTTCTCAAATTAAATGATCTAATCTATTCCACTATTGTAATTTTAGTCGACCTTGTTTCAATCCGCATACCCCTATAGGCTAAGTGGTATGACTTATGAATCAGTGAATAAACACAGTGCCAAGTGCCATCCGATGAACCAAAATGGAAAAAACACAAATATAAAAGGAAAAATAATAATAATAAAAGAATCAACAAAACCCCAGCTATGGTAAACCTGGGGGAAGACAAAGCCAAAAGAAATATATTAAAAAAAACCAAAGTGAATTCCAGCAAAGTATAATAACCCCTCTCCCCCAAAACCAAAATATATAAGGAAAAACAAAAAACAAAAACTCAGTAATGCATTGCAGACCCAAATCAGAAAAGAGTACCTGAAGAAACACAGCCCCTTAATGGTATCAGTTATTCCACCTTCGTCAGATCTTATCCTTACCCTGGAAAGATCAAAATCCAGTTAAACACACATTCCTAACAACACATTAATAACCCAATCTCCTCAACTTTCTTCATTATTCAGAAACTCCACCGCCAAAGTCCATAACTTTATATTAACAAGTACACCCACCTTCACCATTGGGAAAAGAGAATAAAAAATGAAAGGAACCCAGTTGAGGAGGCACCAAATCCCAACGATATGAATTAAAAAAATCCCATCTTTACCACTCTGCAATAACAAGGTGCTGTAAGACGAAACTGGGTGCGACCCTTTTGTGGAAAAAGCTCGTTGAGGGAAAAATACTAATAGGTAGTATTGATAGGAAAACACAGTCCCTACGCCACAGCACAGATGAAGAAAAATGGAGTGTTGTGTTGTGTTTGTGAAGGGAATCTTAACCTTTTGTACAATAAGCGTTTGTCTAATTTTCCAATGCCAAACCAGTGAAACCACAAACCATGTAAGGGGGAAAGCGCCGTTGTTTCGTGGGAAATGAGGTGAGTTGGATTTAGAAGAGAAAGAGAGAGAAAAGTGGGTCCCACATTCTTACATGAAGAGAACTTGGACGCTCTGTTGAATCAAAACGTCCTAGTCACACAAAATTAGTATTTGTTTTATTTTTCTCTTTCCTTTTCAGTTTCCCAGTTTCTCTCTCTTGTCTTGCGTGTGTTATGTGTGTTTTTCATTTTTTTAAGAAAAGAAGTCTTTTGAATTCCCTCATTCAATGTTCGATCTTCCCGTGTCAGAAACGTGACCTGTTTCCCGCTTCCTTTCTCCATCTCTCTCAATTAGTCAATTACTCACTTTCTCTCTGTATTAACTTACTAGTTCACCAAAAAAAAAAAAAAAAACTTGCTAACAATTGTAAATTTTTTCCTTAGAAAAAAAAAATTGTAAATTTTTAACCCCTGTCCAAAAAAAAAAAAACAATTGTAACCCTTCCCTATGTAATCTTATTTATTTTTATCTAATGATGATACAAATTATTATTAAAATTAAAATCATAATTATCATTCAATAAAAATAACGTCAACAGCTTAAAGGGAATGTAGAATAAAAAAATCTATACTGAAATAAACAAATTCTTTCTCATGTAATCTTCAATCAAACAAAATATTATATATATATATAAAAGGTTTAAATAGGTTTTCGATCCCTATAAAGTTCATCAATTTTGATTTTAAAAAATTTACTTAAGATTTCGTCTTTATAGTTTCAAAGTTTTTGTAAATAGTCCTTATCGTCATCTTTTTCCGTCATCTGATATTCAGGAGTACCAAAGTAATTCATTTTATTGTCTGACTAGCTATAAAATTTGCCATAAAATAAAAACAAAATCATATATTAGAGACCACGTGGTTACAATTATTAAATTTTTTAATTTTGTATGATATCTAGTATTTAGAGGTATCGATGTAATTTTTTGTTTCTGTCCGATTTGATCCAAAATTCGCTAGAAATTAGGGCGGAAAATCATACTGGGGCCACATGCTTAAAATTGACAAATTTTTTCATTTGATATGATTTCTAGTGTTCAGAGATAACGGTAGGGATTATTTAAAAAAAATTGAAATTACTGGGAAGAATTCCTAAGAAATTTTTTATAGGTATTAAAACCAAAATGGGTTAAAAACTCATTTAAACCTATATTAAAAATGTAATTTGATGCGCAACTAATTTTTTTTATGTTATATCCAACAGTACATGGTTGTATATAGGGGTGTTCATCAACCGATCCAAACCGATCCAAAAAATCGCAAAAACCGAATCGAAAACCGAAAAAACCGCAATTTTTTATTGGATTGGATCGGATTTTGGATCATATAGTGAAATCCAATCCAATCCAAACCGATCTATTATATACATATACTATTCTTTTTGAAACTATAGTATTACTCATACTTAAACATTATTCTACATACTTTTACATCCCTCATTCTCTTTACTATTTTTGTTGAAATGACATATATAAGACTATTTAGAATAAATATTAATCTCTTGAAGTTATATTTTAGTAAAAGTTTTGATGCATAGCATATATATATTTGATTGAGTAATCATGAAAAATAGGAAAACAATTAAGTAAATTTGAAAAATAATTAGCTACAATTTATTTGTAGCAGATTCAAGGAAAAAAATAGGACAAGTAGGAGTAGATATAGAGAATTAATATAAAAGAACGTGTTAAAAAATATCAATAATTTTTTTCTTCTCAAACTCTCAAATTAAAACAAAGATTATCTTTTACCACTATTAAATAAGTAGAAAGGACACTTGACATTAGAAAAAAAAAAGTATGACAAAAACCGAATTATCCAATCCAATCCAAACCGCATTTGATTGGATTGGATCAGATCGGATTTTTTGAATGAAACAAACCGATCCAATCCTAACCGCGCGATGTTTTCATCATTGGATCGGATAACTTTTTAGCTCAAAACCGATCCAATCCAATCCGCGAACACCCCTAGTTGTATATGTAACTTTTGATATTAATTTAATATCATAAAGTTAAATATTTTTTAGTGATATAATAATATATAATTAATTAATAGTTAATAATATAAAAAAATATTAAATGTACATCAAAATTTAAAACGTATACCTAAATTTTATCTTTTTGAAATCAGGTAAGGCATTCCACGTGGAACGTGCCACCAGACTTATTGAGTTAACCGTCCTTGCCACCAAACTTGGGTGGTGTTAATTTAGAAGCACGCAGTTATAAGTGTCATGATAAAATAAGACAGAGTTATCAAAAGTTCAAAACAACAAATATTACATGCCACTAATGCTGGATTAAAATTGTAATTATTACAAAGTTGTTACGTGAGATGAACAATCACCAGTTCACCACACAGAAAAAAGTATCAAGTGATCGTTTGGCTGAATGAGAATGGGTAACATGCCAATACACTTATTCCATACATTTTTTTTAACATTATTTAATTCCTATATTATACACTACTTTTTTATGCTATTTTTTTTTATGGATTTAATTGATATTTATTGTTAATGTAAATATATTTTATATTGTTAGTCAATTATAAATTGCTACATTATTAAAAATGTTTGACTCGTACAATAATTACTTTAAAAGTCACACAAAACATATATTGTGATTGGTTGATAGTGTATAAATCTTTACACTGACAATACATTGAAATTAAATTCTAATTATATTTGGCTAATGAATTAATAAATTCACGATTAATGACATGTATGGGATAGTTATGAACCGTTTGATAAATATATTTATATTTCATGGTTAACTTGTTAACCATCTAATAAATATAATTAATCACAAATTTATATATCATTAACTAGCTAGTTGTTCCGGAGTTGGAACTAGGGTAGGATATGCCCAAGTAACTCCTAAGTGTTAATGAGTGTATGAGTATAAGTATTAGAATTCGTCCTTTCCCTCTAAGTGTGGGTTCTCTATTTATAGCCTTGAGGAAAGCATCAGGGGGTATGGGTTGGTTACTCATGTGGGGGCCACACGGGTGGTTAGTGCGATATGCACACAAGGATATTCCCGTCATGCAACGTGTGAGGCTTCTAGAAGCTCCTGGATGACGTGTCGTGGTAGACCAAAGTGTGTCCTTTAGGTCTGTCGGACCTATTGTATAGGACATCTCCACACCTGGGCATCGAAGTGACATCTCAAATTAGTGCCCTCTTGACTTCATCTCGAGCCTAAGTGCACTCCTTCTATTGGGTCGAGATGGTTATGGATCTCTGGGGATGTTGCACTAATTATAGGACCGTCGATCCATTATTGGGCCTAAGCCCAATCCCGACCGGAACAACTCTAGTTTATGAGTCCGACATGTGATCTTAAATTAGAGGTCGAGAGCCGACCTGTTTGGCCAAGAGCTTGAATTCTTGAGATAGATGTTTTCATAATCTTAGGGCTATGGGTTATAGTGTCTTGGGCTGTTAGGCTTTGATACATATTGGGCCTGATAAAATCCGGTAGGAACACTAGTTTAAAAAATATGTGTGCATAAATCAAATGGTCAAAGAGAGAATATGGTTTTCACTTTTAAAGTTCTGCAACATACATATATAGTATAAATTTCTAATTCATGCAGCAATTTATTTATTTTTTTGTTACACGTGGAAACCTTTATCCCAAGTAGTATACAACTACAAGGCTGTGGAAATAGCACACAATTCAGCAACCAGCACGTTTGTTGACCCCAAGTTTGGAGCAAAAACCTAATACTCTAGAAGCCATGCCCGGAGGAGTCACGAAAAACTCCTCCACAAATAAGCATACCATTCCTGCCGAGATCCGACTTTCCGGAATCTCGCCGTAGAACGTTAAACCAAGAGTGAATGATGGGGGTTGTTTTATATTATGACTTGACAGAATGTCGGATTCCGATCCTACGTATCCCGATGAGAATCAAAGCCAAACGTAGTTCTAGGTTCAACCCTTGATCATACGGTGATCTCAATCCCCTAATTTTGTATCCGAGGAATACCAGCGAGCAAGGACTCTTCAATAGTCTCTTGGTCGAGCTAGTTTCTCGAATACGCTTAAGGGAGATTCACCGGGATTCAGTGAAAAAGTCCTTCTCTCTTGGGGTTCTCCTCCTTTTATAATAGGATCCCCATCCCTTTAAGAGATCTGGATATCTTTCCTTTTATCTCTTAAATCTCCTTTGAGATGTGATTTCCTTAATTTAAGGGATATTATCTCTTTTAACTAGATAAGGTTATTTCAGATAATATCAGGATTTATTTAAGGATAACATTAATATCCTATCCCTTAAATTAGGAGATATTATCTCTTTTAACCAGATGCGGTTATTTTAGATAATATCATGATAATAAAAGGTGATATTATTCTTAATTTCCGGATTGAGCCGGGTATTCGAGCTCGGTGACCGGGTTTCACTCTTCGGCCAGTACACAAGTCCCCAAGCTTTGAGCTAGCAAAGCGTAGAAGCTTTCATGACATTAGCCGAGCTTAGGATCCCGGTTTCATCTTTTGGTCTTTCAGCTCAACGAGGTGATTGGCCGAGCTTTATACTTCGTATATATATATATATATATATATATATATATAGCCGCCCGAGCTTGACGCTTCAAAGTACCGAGCTCTATGTCTCGGCTCATGCACAAGTCCCCCCAAGCTTTGAGCTGATTGTGTGGAAGCTTTTTTCGAAGGAGCCGGGGCTAGCCGAGGTGGAGTTGATCACCTGAGTTTCGTGCTGGGGCCATACTTTCTCGGTTCCCGAGATGGAAAAGAGACGTTTACTATGTGTGACGCGTGGCCATTATGGCACCATTTCCGAGACTTGCGCTGTAGTTGCGTGCCCATACTTTCCCTTGATGGCAGTGTACATTCTGACATTTCTGCCACGTGTTTCCTTTCCATTAGTTGGCGAATTCGGTCAAAATTGAAAGGACGTTTTCCTACTTTCGCCTGCCAACAACCGTCATTAATTCACCGAGAGGACGTTGCACTTTTTTCTATAAATATGGATGAGACCCTGGCACGAGATTTCACCTTCTTTGAGCCCTAGACTTTTCTTCTTCTCGAGTCCTTTCTAGTCCGAGCACTCATACTCCCATCCTATTCGAGGTACGTCCTACTCATCTCTTTCAGGTTCCCTTAGGTTTTATTCCAGTTTGATTTATGGTGTTTTTATCTATGGAGACTTCATTCGAGGAATCCCAGAACGCCTCTTCCTGGGTTCAGATTACAGAGCCCGAAATCAATCGGATTGGGGGCTCTCCTTATCACTCCCCCTCTCCTTCTTATGGTGATGGAGGTGATAAAGGTTCTTCTTCCTCTTCTTCTTCTGAGGGGAGGAGCTCTGTTGCTCCAGACGTTATCGTTGTCCCCAAGCGTCGCAAACGTACCTCTAGGATGCCCAGGGTTCCCTACCCAGATATTACCATTCATGGGTATTTCTGGGTAAAACCCGATGTAGTCACATTTCACTCTAATTTCAGGGATTTTAACTCCCTTGAAGCTATGAAAAACAAGGTTACAGCTAAACGAGGCATTGTAGAGTGCCTTCCTTGTAGCGAGAATGATCATGTTTTCCTCTGCCCCCTTCATCTGAACCACCCTTTACGTATGTATATAAAACCTTTTTTGAACAGATTGGACTCTCCATTCTCTTCAGCCCGTTCGAATGTGAAGTCTTGCGAGCTATGAACGTTGCTCCTACCCAGCTTCACCCAAATAGCTGGGCATTTCTGAGAGCCTTTCAAATTATGTGTGGGCAGATAGGGATAGAGGCTACTGCTCCCAAGTTTCTGTACTTTTACCGAGTTCGCTTCGGGGACCGAGTTGGTTGGATTTCTCTGAGTGGGATTGAGCAGAGGGGGATCATCGGGCTCTATAAGAGCCCGTATAATTTTTTCAAGTCGGATTTCTTCAAAGTCCGACCTCTAGAGGGTAATGAGTCTGTCTTTTTTGACTCGACCGGGAACCCCCAATTTCCTTTCTACTGGCAACCACACCCTTCCAAATTTTATAGCTATGACCTCGACTGTATGACCTCTCAGGAGCGAGCTGATGTCAAGGTCTTGAAACTGTGTCCTCGGTCGTTGCCTTGTGGAAGGCTTTTAAAGCTTAGTGCCTCCTCCACTCGGCAAGCTGATTTTGAATGTAAATGGCTTTTGTTGACAAGTGGTAACTTATTATGTAGCGTATTTATTTTATTTGACCGATTTCCTTTTTGTAGTGATAATGGGGAAGTTCAATTACAAGGCCCTGATGAAGAAGTCGGCTAATCAAGGAGCTGGCGGATCAGTCATAGCTTCAAATGTCAAGGGAAAGAAAAAGAAGGTTGTTGAAGCTTCTGACCTGAACATTTGCCCTCTGAAGAGGACTCGGGAAGACCTGTCGTCTGAGGTCCCGATTAGAAGTCCTTCCCCTTTGATGATGATTGAAGAAACTCCTGCTGCTGCTAAGAGGGTGAACGATGCTCCCATGGTGACCGATCTTACTTCGGACACCAAGTGGTATAATGGGAACTGCAACCCGGGGATTAGCTCGCTCTGGGGGAATGAGTTCGACCCTGTAGGCCTGATTGATGGCCAAGTGCTGAAACTGTCCGATGCTCGGCTCTTGTTGGAGCAAGGCCCTGAAGAGAGCATGGAGGCGGTCGCTGCCTATGCTCTCCGGATCACCTCAATCACCCGCTTCTGGAGCCAACAACTTATTGATAATGTCAAGAAGATGGAGGTAATGAGAGCAGATGCGACTCGAGACTTGAGGGTGAGGGACGAGCTTGCTCAGGCCATGGCAAAGTGTGAGGAGCAAGCCCGGGCCATCGGTCAGCTGAAGGCCCAAAAGGCCGATCTGGAAAAAGACAATGCCACCCTCATGGTGATGAGTGTGATTTCACCTCATCTTTGTCCATCATTTTGCATGCATTTTCATGTAGTTTAGGCATATTTTTATTAGATTTTAGGTTAATTTTCCTTTGGAATGGGTAAGGCGATTTTCGTGTGTTGTTTTGCAGAAATCAAGGGTAAAATGCTCGAGATCAACCATGATGAAGTTTGGATGAAGATAGGGCTTTAAAAGTGAAGAAAATGAGCCAAACAGAGCCCATCACGGCCTAGCCGTGATGCCCATCACGGCCATGATCGAGCAAAACGGAAAAGGAACAAAGGCTGAAGTCATAGTCTGTCACGGCCTGGCCGTGATAGCCATCACGGCCGTGACCCAAAACCACCACAAGTCAGAGCACATCACGGCCTAGCCGTGATGGAGATCATGGCCATGAAATGGAGGCTCGCGACGCGAAGGGTAGCTCGCTACGCGAGAGACTGAAAATTTCCAGAACTGCCAGAAACAGAATCCGTCACGGCCTGCCCGTGATGGCCATCACGACCGTGACGCGCATTACTTGGACCTGAAGAAACCGAATTGGATCAAAATTTGAGTTAGATTGGGACTTTAACTTCCCACATCTATAAATAAGGACCAGGCAGAGGCAGAAAGGATCGGGATCTGAAACACATCCACATAGACTTTTGGCTACATTTTAGGATCATCTTCTCCTCTCCTCCTCTCTTCTCTGATTTTTGTATTTTTCATTATGTTGTCAACCCAGCTTGTCATCTCCATGGCAAGACTGGAGTAGTAGTTTGTTTCTAGGGATTGGGGCTCTGCCCGAGTTTTGTAAATGTTGTTGATTTGATGTAAAATCGTTGTTGATTTCGTTATTGTTTTAGATCTGATTTCTAGTGTGTTAATCTCTCGTAAATTCGGTGACCGCTTATTTGCTTGACGTAGACGTTCTAAGGAGGAACCTAGCGGTGAACTTAGGATTTCTAGTGTGTTTCACTCGTAAAGTCCGGCGGCCGCTTATCTGTGAGATGTGGATATTCTAAGGAGGAACCTAGCGGTGAACTTAGGTTATTTGCACGACTTAGACATTCTAAGGAGGAACCTAGCGGTGAACTTAGGTGTCGGACCTATAGAAGTCAGACTTGGGACTGAAATCACGAGAGTTAGAAGCCGTCCCTCGAGGAGCAACGAGTTGTCACGAAGCACAAAGGGTCCAATCTGGGATCGACTACCACGAGAGTAGGGGTCGGGTCAATTGGGCACGGCTTTTGTAACCCGAGAGGGAGCTTAAGCTATCAGAGGATAAACTCGCCTTCAAGGCAATTTCGGTAATCAACAAAGGTAAATCAGATTAGCAACATAAACAGCCTCAAAGGTAACCCAAATCCCTATGAATCCGTTTAAATCTAAAACCCCATAAACAATTGTTTTCTGTTTGTTTATCTTTTAAATTCAAATTCAAAACTCCTTTTCAAAATAAAGATATCCTTTAAAACTGTCCAGATCTAATCGATTCGAAAACCGATTGCGATTCGAGAACACGGTCTCTGTGGGTTCGATATCTTTTATTACTTGACGGCAATCCGGTACACTTGCCGGAATCGCAGAGCGCGGCGCGCAACACGCGCACGTCGCATCACGACACATCAAGTTTTTGGCGCTGTTGCCGGGGACTGTGCCTTTTCGAATTTCAATTAGTTTTTAAATTGATTTTTCTGGAAATTTTCTTTTTATTTGTTTTTTAATTTCAAAAAAAAAAATCAAAAAATTCTTTGCCTTCTATTGTATCCATCTCTCTGTGTGTTATATGCAAAGATCCCTAAGTCTTGGGAGCCTTGGTGAAGTTGATCCAGAGATCGAGAGGACCTTCCACAGACGTAGAAGACTACAAAGAGAGGGAGAAAGGTTGATTCCCATTCCACTCATGACGAATCTCCCGGATACAAAACCTTTGAAGGACTACGCAACCCCAAATGCGAGAGGCTTGCGAACTGGGATTGCTAGGCCAGAGATCGAGGCGGAGAACTACACTATACCGCCCATGCTAATCAATATGATTAGGCAGCATCAATTCGGAGGATTGCCTTCGGAGGACCCTACTGACCATATAGAAACATTCTTGGAGTTCACCGATGCAATCAGGATTAATGGAGCCTCGGTCGATGTTGTGCGTTTGAGACTGTTCCCCTCATCTCTCACTGGAAAAGCGAAAGCTTGGCTAAAGCAAATCCCCGCTAATACCTTGACTACTTGGGACCAACTGGAGCAGGTGTTCTTGGAGAAATTCTTCTCTCCATCCAAGACGGTCTACATAAGAACCCAGATCACCGGCTTCTTCCAAAAAGACGGAGAATCATTATCGGAAGCTTGGGATCGATACAAGGGACTACCGGAGTCTTGCCCGCACCATGGACTCAAGAGGTGGTTAATAGTGCACACCTTCTATAACGGATTGGATTACTTTTCGAAGGTGTCACTAGATTCTGCAGCCGGTGGAGCATTTATGAATAGGCCTCTCACTGAGGCATTCAACATCATCGAGAATGTCGCCACCAACTACCACCAATGGGGATCCGAAAGAGGTAACAACCCGAACAAGATTTCGGGGGGTAAGTTTGAAGTAAGTAGCATTGATATGATTATGTCTAAATTTGACTCACTAAATAAACGATTAGATAAGATTGAAAGAGCTAATGTGAGTGCAATAGGTGCTACTAACACTATTTGTGAGATTTGTGGAATGCAGGGACATGACATGATGGAATGCCCTCGTGGTATCGCTCATGGATCCGGCGCTTCGGGTGAACAAGTGAACTCTTGTCACAACTTCTACGACACGAACCCGAAGCTGCCCAACTATGCTCCCCCAAATCCCTACAACCAAAGGAAGAACAACCCTTACCTCTCCTACGGCAACTACAGCAACACGCTCAACCATGAGTTCCAAGAGGGTCAAGGTAATAAGAGAGCAGCACCGGGGTATCCTCAGGTACAAAGATCTAAACTCGAGACTTTATTTGAAAGTTTTGTTGAAACTCGGACAAAACAAAATGAGGAGTTTAGACAACAAGGAAGGGCAGTGAGTGAAGCAATAAAGGAGCTAGCATCTAAGGTAGACAACTTAGCAACTCTTAACAAGATGCTAGAAACCCAAATTGCCCAACAAGCCAGCACGTACTCAAGACCTAAGGGTACATTCCCGGGGCAACCCGAAGCAAATCCCAATGAGCATTGCAATGCCATACACTTAAGGGATGATAAGCTTGGGGTGGGGGTAGCTGAAATGGAGGTGGAACCGGAGGAGGACACGAGCGAAAAGGAAGAGCCAGAACCAAAGTACGTCCCTCCACCACCGTACCAACCCCCGATACCTTTCCCACAGAGGTTGGTCAAGAGAAAGCAAGTGGAAGTAGAAACTAAGAGCTTAACCGAGGAGCCAATTGTCATGAACAAATCTAATATGCCTCCTAAACTGAAAGACCCAGGTAGTTTCTCTATCGCTTGCTCGATTGAAAAAGTACAAATAGACCAAGCCTTATGTGACCTAGGGGCTAGTGCGAGCTTGATGCCCCTCACTATCATGGAAAGGTTGGAAAGTAAAGAGTTGAGACCATTCAAATTCTCCTTACAATTTACGGATGGCTCAACTAGGACTCCTCTAGGCATACTAGAGAATGTCCCTGTGAAGGTAGGGAAATTCTTCATCCCTACCGACTTCCTGGTATTGGATATGAAAGGGAATTCTGAATTCCCCATCATTTTAGGAAGGCCATTCTTGGCAAATCATTGGGGCAGTAATAGACGTAAGGAATGGTAAACTCTCTCTAAATGTAGAGGAAGGTAGGGTAAATTTTCAATTGACTAACTCTTATAACAACCCTCCTTTTGAGAGCCATGTGTGCAGAATTGATGTAACGTCTCCAGTGGTAAAAGAAGAGCTGAACATGGAAGCAACTCCGAAGATATGCATGGCTAATGATGCACCCAGCAGTGATGGAATTGGGGTTGCTGTCCATACTGAAACAGAACTTCCGCCGGGAGGAAGGAAGGCTAGGAAGCTCCGAGAGAAAAGAGCGAAGCGGAAGCGTTATTGGCCGTATGAGCAGAAACGGCTTTTTGAAGGAGTTCCATGGAAGAGAAGTGTTCCGGCACTTCTACGCCCAGTCGACCCCGGTTGATTGAAGGAAGTATGGTCAAGCTAAAGACCGTAAATAAGCGCTTCTTGGGAGGCAACCCAAGTTTTCTTTCCCTTTTCCTTTTGTTTTTGATTTAACCTCTTGAATAATTTGAGAAGATCAAGAGGCAAAAAAATATCATTAATAGGTTTGTCTAGTGTTTTCAGGTTGAGAAAGGGAAGAAGAGCAGAAAAAAATAAAGTCAGAGGCCATCACGTCCTGGCCGTGATAGTGGTCACGGCCGTGATGAACTAAACAAGAGAACCAGAAAGGATCACGGCCCAGCCGTGACATCCATCACGGGCGTGATGAGAATGACACTGAGGCCAGAGAACATCACGGCCTAGCCGTGATGTAGATCACGGCCGTGAAAGGGTAACTCCTGAAGACAGAATTAATCACCGCCTGCCCGTGATACGCCTCACGGCCGTAATGCTATTTCCACCCAAGTTTTGACTGGAATGTGAGCCAACACCCGCTACCGACTCGGTAAGTTGTTCCATTTTTTTCCTATCTCCGACTTGATTATTTACATTGGAGACAATGTAAGTAATCAAGCTTGGGGTAAGGGTATTTTTGCATTATTTTTGCATTTGCATTGTTGCATTCATATTGCATTCACATAGGCATAGATTGGTATGATCACATTCTCTAGATTGCCCCTCACTTAGAATATGCATCCAAATGTAAGAACTTGGTGCCAAATGAATTGAGATAGTGAATTTTGAACCCAATTTTTCATTATTCTTGTGATATGGCTAAAAATAAAAATTCTTGAGATAATCTTTTGATGGTTAATAATTAGCACGTGGTTCCTTAGGTTTGTGTTTCTCACTGATTTTTGAACTACTAAATGTAAGATTTTGAGCCAAAAGGGGTACTCACTAAATCTACCCCATTTCTTGTGATAGAGTGTTGTAATTCCTCTTGGACTGTATTTTCTAGAACTTGACTTGAAACCATTTCGAAACTTAAAAATTTTTTAAAACACTTTTGGAAATGATGGAGGCACTAGGTATTTTTCCAGTCTCCCGGTCTTTGAATGTTTAAATTCTACCCCTTAGTTGCCCAATTTTGAGCCTAAAAGAAAAAAAATACTTTTCTTGGTACCTTGAATTACTTTTATAAATAATACTTGGTATGACACCTTTTAAAATATTAAAAAAAGGGTAAATGGTAGTTTGAAAAAGTATGGGATGAAAAATCTAGAAAATAATTTCTCTTGAGCTATAAATCTCCCCTTCTCTAAACAAATAAAAATGAAATAAACACAAAAAAAAAAAATTGGAGAAGGGGATGACAAAAGAAAGTGAGAAATGAAAAGAAAAGAAAAAGGTGGAAAAGTAAATCAAGGCCCCTAAAAGGTATTTTAGAAGGTGTCATGCTTTGCAATGTTTGATAATTTGTTTAGCCTTTTTGAAATTCCCTTTCCTTGATTTTCCCACCTAACAATAAATCCCATGGCCACATTACAACCAAAGTGAAAGACCTCTTGATTCTTATGTGTTTTCATAAATAAAGTAGAGATTTGGTTAATAGTCAAGCCTATGGTAGAATACTTTCCTTGAGGAAACTGAGCGAATTGTCATATACCCTAAAATATTTGAGTGAGGTGAGATGAGTGCCCAAATCAGTGAGAATATGAACTTGAAGAACCTAAGCTTCTAATTGGACTTGAACTTGATTATCTCTTGAGTGCTTATTAAATATGCCTGTCACTTGGATTAGCTTCTAGGGTTCTTGGTTCACTATCCATGCTTTGATTGATTTATCTTATGGCCTGAGTAATTGCTTGAGGACAAGCAAAGTTTTAAGCTTGGGGTGATTTGATGAGTGTGATTTCAACTCATCTTTGTCCATCATTTTGCATGCATTTTCATGTAGTTTAGGCATATTTTTATTAGATTTTAGGTTAATTTTCCTTTGGGATGGGTAAGGCGGTTTTCGTGTGTTGTTTTGAAGAAATCAAGGGTAAAATGCTCAAGATCAACCATACTGAAGTTTGGATGAAGATAGGGCTTTAAAAGTGAAGAAAATGACCAAACAGAGCCCATCACGGCCTAGCCGTGATGCCCATCACGGCCTAGCCGTGATGCCAATCACGGCCATGATCGAGCAAAACGGAAAAGGAACAAAGGTCAAGTCGAGTTCATCACGACCTGGCCGTGATAGCCATCACGGCCGTGACCCAAAACCACCACAAGTCAGAGCACATCACGGCCTAGCCGTGATGGAGATCACGACCATGAAATGGAGGCTCGCGACGCGAAGGGTAGCTCGCCACGCGAGAGACTGAAAATTTCCAGAACTGCCAGAAACAGAATCCATCACGGCCTGCCCGTGATGGCCATCACGACGGTGACACGCATTACTTGGACCTGAAGAAACCGAATTGGATCAGAATTTGAGTTAGATTGGGACTCTAACTTCCCACATCTATAAATAAGGACCAGGCAGAGGCAGAAAGGATCGGGATCTGAAACACATCCACATAGACTTTTGGCTACATTTTAGGATCATCTTCTCCTCTCCTCCTCTCTTCTCTGATTTTTGTATTTTTCATTATGTTGTCAACCCATCTTGTCATCTCCATGGCAAGACTGGAGTAGTAGTTTGTTTCTAGGGATTGGGGCTCTGCCCGAGTTTTGTAAATGTTGTTGATTTGATGTAAAATCGTTGTTGATTTCGTTATTGTTTTAGATCTGATTTCTAGTGTGTTAATCTCTCGTAAATTCGGTGACCGCTTATTTGCTTGACGTAGACGTTCTAAGGAGGAACCCAGCGGTGAACTTAGGATTTCTAGTGTGTTTCACTCGTAAAGTCCGGCGGCCGCTTATCGGCGAGATGCGGATATTCTAAGAAGGAACCTAGCGGTGAACTTAGGTTATTTGCACGACTTAGACATTCTAAGGAGGAACCTAGCGGTGAACTTAGGTGTCAGACCTATAGAAGTCAGACTTGGGACTGAAATCACGAGAGTTAGAAGCCGTCCCTCGAGGAGCAACGAGTTGTCACGAAGCACAAAGGGTCCAATCTGAGATCGACTACCACGAGAGTAGGGGTCGGGTAAATTGGGCATAACTTTTGTAACCCGAGAGGGAGCTTAAGCTATCAGAGGATAAACTCGCCTTCAAGGCAATTTCGGTAATCAACAAAGGTAAATCAGATTAGCAACATAAACAGCCTCAAAGGTAACCCAAATCCCTAGGAATTCGTTTAAATCTAAAACCCCATAAACAATTGTTTTCTGTTTGTTTATCTTTTAAATTCAAATTCAAAACCCCTTTTCAAAATAAAGATATCCTTTAAAACTGTCCAGATCTAATCGATTCCAAAACCGATTGCGATTCGAGAACACAGTCTATGTGGGTTCGATATCTTTTATTACTTGACGGCAATCCGGTACACTTGCCGGAATCGCAGAGCGCGGCGCGCAACACGCGCGCGTCGCATCACGACACATCACATGGCCAAGTTGGAAACGGAAAGATCTGACCGGCTTAACCTTCAGAAGGTCATGGAGGGGCTTCAAGCCGAGAAGTAGGCCGGTCTGGAGCTGCGAAAGTCGCTAGAGGCCGAGAAAGAGGCCAATCTCAAGCTTCAGTCTGATCAAGCCGAAGCCAAGGCCTCTATTATGAAGGAGCACGTTAACGGCTTCTCCCGAGCCGTAAAGCAGCTTCAGCACTTCAACCCGAATGCTGACTTCTCCTACGCTGACGTGGACAAGGATTTTAACCGAGATGGAATCCTAGTTCCATTGTCCGAGCTGGAGGATGAGGAGGACGTGTCTCAAGAAGAGGAGGGCGAAGAGCGAGTGGCCGAGGAGGGACCCGATGGAGAAGGTGAAATGGTCCTATTTGATCAATCTGCGGCTCTTCCTCCGAGTGCCGAGGACATCCTCAACTCATGAAATTGTTGCTTATGGGAATAGTAAACTAGGAAACATGTCCTTAGGGCAATGCCCTTTTTTGTTTTGAACTCTTATGTATTATGGGTTTTGCCCCTTCTTATTTAATGAAATTACTTACTTGCTTACGAGTTAATCTATACTTAGAAAAAATTTCTAATGCCTTTTTCACTTTTTGAAGCCCGAGTTTGTTAGTGCTTGACTTTTATAGTTTGGCGTTACTCGGTTGACTCGAGTTTTTTGAACTCGGAATACCTGTAGGTATTTATTTACCTTTTTAGGCATTGTTTTCCTTCTTTAGGCTCGACATTTCGACCTTAACTCGACCGATTTTAGCTCGGTCAGCCTTTTTAGGGTTTTTAACCACCGTTGGGTGTTGTATACCTTTATAGGCTCGGCATTTCGACCTCAACTCGGTCGATTTTAGCTCGGTCAGCCTTTTTAGGTATGTAGTTGTTGTTTACCTTTATAGACTCGGCATTTCGACCTCAACTCGGTCGATTTTAGCTCAGTCAGCCTCTTTAGGTTTGTAGTTGTTGTTTACCTTCATAGACCCGGCATTTCGACCTCAACTCGGTCGATTTTAGCTCGGGCAGCCTCTTTAGGTTTTTAGATGCTTCTTACCTTTATAGGCTCGGCATTTCGACCTCAACTCGGTCGATTTTAGCTCGGACATCCTCTTTAGGTTTTTAGATGCTTTTTACCTTTATAGGCCCGACATTTCGACCTCAACTCGGTCGATTTTAGCTTGGGCAGCCTCTTTAGGTTTTTAGATGCTTCTTACCTTTATAGGCTCGGCATTTCGACCTCAACTCGGTCGATTTTAGCTCAGACATCCTCTTTAGGTTTTTAGATGCTTTTTACCTTTATAGACTCGGCGTTTCGACCTCAACTCGGTCGATTTTAGCTCGGACAGCCTCTTTAGGTTTTTTAGCTGTTTTAATTAACACAGTATTCTAGCGCAATTAAAAATGATTCTATTTATTTATTTTTCCGGGTGTGCCTCATTAAAACCCTTTCGGTCAAAACCTCGTGGGAAAAATACCAAGATAGGAAAAAGAGTGCATCACCTAAAACCTTTAACAAAAATAAAACTTAAGGTGGGAAGTGTTCCATGTTCTCGGCACAGCCTTTCCTGACAATTCTTCTAGCCTGTAGGCACCATTTCCCAGATTTTCAACTATCCTGAATGGGCCAGACCAGTTTGCTGCGAGCTTACCCTCTCTGGGGTCCTTTCTCGCGTCGTTTTGCAGTCTCAGCACTAAGTCACCTTGCACAAATTCCCTTGGCTGCAACCTCGAGTTGTACTTCCGAGTTGCTTTTGCTTGCAAAGCTCGTCTCTGATTTTCGCCGCATCTCGGACTTCTTCAACCATGTCAAGCTCAACTCGGAGTTCTTCTTCGTTTTTACTTTGATAGTGATGCTTCCTTCGGAAAGAGAGCTTGTTGAGCTCAATTGGAATCATTGCATCGGTTCCATAGGTTAGTTTGAACGGCGTTTCACCCATTGAAGACTGTGGTGAGCAATGGTAAGACCATAGGATGCTTGGTAATTGTTCGACCCAAGCCCCTTTTGATTGGCCTAACCTTCTTTTGAGCTCGTTCAAAATAACCTTATTGGCTGCCTCTGCTTGGCCATTTGTTTGTGGATGCTCAACCGAGGTCACTTTATGTTTAATTCCGAGGTTGGAGTAAAACTCTCTAAGCTCTTTATTGGTGAATTGCTTTCCATTGTCCGTGACAACTGCATAAGGGAGGTCGTGCCTGCATATGATATTTTTCCATACAAAATTCTGAACCTTTTTGGCAGTTATCGTAGCTAATGGTTCTGCTTCAATCCACTTGGTGAAGTAGTTTACACCTACCAGCAGGAACTTGACTTGACCTTTGGCAACCGGGAAAGGACCGACTATATCCATCCCCCACATAGTAAAGGGCCACAGCGAGAACATGGAGTGGAGTTCTTCTCCTGGAACATGTGCTACGTTGGCGAACTTCTGACAGGGCTCGCACCTATTAGTCCAAGTAGCACAATCCGGTCTCGTGGTTGGCCAGTAAAACCCTGCTCGTAGGACCCGAGCTGGCAGAGATCGGACACCTGAATGCATTCCACAGATTCCTCGGTGCATCTCATCCATTATGTAATCGGACTGCTCCTTTGTTAGGCACTTCAGTAATGGCCTGGAGAATCCTCTTCTGTACAACTCACCGTCTAGGATGGTATAATGGCAAGATTTTAAACGAATTCGCCTCGCCTCCTTAGGATCATCAGGGAGTTTATCCGAGGTTAGATACTCCCAAATCGGTGTCATCCAGCCATGATCATAGTGCTCGGTCATTATTACTTTGGCACTTTTTACGCTTGGTTCGAGAAGGTTTTCCTGAATGAAAGTTCTTAGCTGACCAGCTTTCTTGGTGCTAGCCAATTTGGACAACAGATCTGCCCTGGAATTTTCTTGCTCAGGTATATGCTCAATAGAGAAATGATCAAATTCAGAAACTAGGCTATTAACCTTGCAGAGATATCTGGTTAGTTGGGGGTCCTTTGTTTGATAATTACCCGAGACTTGTCCTGTTACAAGCTGTGAGTCACTTCGGCATTTTAATTCTTGGACCCCAACTTCTTTAGCTAACATTAGTCCTGCAATAAGGGCTTCATATTCTACTTGGTTGTTTGAAGCAGTAAACCCAAACTTTAAAGATTGCTCCAGGATTAGGTCATCAGGCCCCTCAAGAATTATTCCAGCCCCGCTTCCCTTCAAGTTAGATGATCCGTCAACATATAGGAGCCAAATGAAGGATTCCGACCTAGGTTTAGAAGAGAGCTCGGTAATGAAGTCGGAGAGGCATTGTGCTTTCATCGGCCCCCTCGTCTCATATTGTAAACCGAATTCCGACAATTCTACTGACCAAGCTATCATTCGTCCGGCTAGATCGGGTTTCCTGAGTACCTGCTTTATGGGATGATCAGTTTTGACTATGACTTGGTGCGACTGGAAATAGGATCGTAACCTCCGAGCTGCCATGACTAAGGCGAGGGCCAGCTTTTCAATTACTTGATACCGCGTCTCTGCGTCTTTCAGGATCCTGCTCACATAGTACACCGGCATCTGTTGCTCCTCCTCTTCCTGGATAATCACTGTACTGATTGCACAATCGTTGACAGATAGGTACAAGTACAGATCCTTGCCGAGCTGAGGCCGAGTGAGGATTGGGGGAGATGCTAGGAAGAGTTTCAGATCTTCAAAGGCCTTCTCACATTCTTCGGTCCAGATGAAATCCTTTGGTTTTTTCAAGAGCTGGAAGAAAGGTATTGTCTTTTCTGCAGACTTCGGGAGAAAGCGGGATAGAGAGGCTAATCGGCCGGCTAGCCTTTGAATTTCTTTCACATTCCGAGGACTACGCATTTCCATAACGGCTTTGCACTTATCCGGATTAGCTTCGATCCCCCGATGTGTTAGCATATATCCTAAGAACTTTCCTCCTTGTACACCAAAGGAGCACTTTTCTGGATTTAACCTCATGTTGTATTTTCTGAGCTGGCTGAAAATTTCTTCGAGGTCGGCTGGGTGTTGGCTTGGGTCATCAGACTTTACCACCATATCATCAACATATACTTCTAAGTTCTTTCCGATTTGGTTGACGAAAATCTTGTCCATAAGCCTTTGATATGTTGCACCAGCATTTTTTAAGCCGAAAGGCATCACCCGATAACAGTAGTTTGCTCCATCAGTCATAAATGCCGTTTTTTCTTCATCGGGTGGATGCATCCTGATCTGGTTATAGCCTGAGTATGTGTCTAAAAAGGACAAAACTTTGTATCCTGAGGCCCCGTCCACCAGTCTGTCAATGTTGGGAAGAGGATAAGAATATTTTGGGCATGCCTTGTTGGGATCGGTGTAGTCAGTGCACATTCGCCATTTACCGTTGGCCTTTCTAACTAACACCACGTTGGCTAGCCAAGTAGTGTATTTCACCTCTCTGATGAAATTTGCTTTGACCAGTTTGGAAGTCTCCTCGGCTACTGCTCGGCGCCTTTCCTCGCCAAGTTTCCTTTTTCTTTGAGCTACAAGCTTGGCTTCGGGACATACGGACAGCTTATGGCACATGAAATTGGGGTCTATACCAGGCATATCCGATGTCTTCCAAGCAAACAGATCGACATTCTTTCTTAGGACCGAATGAAGCCTTTGTTTGAGCGAGGGGTCAAGTTGACTACTGATTTGGGTGCATTGTTCAGCTTGGGCTCCCAACTGGAACCTTTCTAAAGACTCTGTTGGTTCGGCTCTGGACTCGTACATCTTCGTCCTTGGGTCTAATTCAAACATGCTGACCGAGCTGACTGAAGTTGCCGAACTGACCGGGCTTACCACCTCTGCTTTATCATCCTCGACATTCTTTGCGGTATCCTGGTGGCGGGGAACCTTTAGGCTATCAACATAGCATTGCCTGACTAGCCTTTGGTCAGCGCGGACTGCGACTATCTCTCCAGATTCGGTTGGGAATTTCATTGTCAGGTGTGGGGTGGAGACAATCGCCCCGAGTTCATTCAAAGTCGGTCTTCCAATAAGGATGTTGTACGACGTGCTGGCATCTACAATAACGTACCTGACTGATACGGATTTGGAGAGTCTTCCTTCTCCAAATGTTGTTAAGAGGTCTATATAACCTCGGGTTTTGACTTGCTCCCCGGCGAACCCTACTAGCTTGTCTTCCTGCTCTTTTATCAGCTTTTCTGGAATTCCGAGCTTCTTGAAGGTTTCCAGGTACAGGATATCGGTCGAGCTCCCCTGGTCAATAAGTGTTCGTTTGACGGAGAAGTTGGCTAGTTCAACCGTTATCACCATTGGGTCGTCTTGATTTGGATCCACCCCTCGGAAATTATCATCCGTGAACGTTATTGGAGGTCTTGCTCTTGTAGGCTTTCCAGACACTACGCATGACGTCGTCGAGCAGAGCTCGTCGTTCCTCCTCCAGTGAATCATCCCGAGATTGTGTTAATGATCCCTCTGACTCCTCCTTCTGATTCTTCATTAGGATCTCTTTGGTTATTTAATCGGTCTCCGCCCTGATTGTTTCCCTACAGGTTTGCATCTCGGTTACGATTGTCGTAACCGTGTCTTCATCATCTTCGACCGGGTCGTCCGCCTCCATTATCATCTCGGCGGACGAATCGATCAAGACGACATGCTTGTACCAAGTCCTCAATTTTTCTCTGGGTTGTTCTACAGTCTTCAGTGGAGTGACCATAGTTTTGATGCCACATGCATTCTTTGCTTTTGTCAGCATTGGCTGGTGTTTTGGACGGTCGAGGTAATGTGAGTAACTCGGCGTTGCACACTTCCTGGAGGATGGTTGCCCGAGATCGGTTTAACGGAGTATAAGACTGGTACTTGGGTCGCCTCTCTGAGAATTTCCTTTCATTAGTCTTTTGGGCCCTTTGTGAATCAGGCCCCCTGTTTCTCTTTGTTCGAGACCGAGCTCTTGTCTTCGAAACCTCTTTCTCTTCTTTTGAATTCCACCATCTCTTCCGAGTTCATGAAACCTGTAGCTTTTTCCTGCAACTCTTCAAAATTTCTCGGTGGTTTCCGAGATAAATACTCGAAGAATGGCCCTGGCTTCAGACCGTCCATGACGGTGTGAAGGCAGAGTTCCGAGCTCATGTTGGGAATTAAGATTTGTTTTGCATTAAAACGAGCCATATAATCTCCGAGTGATTCATTCCTTTCTTGTTTAAAATTAACCAGCGAGACTGAGTGCCTTTTATGCCTTCGGCTTGCTGCGAATTGTGCGGTGAACTTAGTTACAAGCGCATCAAAGGAATCAATTGACCGAGGTGGTAGATTCGTTAGCCAGGTTAAGGCAGGGCCTTGCAAAGTGGTTGGGAAAACTTTGCACATGACAGCTTCCGAATCGGTCACCAAGTAAACAGAAGAAATAAAGGATTCCACGTGCTCGGTTGGGTCAGTGGTGCCATTGAATCTATCGATGTTAAGGGGCTTAAAATGTTTAGGCACGATTACCTCATCAATGTCATCCGTGAACGGCAACCTCGGGCGTCGGTCCGTTATCCTTACTTTTTGGCTAGTCCTTTCTGCATGAGACTTAGCTTCTGAAGCTTCCGGAGGAGGTTTGGTTTTGGATGGTCGGTTAGTTTCCCGATGTCAGGTGTCAGGGACCTTTCTCTTTTCTGAGTTCTTAAAAGCCTCTGATTCTGCGCACGTATCTCCTCGTTCTCCTTTAGCAGCAGCTTTAGCTGTTCCATAACTTCTCCCAACCGAGGGTTATCTTCATTGATGGGAGGGGAAGGACGACTGCCGTGGTTTTGGCTCTTGTTCGAGGCCTCATGATCTCCACGGTTCATGCTGTTCGCCCCTCCCCTCGGACCATTCCGTGTAGTCACCATCAAGCTTTCTTGTGGAACCGGGGAAGGTTTTTCCTCGGCCCCACGGTGGGCGCCAAATATTCCTGCCGAGATCCGGTTTTCCGGAATCTCGCCGTAGAACGTTAAACCAAGAGTGAATGATGAGGGTTGTTTTAGATTATGGCTTCACAGAATGTCGGATTCTGGTCCTACGTATCCCGATGGGAATCAAAGCCAGACGTAGTTCTAGGTTCAACCCTTGATCATACGGTGATCTCGATCCCATAATTTTGTATCCGAGGAATACCAGCGAGCAAGGACTCTTCAATAGTCTCTTGGTCGAGCTAGTTTCTCTAATACGCTTAAGGGAGAGTCACCAGGATTTAGTGAAAAAGTCCTTCTCTCTTGGGGTTCTCCTCCTTTTATAATAGGATCCCCATCCCTTTAAGAGATCTGTATATCTTTCCTTTTATCTCTTAAATCTCCTTTGAGATGTGAGTTCCTTAATTTAAGGGATATTATCTCTTTTAACCAGATAAGGTTATTTCAGATAATATCAGGATTTATTTAAGGATAACATTAATATCCTATCCCTTAAATTAGGGGATATTATCTCTTTTAACCGGATGCGGTTATTTTAGATAATATCATGATAATAAAAGATGATATTATTCTTAATTTCCGGATTGGGCCGGGTATTCGAGCTCGATAACCGGGTTTCACTCTTCGGCCATTACACATACAAACATCCATTCTTGTATGAACCATTGGCCTTGATCTGGTGATAATTAAGCTAGCCATATCTCCAACGCCTTATCCCTTCATTGCCTTGCAAGAGCATGGCAAATCCCTTGTTTGATGGTATCACAGCTAATAATCTGACATAGTTGCTAGATCATCTTCCATACCGGCTGAATCATATGAAGGAAATCAAACAAAAAATATATAGATACAAGATTATACCATATTGAAACATATTACATAATAGACAACGATCAAGAATTAGATTATGTATATGAAGGACGATTCATTGTATGTTAGGATCAATGAATAAGGAATCCAGAGAGTCTCTTGTCTGGTGTGAGAGAGAAACTCCTCATTTATGATGAGCTTATGCGATAAAAATGTTTAATGAGGAGTAGAAATCTATCAACAAACTATTAAAATACTAAAATAAATGATTCAACTCATCACGGCCTACTCATAACAGCCCAATTATAATATTTATAAATTGATCCGTGCATTAATAGAAATAAAAATTCCATAATTGATATATAAATGAATTAAGAAAATATTTTAATTATATTAATTACTGCTAACCGTAAAAGAAGTTAAACAGAATACACACTCTCGTTTTGAAAGTGATAGCATGTTTGGCAGACATTTTTCAGAAGAGTTCAAAGTATGTTTCCATGAAGGTACATCATCCACTACTTTGATATGATTAGACCCGATGACTGAAAACAATTAAATTTGTTCGGCTCATGCTAATCAAGTTGACGGGATTAATCAGAATCAATTAATTTACACCCATAATATATTGTGAATTTTTTTGAATCACTCTTTCAAGTGCCTCGTCGTTAATTTTATGTATATAATTCCTTCATTCGAATCATCTTTTTATTTGAACAACATTCGAATCGTCTTTCTAAAATCTAAATGTTTGTTTGTTTTGTTTTCAGTTTTCTCTTTTCATTTCTTGTTTTCAAAAATAATTACAAATCTGTTATCTTGTTTACATTTTGTTTTTGTTTTCAGAAATTTATATAGGAAACTGTCACTTTTTTCTGTTTTCATTGTTTCCTACACAAATTTATGAAAACAGAAAACATAATTAAAACAATGTGATAATTTTATAATTATTTCTGAAAACAAGAAACTGAAAAGAAGCAAACAAGTCATAATATTATATTTTTTTGACTTATGGCGTAAAGAACACATTCCTTTTCTAACAAAAACCGTTTTCAAGCGGGCCGGTGATAGATTTTTGCCCCATCGAAGGACTATTATGTTTCATATAAATCATTTTGAGCTTGATTCTCTCCAAATCCATAATGGGTGCGTTTTAATACTACTGGATCAATTGAAAATTAGTGGACTCAATACCATTACCACATTCATATTCTTTACCTAATCACTTGGTGGGAATCAATAGCTTGTCGAAGTCATACTAATCACTATAAGCCCAATTGGTTATGAGAAGGGAAATAGGGATGCATTAGAATACTAAGAATCCATGGTTCTTTTATGAGTTAATTATACCTTGCACTTTTTATGAATTTGAAATATAATTAGACAAAACAATTTCCAATTTGTATAGAACTAAAAAAAAAATAGGCAATTTGGAGTCTAGTTCAGGAGTTGGGGCTTCCATCTAGTTTCCTACTCTCCTGGAAACTTAATGCTCTTCTGTTTAATGATACTTTTTCTATTTGTTAGTTTCGCTTCTTGTTTCTTGGGCATTTCGCCCCATTTAGCACAAAAAAAGGCAATTTTTATTTAGATTCTGTGGTTTAATATAGTTTTAAATTACTTGTATTTTTAAATTTTGTTTCAAATATTGAATAAGCATATCATGTTATTTGTATAGTTGGTAAACTTTAAAATAAATATTTCAGGCAATTTATTAATGTATTTATTCTGTTTTCTTTCTCTCTCTCTCTAATATTTCTGTCCTTTCATCAATTTTTTTTTTACCTTTTTTTAAAATTTAAACACACGTCTAATGTGAACATTTAATTTTTGGTTGGTCAAAATAGCTCTCTTTTTTTTGTTGGAGTTGCGTTGACTCTCAGAAATACAAACCAACAAAGTAAGAGACAGGTAAAGCCCAAATCTAAAGCCTCTATGCAGTGCGGACAAACTTGGGTTTGTGGGTGTGTAAAGAGACTCCCATCTTGAGCTGTATTTGTTAATAAGGCCCAAAATTCAGAACCCCAAACCCATAAACTTTACATTAATTAAAGTTGCCTTTACAAAACTTAGCAAAAAACAAACGTTTGACCTGTGAATGCATAGAAAAAACAGTTATTAGAATAATAAAAAGAAGTAATGAAAGTGAAAGAAAAACACACACACACACACAAAAACAAAAACTTATTGGAAGCACGAGATCGTTTCTTCTTGCTTTGCAAAAGTAAACTCAAACACATTTATTATACGAAATATATATATTTATACAATTTATTCATTTAATTGCAGTTAGCTCTGTCATAGTTTGTACACTTATTTTTTTTATTCTGCTACCTATATTCAATATGAAGATACTTGAGCTTGAAAATATGTAAAAATATTATTTTCATATTTAAAAGACATTTATTAAGAAATCAGAAATAAATTTTTATTAAAAATACAATTTAATTTTTACTATACTAACTTTTGTCTACATAATGCCAAACAATACTTCATTTACTTCTATTTTTCAAGGCTATAGATAAGTATTTCAATTTAAATTTTTCAATATTTTATTACATTATTTTAATTATTAAAATATCAGTAATAATACTTTTCAACAACAAACCATTATTTTTTTTTGATGGAAAAGGAATTTATATATTAACCAACACCAGAGGGAAGAACACCTCTAGAATCATTGTCTAACAACAAACCATTATTAATTCAATAAAAAATATTTATTAGTCATATTCAAAAGGACAAAACTTATGTATAGTATCATAGGTATTGTTGGATCTGTCCCCAATCAAAAAATGACACATAGAATTTATTTTCACATCACTAACAGAGCACTTAACACCGTTACCCATCATCAATTCTTAATGTGAAATCATCACTCTCAACCTATCTTCCGTCTCTGTTGTCTTCCATCTTCATCCCTATAATGAAACAAAAACCATGGACCTTTCTTTCTTCTCTGCGACCCATCCCCATTCTTCTTTTGACTACCCATCTCTATGTAACACCTTAATTCACAAGATCAGACAAATAGGAAGGGAATTGACGATGGTTCCTTGACATTGAAGCAAAATAAATACCTAAAATTTGTATTTTTCCCTGGGGTGGAGATGAAATGAAAGAAAAAGAAGAAGAAATAATTGGAACCAAAAAATAATGGGAAAAAATGATGAGTAATTTAAGTATTCAAATTCAAAGATTTATTTCATAAAAAAATTTCAAAGATTTAGAACAAAAGAGAATAGGGAGTGGAGGCTGAGAAAATAACATAATGGGCTTCGATGGCGGTGGTGGCGGTTTTGTTTGCTGTGTGAACCACACCTGACGAAAAACAGAAGAGAAAGAAGATGAACGGGGGAGGCGTTATGCGGTGGAGCACGGCACGCGGAGCAGAACGATGCGGCGGAGCACGGTTCATCGACAGTGAAGAGAGAAAAAACGAAATGAATTGAGTAGAGGAGGGGAACTGACGCTCGACGGAGAATGCATGCGACAACGGAAACGAACGACGTGTTCTAGGCAACATGACAAAGAGGAATGACATGTTCTGAGTGGCTACGGAGAGCAAGAGGGAAGCTAATAATCTTCAACCTTGTCTAGTTATGGGTTACTTTGTTAAGGAGCTGTTACTTATGTTGAATTTTTTTACACACTTGTCACGTTTTAATCAAGGTTTTGAAAACCGGACCGGACCGGCCGGTCTGACCGGGAACCGGGACCTTGACCGGTCCGGTTCACAGGGAAAATCGGCCTAGCATCGAACCGGTGGAAAAACCGGAAAACCGGTTCAAAACCGGTAAAACCGGTCATAACCGGTAGTGAACCGGCCAAAACCGGTTTCTTAAAAAAAAAAATAGTATAAAAGGATTTGGGTCATCGTAGCCAAAACCCAATTCTTTTGTTTTCTAACATATGTGGGCTAGTTGTAGATTTTGGGTTGGTTTTCCCTATGAAGATGATTTTAACATATATTTTTATATTTATTTAGTTTAATTTCAAAATAAAAAAAATTGTGCTTAATAATTTTAGTTGTTATGTTGTTTTTTTGTTTAATATTGTTACAAATATTATATTAAAAATTAAAATAATATTATTTAATTATAACCGGTTCAACCATTGAACCTCGAACCGCTGCCTTCACCGGTTCGATGGCCGGTCCGATTTTGTAAACCTTGGTTTTAATTGGGCAACTGGAGGTACTGTATATAAGTTTTCTCGTATTAAAATTATCGTTAATAGAAATTAGAGAAACAAGTATGGCGGATTGGCGGTTAGGGTTCTCCTATATATTCGATTTAAATATAAATAAAATAAAACAAAACAAATGAGAAAGTAATTTTTTTTTTACATGAAAAAACCCGAAACAAAAAATAAATAAAATAAAAATAAAATATTATTCTTTGCTCTTCTCTTCTCTTCTCTGTTGCTGCTCAACCTGTTTCTCTCTGTCTCTCTCTCATTCTCATTCTCTCTCTCTCTCTCTCTCTCTCTAAAATCTCAGGGCTCTGATTGTGCCCTTTTGACAAATCTCCGCTCTTCGAATCAAGGTTCCTCTCATCCTAATCGATCCACGCCATCACCTTTTCCATTCCCACTATTTCCTCTTCAATTTCTTTTTACAATTTTTTTTTGCGCCGTTTTTTATTTTATTTTGATCATTGTTTTTTTCCTCCTTCGTTGTTTTTTTGTGAATTATTGTTCAGGATCTTCCTTGTTTCTTTGTCGTTGATTGTATTGGTGAATTTTTGGTTTATGGGATTAATGCAATTTGACCTCATCGAGCTGTTTCTATTAATCTTGTTGTGTCTGGTTTCATAGTTATTAATTCGGGCTTGTTTTAATTCGTTTGGTTGGAATTTATTTTCTTTTAATATCTATTTAGGGTTTTTATTGATGTATGGGTTTTTGGTTTGGGTTTGGTTCTCGATAATCTTGAGCAGAAATTGGGAAGGTAGCATTCTATTAGGTTAATTAATATCGGTTTTGTTTTCTTAAGTTACCAATTGGTATATTATCAATTTTGTTATTTAAATTTGTTCTATATTACCTTCAATTTTCATTGACAATGTGCTTTGCTTTTGATTATGATTTTTGAATGTGCTGCAGTTGATTATCATGATTTATTTTTTGTGCATTTTTATTTTTGGAACGATATGCTGTCTTATGATGCAATGTGGGGGTTTAACGGCTGATTTTGGCTTTGTAAATGTGGTTCTTTTCCAGTGGGTGTTATAAGAGGAGTATTAGTAAAATATCTATCGATCAGGGAATGGCTGGGATTGTGAGTGAGGAGTCTGGAGTGGGAAAGTCTGTGGAGGGAATTTCAAGTGGGCAGCGTTGTCAGTCCGGGGAAGCATTGGCAGAGTGGCGGTCTTCTGAACAGGTGGAGAATGGAATCACGTCTACTTCACCCCCTTACTGGGACACTGATGACGAAGACGATTGTGGTAAATTTCCTTTTCGATGTTTTCCTTTATATATATTTAAAATTTATTTTGTTATATTGCATTTGCATGTCTGTGTGTGTTTTATGAGTGAGCTTCAGAGATGCAAATTATGGCATAAATAATACGTGGATTATTTGTTACATCGTGTGAAAACATTTTGTACCTTGATTTTTTCATTGATATTAGTGGCTTAGTGTGCTCGTTGATTTTTAAGAATAAGAAAAAAAAAGTTAATTATTTGAATCTTGGGATAAGTATCTGTGATCTTATTGTTTGGATAATCACTTAGATATACTACTAGCAGTTTCAATTGCCTCTTCATAAGTTTTGAAGGTATATAGATTATTAGATCATCAAATTTCTCGGACTATGAGTGAATGTGATTAAAACTGGCATAGAAACACATTTGGTAGGCAGGGGTGGGGAGTTCAGTAGGAACTTGACTCCCATGTTTGGTCAATTGACTTATTGTCTCTTTTGAATGATTGATGTTTTAATCTAGCATTCGCTACTTCTTGAATCTAGCATAATGGGTCCACTTTTAGTTGTTAAAAATATAATTTTTACGAAGAGTTGTTTAAAATCTTATTTGCTTTTCTCTTTTCAGGACTGAAACCTTCTGAGTTATATGGAAAATATACATGGAAGATAGAAAAGTTTTCCCAGATTACCAAGAGAGAACTTCGCAGTAATGCATTTGAGGTTGGCGGCTACAAATGGTATGAGGTTCTAGATAAACTTAATGGACTTGCATGTCTTTCACTGTGCTTTAGAGCTTCACTGTCCTTGCTATTTTGCTTCATTTTGGTTTACACCTTCAAACCTATATGTATGCAGGATCTTGTTGTTATGCATGTATAACCTTGAGTCAATTGCAACAGTGATTTTATCTTGAATCTTGACACAACATCATTTTACTGTTGTTTATCTCTAATACATCTCAATTTATTAGGGAAAATGTATTTTTATTAACAAAGAAATGACAAAGATAGAAGTATGAGGAATTCAGAGGATAGAGATCCTCCATAGGAAAAATGGGAAAATAAACAACAAAGTAAAAGAGGGACCATAAGTGGAGTAAAGCTTCCCAATTCCTCTTCCTATGTTAAGGAAACCCCTTTAAAAATATCTTGTGCTTTGCACCATATAGAAGTCAATCGCCTAATCATATCCTATATAGCCGCTGAGCCAATGAATGATCCTTAAGCGAGTGTAATGCTCTCCAACCAAATTCATCAAATAGTGGCATAGATTGCACATTGTCTAAACTTAAAAATCTTTATTCGACCAAAATCACCATAATTAGTAACCAAATTGGTCCAAGGACTTAGCATGCCTTGTACTCACCAAAAAGGCTGAACAATAAATAGATTTGTCATTATTTACAAGCAGCAGGTAAAGAGCTTAACACCACACAGATATCAGTGGAAAGAGCTTCATGTGATCTGTGAACCTGCAGTTTTAATTCTATTAAAGCACCCAAATAGAAGACTTAATTTTAGGTGGGGCTTTGGACTTCTAAAGAGTTTTATCAAGATGGCAAGTAGCTCCGCTCCAATCAACAAATGAGTTAGAAATAGGAAGGACTATAAAAAAGTGTTCATAGAATTCATTCCTTTAAGATAGTTCGTATGGCTTGATACTTGCTGAAAATGTTAGCATTGTTATTTAGACCTAATTGTTCTTTGTTGTGTGGCAGGTATATTTTAATTTATCCCCAAGGTTGTGATGTGTGCAATCATCTCTCGCTGTTTCTGTGTGTGGCTAATCATGACAAACTTCTTCCAGGTTCAATTCTTGATCTTCCTCACATTGAATTAATGATCGTTAGTTTTACTTGCTACAATTGGTTCCATTGTATTTGACTTATTTTTCCTTCTCTTTTTGTGGTGATACAGGGTGGAGTCATTTTGCACAATTTACAATAGCTGTGGTCAATAAAGACCCAAAGAAATCAAAATATTCTGGTCTGTTGGCTAATAATCAGCTTAATTACAGGAAATAACAGATTATCTAGCTGGATTATTGAGATTCTTGTACTTGAATTTTCCAGATACATTGCATCGATTTTGGAAGAAGGAGCATGACTGGGGATGGAAAAAGTTCATGGAGCTGTCAAAGGTGTATGATGGATTTGTTGACACTTCTGACAATTTGATAATAAAAGCTCAAGTTCAAGTCATCAGGTATTCTATGCTTAATTTATGTCATTAGAATTATTTACACGCCATCTTGTGTACTGCTGTAATAGTAATTAAGGTTGTTCTTCACACAGTTTTCAACTTCATTTTGGTTACTTATCTAGAAAGAACATATGAATGTTTTGTAATTGTACCAGTCAGAGTGGTTAGCCCTTTTCAATATCTTTCATAAAGATTGAAAGCCAGCAAGAAATGATGATCTTATGATGCCAAATTCTAACTTTTTGGTGTAGTTGGTTAAGAAATCTGATAATGTATAACGGTTAGAAAAGTGGATTTAATATCTGGTTGTTTATATAGATATAATAATGTGGAAATATAAATCAAATATTAGCCCAAAAGTGTGAAGGTCACAATGTATGTATGATATTTAAATGTTTGTAATATTGTATTGACAAGTATTCATGTATATTGTATGCATTTGAGTGGTTTTTCTTTTTAATAAAATAGAAGTTATTTTAGTAGAAAGAGTTACTAGCATAAGTTATCTCAGTTTTCTGAAAAATACCAAAGTTCTTTTTCTCCAAAGTGCTTTCCTTGTGAAAATTCTTTTTCTGAAAAAAAGCTTATCCAAATGGGCACATGGAGAAAGAGTTTATGCATTATTTTGCACGACCTGGGAGAAAGTTGTGAACAAAAGTAAAAAGTTCATTGACTATTCTTCATTGGTTGTTTGTCATGTTGTAAGGTTATCTTGTCTTCTATTTCTCCAACAAATTGAGTTCTGTTCTTAATTTTCCCCGTTTGAAACTCGTGTGGTTGTCAGATAAGATAATCTGGTTAATCTGTTCGCATTTTGCCTTTCAGCTTTTGGTTAAGATGTGTGATATTTTTTTCCTGACGTTTAGGGAGAAATCAGACAGGCCTTTTCGTTGCCTTGATTGTCAATATAGGAGAGAACTTGTTAGGGTATATTTGACAAATGTAGAACAAATTTGCCGGCGTTTTGTGGAGGAGAGAAGAAGCAAGCTTGGGAAGTTGATAGAGGATAAAGCTAGGTGGTCAAGGTACTTTGTGCTCTCCTCTAAAGATGTCATTCTTCTGACGTATATGTACAATCTATTTTGTCACATGATGCATGCTTTAATTCTTATCTTGCTCCAAAATGTCACCTAATATTAGTCCGAATCACTAAAATATTTCTTTTTCACACCCCCAGATCAGTAATAAACTAATAATACTTTAATACTTGGAGTGGAAAATCATTATTTGAGTTAAACTTAATTCCCCTTCACTCCAGAAAAGTGAAAAATGTTAGGCATATTGGGAAGAAAATAAAAGATACAAAAGACGGTTGAATACCGTAGTCAAATCTAATCAGTGATCATGGTTTGATGTATTATAGCCAACTTTAGTCTGTGCCTTTTTATGCTTATTTATTTTTAAATCTATATTAATATTACATCCTATTAGTTATTTAATCTGAATTGATATCGGCATTTTATTTGAATGTAAACTGTTTCCTACATCCTACTTTTAATATATAATCAGTGTTATCAAATAGCTGCCATGGCAGCACCATGACGTTATGGCATGGCGGATTGTGCCAGCCCCCGTGGGGCCGCAACGCCTATTATACCCGCCATGTTTATGCCATAGGCTGGAACGCCATATTTATATGGCTGATTAATGGGTGGCCGCCATAATCTGCTATTGATAACACTGAATATAATATATTAGCATTCTTTGCTACTAATATCAGACCTTCAAGTTGTGGTATTTGATTTTATTGGCTAATCAAATGGTCATTTGCAATATGTGCAGCTTCTTTGCTTTCTGGCGGGAAATTGACCAGACTTCTAGACGCCGCATGTCTAGGGAGAAGACAGATGTAATTTTGAAAGTAGTTGTAAAACACTTCTTTATAGAGAAAGAAGTCACTTCTACTTTGGTAATGGACTCCTTGTATAGTGGATTGAAGGCTCTTGAAGGCCAGACTAAGTGCAAGAAAGGTAGGGTAAAGTTGTTGGATGCTGAAGAAATGCCAGCACCAATTGTTTGTGTCGAGAAAGATATGTTTGTACTGGTGGAAGATGTTTTACTGCTACTTGAAAGGGCTGCTATAGAACCACTGCCTCCAAAGGATGAGAAGGGTCCTCAAAATCGTACAAAGGTAAGAAGTAGAATTATGTTCGTAAAAGTGAATGAGGAATTATATGTTGATACTTGATAGCATGATAGCCAATCCCAGATTGCAGCACGGACTAACTAACTAACTAACAAACTGTTTTGGCCTACTAACTGCCTCAACTAATCCTAACTAACTGCCTCTGTCCTAACGAATACATACTTGTGTCAAATAGTTAAAAAATACTGAGACAAATAACACAATCATTGGTAAAATTACATCGAAACCACGAGTAATGAACAGAGTAGCATATGTAACTGGCCGGCAGTAGACTGGAAAATGTAAAGAGAGGAGGGACTTGCGTAACAGAGGTGCAAACAGAGGAAGGACTTGCCAATCAGAGGTGTCCAGATGTGAAACAGGGAGGCGCTGCCGGAGAAGGTTCGGATTTGGCATGAAACATGTCAGCTTCCGGAAAATCAAAGACTATTCCGATGGGAGTTTGAAACGAAGGTGGGGAACTGAGTTTTCCAAGTAGCCAGGGTTTCTATTCAGTGTTATCAAGAAGCGTCCATGGCGGATTACGGTGGCGGATTTTTGGCCAACCGCTACGGCCAATTTCTGAAAGATGGCGGCGCCATGGTCGCAATGGCGTTTTGAGGTGGCTTAAAATGGCGTATTTTTTGCTTTCCGCTATGGTCCGCCATCGATAACACTGTTTCTAACTCTACAAACCCTCTGATGCAAAGAAGAGGATGAAAAATATTACCATAAGAAATAAAGGAAGAGAAATTCATAAAACACCGCGACAAAATGAGCGGGAAGACCCAAAACTGGGTTTGCAAAACAGGGTATTTTGCTACAGTTAAGTGGAACGGCTGGACACCCATCAGTTTCTGTGCAACATCCCTTTCTGTCAACTTAGCATGAATTGGTTCGAAATTACTTTAATTTAAAGGGATTTAATAATAAATGATATAATGATAATTTTTTTGTTGTTCAAAATAGGGACATTTATGTCAGTTACACTAAAAACCATTTTGTCCAACATAGGGAGCTAGGCTACTCCGAGTTGAACCCATGAAATGCTTGTATTTTTTAGTTCCAAATATGTAGTTAGTTCATTCGAAATTTTGCATATGCTTGATGGTGGATATTTTACTATTTGCCAAACCACTAACCAAAATATTTCCTTTGTGATTTGAATTTAAGTGGAGTTATACTGCTTTTCTATGATTTTTCTGTAGATGTATTATCTTGCTGATATTAATGACAGTATATGCTTTAATATTAAATATATAGTTTAAAAAGATACAAGTTTAGCCTAGTTAGAGTTGTGGACATATATTACACCTCAAGAATGGTATCTTCAATAACCTGGGAGATATAATTGCGAAGAACTAGAAGGGAATAGGTATGGCATCTTTTGGCTTTGTAGTATTGAATCCTTTTGATTGCTTAGAAACCTGTTTCAACTGTTTTTTCAGGATGGAACCTCTGGGGAGGACTTCAATAAAGATTCTATAGAGCGTGATGAAAGGCGCCTCACAGAATTGGGTCGTAGGACTTTGGAAATATTTGTCCTTGCCCATATATTCAGGTAGTGCATGAAATAATTTTGCAATTAGTTCCTTGGTTGTTAGAGTATGTTACAATGTCGAGTTACTTGTGTGTTCGGTTAGTCTGTGACAACTGAAAATCTGTTGGTATATTCTGTCATATTGCTTCTAGATTCTCTAGACAGTTCTAAACCACTGTATGAAACAGTTGAGATCAGTTTCAGATCTCAGATTCAGTTAATGATATTGATTATTATGTTCATCTCAGATTCTCAACATTTTCCATCACTTTCTTGCTCTTTCTCATTTTCTAAATGATCATGATTTTTATCAGTACTTCTCTAGTTGCTCAGCTTAATGATTGTTTATATACTCTTGATTTTTGTTTGTATTACCTCCTGAATTAAGTTTTGGAGTGCGCCTTCATTTCTGGATGTTGTTTGTTAGTAATAACCACTTGGAAGTAGACTCCTCTAATTTTTGTTAGTTGTTTTTGATGTTGTTGTTGTTGTGATTTTGATGTAATTTAATTTCTAAGAAGTTGCAAGTACATGGCATGGCTCCTATGTGATTTTAGACATCATGCCAAGAAATTACCTTGGCCATCCTTTACAAATTGCAAGATTCAAGATTGTGTTTACTGTTTAGTGTTTTTTTCAGAATTCCATGCACTTATCTTTTGGAATCTATCTTGAAGTTTATTATCTGTTCTTATCTTGCAAGGGTACATGATCTTTCATAGTTGATGAGAAATAAGAATTATGAACTGTATTACAAACATCCTTGTTTCCAGCAGATGACATAACATTCTGATGCTTGGGTTTGTGTCATACTGCATGTGGAATTGGTGATCTATATAGGATGTGATGGGGGCATGGTATTTGACTTAATTGAATTATCATGTGAGACATTGAGATGATACATTGATACCAGTAGCCAGGAGCTTGATGGCCAATTTTTTCATTATAAATTTGGGTTCCCTGGAGGTTTATCCGGAATAGCATATAGTGGAATATAAATATAATTATTTATACAAAAATGAATGTTTTTGTAAGTTCTCTAGTGATCTGGCCTTGTGTTGATTTCTGTATGAGGTATTGACTTAATAATATATATAAGGAGTGTTTAACTTGATGTCCTGAATTGAAGAGGGTGTTCTTGTAGACAGTTGAAATTCAGATCCTAGTTTGTCACAAGTTTGAAATGTTACTAAGTGTTGGATATAGAGACTCCGACTATCATACTAGGGATCATAAGATGTACCTCCTATGCATGATAATATCGGAGAATATGCTTACATACAATTATAACTTATGGTATACTTGCTGCTTGCTAGTGAACCGACTTCGTCCATTGTCCACATCTTTAGTTGTTATTATGTATGGATATAGGTGTGGATGCTGCAACTTTCAGCTCCTTGAGGAGAGTCTGAATCGAAATGAGTTCAGCAGCAGTGGTTGCAAGACTCCCTTATTCAGCCTCAGTGCTTGATCTAGCAACCAATTGTTGCTTCTTAGACCACAAGGGAACAAAATTAGGGCCCAATTATATGCAAGAAGCCAAGAACTAGACCTGCAGACTTCTGGATCAGAGTAAGCTTGAAGAGAGAGGGGCGGATGAGGTGAGGCAGATTGCAGCAGTAGACCGCAAGCTAAAGTACACTTGAAATGCCTTACTATTCTCTTGACCTCATTCCAGTGTTCTTAAGTGGCTGAGAAAGGAACTGGCAAACCTTGTTAACGCTAGCTGATTTAGGGGGAGTAAAGTAGCATAGGGATTAAGGCGTTAAGGTGGTTTTAGAAAGTAGAATGTATGACGTTACATATTGAACCACTTAGCCTGTTGATTTAGGATTTTAGTCCCCTGCCATCTACTGTTATAGAGATGGATAGTGGTGTGGTGTTCTGCATGCTCAGTGATATATCATCTGTTGCCATTGGTGAATGTCTTTGAAATGAAGGATCCAGGTTGAGACTTTGCCATCCGATGTTAACATTTAATTGGTGTTATCATTTAATAGTAATGAAGCAACATTAACATGGTGTTTAATGTATTTTGGCATATTGTTGCCTCTGTTTTTATCGACCATACTTGGTTAATAATTTAGATAATAAATTTAGCAATTTTTATTGCTTAGACATTAGCTTAGCAACATGGTGTTGCATTATCAACTAAGAGTGTACTTCCACTAGTTTTGAGTTCCTTGCTTCAACTGCTTTCTTGCAAGGCGGCATACTGAAATACAACCTTATCCAGAAGTCATGTTCTCCTTGTATCAATGAGCTCGAAATTCCTGCAGTTTGTCATATTGCCATCTCAATAGAGAATTGGAAATTATTTGTAACATGGAAAGCTAAAGAGTGGCATAAATTTTGTTTTATTACATATGTTCCACTCATTCCTTTTTTCGGTACTTTTAAGATGTTGTATTATATATGCATTGATTAAGATATCATAATTCCTAATTATTTACTTTCATGGGTGAAGCAATAAAATCGAGGTTGCCTACCAGGAAGCTGTTGCTCTAAAGAGACAAGAAGAGCTCATCCGTGAAGAAGAGGCTGCATGGCAAGCTGAAAGTGATCAGAAAGCAAAACGTGGGGTCAATGAGAGGGAAAAGAAGTCAAAGAAAAAACAGGTTTGGCAAAACGTCGAGGAATCTATGGATATCCCAGTGTTGATTTCACAGATGCTATTGCATTGTCTGGTTCTGTTGTTAACAAATTAGGTTTTTATTTGATTATCTGTCAGAGATTAAAATGTAATTGTCTGGCATTTTTTGTTAGTATTGTGATTTTAGAAGTCAATATAGAGGCAAGATTAAATCATTCTAAAAAATTTCACAACAGAAGGTAATTAAACTTCAGAACATGCATTGTAGTCATGAAAACTACTATTAGATAATGAACAAATTATCAAGTAGCTAGACTTGGTAAATGCAGCTAATATAATATGACTATTTTTTAACATGGTATGATTAAGTCAACTAATTTCTGATGTATGTTAGCTACTATGTCTACTGAGTTTGTATATTGAACCCCAGTCTGCAGTGATGTGGAATTCTACATATATGGATTTGGATTATTGCTTTGTAATGAATAGCATGTTTGGATTTGCCTAAGTTCTTGGAAAAATCACTTTTTTTATGGGAAAAATCTCCCATAAGCTTTCTCAGTAAGATTGTGACTATTAAGTTATTTCGAACACGAATTAAGTTATTCAAAACGCACACAAATTCATGCTTACATGATTTGCCTATATTTATGTTCGAGGTGCATGTTTAAGGCCTGTTGCTTCTTTACCAACCATGCCTTCCTGTAAATTGCCTTAGGTGGGATTCAACTTATGTAGTAATAAAAGCAGAACAGTAATGTAACAAAGAAAATAGAAGCCAGAACGGTAGGTCAATACTCAATAGTTAAAAAAGGTAGGAGATTGAAGTGGAACATTGATACTCTGAGTTGAACCCTCGAGAATGCTTTACAGTAGCTCCCAAGGGTGTTTTATAGAAATCTCCATATAACCTGACATCTTAACTATCCATTCATAAAATATTGTTCAGGATTCAGGAACAACCATCCGAGTTCTTTATTGTTGTCACATGATAGACAGATGATTTCTTAAATGACTTAAAACAACACTCGTGGGTAGACACTTCAAGAGAAAAAACCAAACTGCTGATGGGTTTGCTCTGTCTCCTTGAGCTGAGATGCCTTATACTTCTGTTACTTTCTGTTGACTTTTTAGTAATTACAATTTTGAAATTTCTGACCAAAACAATTCTAGTTTAGCAACAATTAACCAAACTAACTATTTAATTTAGGTCCCTGGCTTACCCAATCAGCACTTTTTGAATATTGTTAATCAATAACCACTCTTCGAGCTCATTTTTCCTAAATTGGAAAGGTTTTTCCCAGCAATTTGCAAAATTTGATTCTTAGAAGATGTTTTCTCATGACATCCCGTTTTCCTTTGCCATGGCTGCTACTATTGGAATTAAAACATATCATGTACATGGGGTTAGGAGAATTGTTGGTTAATTTTCTTTTTCATTGCTGACAGATGTTCCTTTCTTTTTACTACAGGCCAAACAAAAACGGAACAATCGGAAAGGAAAAGATAAAGGGAGGGAGGAGAGGACTACTGTGGCTGTTCATGACAAGAACCAAGAAGACAACGCTGTTCATGAGAAAAAGGATTCTACCATGGAGGAAGCTCAAACTTTGTCTGAAAAGCCTGATGCCATGGAAGATGTTTCTGATGTGTCCGACTCTGCGGATGGAGTTTCTGTAATACTTCAGCCTGATTCAGAAGACAGAGATGCCAGTCCTGTTAATTGGGATACTGATGCATCAGAAATCCATCCTCTGACCGAGGCTAGTAGCAATGGCATAGGTGGTGTTTCATCCATACAAAATGGAATGTCTGAGAAGAGGAGCAGTTCGGTGATAGATGATAGTTCTTCAACATGTTCTACGGATTCTTTGCCATCAGTAGTCATGAATGATCCCTATAAGGGGAATTCCTTTTCAAATTATAAAGGCCAAAAGTCACCTAGCAGGTAAGTGTATAGTTTCACGTTTCTTTAGTGTGGATAGATATCTATGATGGGTCATGTGTGTTAATTTGATTTGACACTTTTTATCTGTAGAGGTAAGAACCGAGGTAAAGCATCATCTGATGTGGGTAGTTGGAGTTCTGTAGCAGAAGCTGGGGATATTAATGATGAGACTGGAAGTGGTAAGGTTGGGGAGTCTGCACCTGAGGGTGCTGTCCTCTCCTTGCAGGATCGGTTAAAGTGGGCTGATCAGCATGTTGTCAGAAAGGTGGTCTCATTTCCACCCTTGTTGGAAATACTTGTCAAATTATTATCTAATGTTCTTCTCTGAAGCTTATCCGTTCATGACGTTTGATTGTTGAATGTGTCTCCTTTGTCTGTTATTCCTCCTTTTTAAATTTTCTCTTGTAAGTGTTGCCTTCACATCTTAGATTATCCCATGGTTGTTAATAGCGATAGCGCCGCTATCGTGGCTGTTGCATCCTGGCAGGTGGCCACTATTCCGAGTTTGTCGCGTTGCATTTCTGCCTTCGTGGCTGTCGCGGTCGCTATATCATTGGAAATCATGACATTTCACCCTAGTTTTAGCCACAATTCGGAAATGGGCAAAAACCTATTAATGCCCTCAAGTATGAACGGTAAGAGACATTTGGGGGGTAATTTAGGGTTTTTGGGTAAAAAAGGGTTTGGGTGAAAACCCTTTGTGCCTCTCTTCTCTGCCTCGTACATGCATTCCTTTCACTGCTACCGTGCCACCCATTGAACCCATTGCTCTCCGGCGGTTTCTGGCTACGACCTTGTGTTTTCCGGTGAACCTTTCCTCTGTTCACCGGCTCTGCATTTTTCGCCCAAGTGCTGTTTTTCTGTCTTTTCACTGTCCCGCAGGTTGCTTTAGAGGCTTAAACTTATTTGTTTCCTTGACTTTTGTTGTTATTAACTTGTATGTTTTGCGTAAGACCTATATCTTTTTATTATTTATTATATGAATATATCATGAATTTTGAGTATTTTTTTTTTATATTTATTTTATGATAATTTTTATGTATATAGTATAAATTATTTAACCTGTATAAAAAAAAAAATAGTATAGCGGCCATCCCGCCATGTGCTATCTCACTATAGCGCTTTTCGGGTCGGGTATTATGCGCGTTATCCGGGATTTTGATAACTATGGATTATCCAATAGTTTTTACCTGTTTCTTTTTCACCATTGAGGTGTAGCAAGAGTAGTTTGCTTTTTGAGAATAATTTCAAAAGATATGTAAATATTTAAGGGTCTAAAAAATGGAGAGATGATTGAACACCTTTTTTCCTCTTATTTATTTTCCATATGCTAATAGTTGAAAATTATTTGAATTTGTAATTCTCAGAACAAGTTGGTGCAGATTTCTATATGCCTATCTTGTTTAGACATTTATATGCTTGGGTAACCATGGGAAAAAATATGTATCTTTTTCATCTTGTTTCCATCACCTGCTATGAAAGAATGATTTTATTTTTAAATTCTTCCACCTTTTCTGTCATTCCTAGTGGCTACATAGATGTGAAAAATTAAAATGGCTCATATTTTTTTTTCCTTCCAAGGCTTTTCATTCCTTACACTATCAACGTATGCTTTAGGCACAGCGTAAGTAAAGATTTATCCTGAACTCCTAGCAAAGATATGTCTTTATCCCCTTTGAGTTTAGACTTGGGAGTTCTTTGTTTTCTGTTTATCAGTTTGCTATTTGTAACTTGAACTTGAGGGGGGGAGAGTTAGAATGTTAAGTTTGTTAGTCTTAATGTTAGGGGAAGGCTCATGATTGGTTTTATATCTAGCAATCTTATTTATGAAGCAAAATGATCTGGACCTTGTTTTTCTTCAAGGTGGTGGGAGATCAGATTTTAGTATCTGTAAAGTTTATGATTGATTTGATGTTTGCTTTTGAAGATTTCCTTTAGCTTTTTTTTTTTGCGCTTGCTGTCTTCCTGCAATAATCTATATATTCTCGATTTTATATTGAAGCCTCTATCTCTCGTGCTATATTACAATTTGAACTTGATGTCATAGGCATTTGTTTTTTTAATTAATAGGAAGAGGAGGGTCTTTCACTACCAAAGGAACAGGGCATCAAAGACCACGTTGAGATAGAGGGACCTGTCGACAATGAAAGCTTACAGAAAGAGAAGATATCACCAGTTCCATCCTCACCTATAAGTCCTCCTAGATCCTCATCTGTTCAAATGAAGTTAGAACACAAGACTAGTGCTACTGCAGATCCTGTTCATGTCAGGAAAACATCTTCAAGTGGCTCTCAGCTGACTGATAAAGATGCGTCTTCACCTTTCAATTCTGCATCACAAGTAACAACCGTTTCCAAATCTGAGATCCAGAAGACTTCGACTGCAAGATTAACTGAAAGATCTGTGGCACAATCACCTATAACGTCAAGACCTTCTAGTGCTCCTTTAGTTCCTGGTCCCAGGCCAACTGCTCCTGTTATCTCTATGGTTCAAACAGCTCCCCCACTTGCACGCTCAGTGAGTGCAGCTGGCCGGTTGGGCCCTGATCCCTCACCTGCTACTCATAGTTATGTTCCTCAATCCTACAGAAATGTGATGATGGGGAACTCTGTGGCCTCGACTGGTGCCAGTCCGACCCATTCCAGCCCCTCAAGTTCAGGTGCAAACCCATCGCCTGGCTACTCTCAACCATCTTCATTGGTTTCATCACCAATGTTTTTATCCCAGAGCTCTGACAGATTGGACTCTAATGCCGGCCAGTCTGGTGTTCCCTTTGGCATGATTACGCGGGATGTTTTACAGAATGGTCCCCAGTGGATTGAGAGTTTTCAAAGAGAAGCGAACAGAAGAATGCACTACGATCAACCCTCCCGGATTAATGATGTTCAAAACCATGACTTGTACAGGCCAATACACAGTAGATCTATGGGCAACATGTCAACCGAGTTCCCAGCCTGCACATCTGGTCGTCAGAACCAAGGTTTGTTGGTGGATGAGTTCCCACACCTTGATATCATAAATGACCTGCTTGATGATGAACATGGTATTGGAAAGACTGCTGTGGCAAGTTCAGTATTCCAGCCACCAAATAGTGGACCACAGTTGCTAAATCGACAGTTCACTTTTCCTGGAGACTTGGGTGCAGATGATGATTTGGGATCATCAACCAGTTCCTGCAAATTCGAGCGATCACGAAGTTACCATCATGATCATGGATTTCAAGGAGAGTATAGCTTTTCTTGTGGGCATTTTGATTCACCGAGGGATTATTTTCCACAACCACATATGAGTACTGTACCCTACGCCAACGGGCAGGTAGATGGGTTGGTTGCAAACCAATGGCAGGTGGTTGGTTCTGATCTGTCGTACCGGGGCATGAGAAACACAGACAATGATGGTTACTCATACTATCCAGATTACTCAAATATGCCATGTGGTGTCAATGGTTATACTGTGTTCAGGCCCTCAAATGGTTCTTAGGGGGAAAACGACGAAGGAGCGTGCGTGCCCACGAATGAGTGGTCACCAACAAATGTAATAATGTATTTGAGGAAATTGTTGGTTCTCTTTAGATTGGAGTGAGGTTTTAATCTCTTGATAAGCAAAATATTTTGTAAAGAGTGTTTTGAGTTATTTGCTTACAGCCTATTTTTTCTTTTAAAAAAAAAGAAGAAATTTTACATGTTTTGGCCTTCTGGTTCTGGGATTATGGATGAATCGTGATGAGGTTTGAACACTTTTGTCACAAAAACTTAAGCTTACCATGCACTCCCTCCTTTTAGATGCTTTCTGTAGAATTTGTACCCTAGGCAGTAACTAATACCCCCCTAGTCAGCCATGGATTATGGATATTAAATTATTAATAAGATATTCGTAAATGCAGGACAACGTTATATTTCAGGTAAGAAAAAATGTATGAATGTTTATTTATATTATAGTGAAAAACTAAATACTGATATGCATCACATTTAGACTCAAAGAAAACCCAGACTTCGAAGTTGTTAACAGAGGACATACAAAATTAAAGGGTAAGGCTGATGAATCGAATAAAAGTACATATGAAGTTTGCATTCAAGCTAATTGCATAAATTGAAGAGTGAAGGGCAAAGAGAGTAAGTGTGAAATATTTTAATTTAGCATTTGGCTGTGTATGAGTATGAACAACATATATAGTTAACCAAATAGTTTTCATTAAATTACGAAAAAACTTTATCCCAAAATCAATAAGCATGTTTGGCATATAAAAAAAAGGCAGATTTTACACTTTCTACAAAAATATCTCAATAAGGATGCCTTATTTTTATTCACTTTGATCCACTCACTTTCACGTTATTATAAATTATAAATAAAAGATAACAGAAAATTAAATGCAAGAAAACATTGTAGGCATTATCTGCATTATTGAGATCTTTATAATCTAATATCTATTATTTATTACTAGCATTGTTTACCCGTGCGTTTGTTATGTTACAACATAACCCTTTTATATATATATTAATACAGGATAAGATAAAAAAATGAATTAAATAATAATTTCAGCTTCAGTTTTTTTTTTTTTTTGATCAAACTTATGAAACTTGAATAACCCAAACAATTCTATCCATTAATTATAAGTCAGATACAATAGTTACGGGCCCATTTTGTTGATGTAAATTGGGCAACTTTCAATGACCCAAAACAATGAAAAATTAAAATTGAAGACCCTATTACAATGGGCCCATTTCGTCAGAAAAACCTTGTAAATAAAATAAATAAAAAATCTTAAATCTTCAATTTCCATTCCCTGAGATACACTTCCAAGTCGCAAGAACTGCCACCGTCCAAGTGGAAACAGCCCTCAATCTGTAAGTTTCTTCCATCTCGGTGATTGCATGTAGTTCCTATACATTGCCCTGAACATGATTCTTTTATTGTCGTCGATCAACACAAAGCCATGATGTTTTACTCCAACCCTACCTGAAGAATTTACCACTTCAATCTATATACAATAGTGAGATTGTTACGCAGCATTGTTAGTCCTGTAATTTATATAAGTTATCATTGAAAGTAGCTAAATATGAAAAAACGAATTAAATCCTTGATTTCATCTGTCAGATTACTTAAGTTTACTGATGAAAGACATAAAAAAATGATATGTAAATGCATTTTAAGAGTATCTGTCATTTATAATCAAAGATTTCTACCGATGAAAGTTGAATATAAAGAAACAGAGATCTCTCAATTCTGGAATAAAACACAAAGGCAAGTATCGCTGCATCCATTAATTTAGCTATTACAGCATAGATCAATCACTTTTAGGATTACATGTGTAGCAAATCTAATTACAGATTATCTAACATATAAAACTTAAATTTATTCCTGATTATATGCATTGGCTGTCTACTAAGTTCACAGTTCATATACTGTTTTACAATTTCTATATTCTATACTGAGCATTAATTACATTTAAAAGCAGTTTTCTCGAAAAAAATTATGTATATATAGTGAAAAATTAACATGAGTTTGATTGTTTGTATCCATATTTCTGTGTTTGTTTTTGAGTAATTGTGCCACAATATTAAGATAACTGTTTGGGAGAGTGAATTGATATATGGTTAGATTTTTAATTAGACGTTTGGTATTGCATTTTTTTCTTATATAATGCAAACCATATAACTTTTTTTTTACTCTGTTATTTGTTATTCAATGATCTTATTGTAGGAAAATGGACAGCAAATTATGCACTTTCTTCGTTTTATTCGATCGAAGTGTGCAATTCCTGGTTAATATCTATAATGGATAAGTAAATAGAAATATGTATAATTGTATTAATAACTAAATGAAATGATAGCCGGTTCTAAATTGTATAATTTATATTTATAAGCAAATAAACTGTTTATAATTTGGATTTCCACTACACTGACAAAAAAATGTCTTGCAGCGGTTGCCTTTGGAATTCACCATTGTTTGGGGCAAAGAGCTAAGGAATCCATTAACTTTGATAACTCCTGATGGTAAGCTAACTGAGGTCCAATTCAAAGGTATGTTTACGGAACTGTGGCTGCATTCTGGTTGGTATGAATTCGCACGAGCTAACAGATTAATAAGAAAAAGCACAATGTTATTCAAATACATTGCTGAATCACGTTTTCAAGTGATTGCATTCCACCCAACATCCTTGCAAGTGCACTACAATAAGAAACCAACCAATGCAATTCATGAGACCCCCCGACGTCCCATTAAAGAAAACCCATAATATTTTGGATCTAATCGTATTATTATCGTTAAGCGTATATATTAAAACGGCGGAAAAATTAAAACTTAAAATATAAACAACATGTATACACACATGCATAACCTATACACATCATATCCTGATGTAGTACAGTAGAGGGAATCCCATCAGTAGGATCCCAATAGGTACAAACTGGCATAAACAACAGAAAATAAAACGCCTCAAAAAGGTTTGAATTTACTAGGTTTTATGTTGATGTTGAATTATGGTTTAATATGTTGTTTTGGTTGTTGAATGCGTTTGGACGATCTCCCTATGTTGATGGTTGTGTTATTGCTTACTTGGGAGAGCAACTTGTGGTTTTTGGAGCTGTCGCGATGTGCCTGCGTGTGATGGGGAACGTCAAAGGGTCCGAGACATCATTGAGAGGGAAACAAAATGTTGGAGCATCAACGAGAGGATCTTTTCTGGTCTTCATAGGTAAAGAGAGTTTACTTGAAGGGTTTTGGTAACTATGTGCTATTTGGTTGTTGTGTGTAAGGTTGTTGTGGTTATGTATGATGTGTGTTTTAAATTCGATGAGATAACTGTTTATGTGGTTTACGTATATCTGTACGTCTGGATTGAACTGTTGATTGTTGGTTTGATTGAAAGCCTGACAGTGGTCAGAGCTCAATGATAGTAAGAATAATGCTTAAAAAGCTTGAGAGGAAAATTTGAGGTTGAGTTATATAGGTGGAAGAACAATTTTTAAGATAAGAATAAGTAAATATATTTCAGATTAAAGAGTTATGATTTTGAGGAAGTCCAAAATGATTTGAGAAATAGTGCATTATTTGGAATGAAAACATGTTAGAAAGGATTTTTCAAAGATTTGGGGTGTTGTCGGAAAAGAGATTTCAAAAGAGAAGGAATTTGAGAAAATTTGTATTTCGAGGTGAATCAATGTTTTATAAACGAATTTCAGCGGAAAATGTGTTATGAAAAGAAGCTTTAAGTCAAGGAAAATATTTTAGAAAATCGGGGATAAGTTTCGGAATTTGGTTTTGAGTTGTTTTTTTTAGAAAGAAAACTGTATTAAAAGTGGAAGTTGTGAGGACCTAGATAACCGAAAAGTTGGGCTAGTGTTCCTATGAGTACGTGGACTATGTGTCCTGTATGTCGCGGGTTAAAGTCCTAGTCGGCATAGTTGAATTCATGTTGTGCATATCATGGGTTAGAGTCCCAGTTGGCACAGTTGAATCCATGTTCAATGTGTTGTGGGTTAGAGTCCTAGTTAACATATTTGAATCTCTGTTCGGTGTGTTGGGGGTTAGAGTCTCAGTTAACACATTTGAATCTTTGATGTGTGTCGTGGGTTAGAGCCCCAAGTCACACAGTTGAATATCTATTGTGTCGTGGGTTAGAGTCCCTAGTCACACAATTGAATCTCTGTTGTGTGTGTCGTGGGTTAGAGTCCCAAGTCACACAATTGAATCTCTGTTGTGTGTGTTGGGTTAGAGACCCAGGTCGCACAGTTGAATATCTGTTTTGTGTGTCGTGGGTTAGAGTCTCAGTTGGCACATGTGACCACGTGTCCTATGTTGAGAATGAACAATTTCGATGTCTAAGTAAGAATAGTCGTGAGCGGTAAGCCTCGACAAAGAAAGAAATGAACGAAAAGAAAAGTAAAGAGAACCAATATTAAGATTTGATGGTGGATGTTGAAGTGTCGTGTAATTTTATAAATTGCAATGACTGCTGGGTATGAATCCCATTATTTAGAATATCTTGTTCATTATGAGAATTTATGTGAAGTGCGTATGTGTATATGCTATTGTTGTCTGTGTGTCGTGCATGTAGTTATCACGATAAAACTCGTATGTCGGTATCTCACCCTTGCATTATCTTTGTTTGGTTTTTTTTTGTGGTATACTATTTTCGTGAACAGATGAGGCAGAGAAGTTCCTAACTTCACTCGGGGATATTAGTCCAAATCCTTGAAGATGTCTAATGTCAGTTATAATGGTGAGAACCATGGGGGTCTTCCCCGAGAATATCTCATAGTGCGACCAGCTTAGGTTTTTAAGATGTTGTTGATTAATCATAGTATGGATGTTTATGGCTCGGAGAGCCTGTCTTTTGGATGAAAATATAAATATATTAACATGTGTTTTCTTTGGGATGTTGAAATTACATAGGAGACTCTATTGAAATTTTGTAAAAGTTATAGATATGTATTCAAGTATATTTCTAAAATAAATAGGCTTGCCAACTAATGAAAATGTGGTATTATTATTTTAAAATAGGTTTAAGTTTTACAGTCATCGGAGAAAAAATTTTATACCTGTTTTTCGGACACTTAAGTACTTATATAAATTTTTTTTCCGAAAGCAAACCAGTTATCATTTTAAGTTTTATTTCCGCAATGTGTTAGACATGTAATGCCCAAAAGGGGTGTTACAATCTTACTGAGTGACACTGAGCTTAGGGGTTCTCATATTACCAAACACATCTATACATCAACAAAATTCCTATCAATTCCGATATACCATATGGATGATTATGCTTAAGTACTAGACTTACTCTCAGCTAACTTTCTAAGGATAGATCGTTTCTTAATTACCAATCAAGTTGAAGGTGGTCATCCGAACTTAGACTCATCTTGTTCCATCAACACTTAGAGTAGAGGTCACCACAAAATGTGGAGTAAACTTCCGATCTTCTTCTGAAACGACACTTGATGATACTTCGTGAAATTTGATCAGTACTCTGATACATACTTCGGTTTTGCTTCTCCACTTCATGGTAGGTCTTAACAGCTAAGAAGGGTGTTGAATTCATCAACCTGTCCACGATCACTTATAACTAATTAAAACTCTTGACGATATTCGATAAACCCACGACAACATTTATTACGATGCTAACATCTTAACTAGGAATGTCTCAAATGTCTATTACATCCATATTGTACTCAACTAACTCTCATATTTTGATATGGACCAGATGCCCATTCTCATGACTTATGAGATAGGTCACATGTCAATGACTTTTGGAAGAATACGGAGGGCAAAGTTGGACAAGGATGACAAATCCTTTCGAACTACAATAAGACATAGTCTTGGAGATCACAAAAAAAATTTCAAGAAAAGAAATTTCTTAATTTCACTTTTACAAAAGCATAGAGAAGAATTCCATCAATTTGAAAGATACAGGAAAATCCAGTATGAAAAAAGATTCTTCAATTAGGTTCGTGAGTGTAAAAATGCATGATCAATACACATTTACAAACATTAATCTAATAAAGTTCATTCTTCCACAAGAACTTCCAGCGGATTTAGGAAATCAAAGGGTGAATAGTTCCTAATCCCAAGATGATTCATTCTTAGTATAAAGAATTTACAAAACGACGATTTTAAAATGGAACGCGGTCTGACCAAAATCAGACTGGGTCACCTCTATCAAAAGTAAAAGTGATTAGACTAAGTTTCATTAAGAAACTTCTATTATCACAAAGTTAACTGTGTTACCACTCAAGAATTAGTCATAACAATTTCTTTCAACGAAATGTGAAAATATCCAGACCAATGGATACTATCAAATCCATCCACTCCGATGTCTAATACACTGAGGGTTATTTAGAAGTGTGAGTACAACTTCTCGCAAACAAGGAAATCAATTAGAATAAATTGAAATTTATGGACTAGTATAACCAATTTATGAGTCCTGATAGATTTCAAATCAAATCAGAAAAATATGTCTGACACTTACAATTTCACCGTTGTGATTGTCTAATACAACCATAGGAACTTAAGAGACAAATGGTCAATTTGCAAATTCATAAGAATCGAAAAGTACAGTTAATAGTTTCTAAATCGAGAGACACTTATCTAAGGTCGAAAATTCAATTCGATTCACCTTGGTTCCAACCAATACAAAGGTCTTCCCAGACACACTTAGTATGGTCACCCTAAATCGAGCACGATCTCTGACAACTTAGTCTATCTATTAGACATACAAAGAATTTATCTTTCCTCATAAGCTGAGTTGACGGCACAAAATCTTAGAAAGGTCATCACTCCAATCTGGTGATAACTCGTCCTCAAGTCGATCTTTGAGTAGACCACAACCCCTCACGAGTGATCTATCAAATTTACTACGCACGGCAGAGAATACTCGTTCACAATCGTCACTTTGTTAAGCTGTTAGAAATCCACACAGTTTCAAACCTTCACACAACATTGGTGCTTCCTACGAAAAACACTCAATCTAACAAACTGTTTAGACCACAAATCTTCCAATTGAATCGAGTTGTCTAACTCGATTAACTTTGTAGGCGACATCCTACACAAAGGGATTAGAAATAGGACCGCATCTAGAAACTAGATCGATCGAAAACTCAATATCCTTTGCAAACGGAAAACCTAGATATTTCCAGGGGACACTCCCGGAAAATCCTTTCGCAACCGATAAACCTGGAACATTCTCAACGAACATTCCGAGAAAATCTACCTTAACAGGCATATCATTCCAATGTCTAGCACAATCCAAAAAGGATAACCGAATGTGTCACACATGAACCAAAACACAAAATACTAGCCATGTGTTTCTACAAGTCATAACTTGTGTAACCCATCAAGATGAATGACACGCTGTCGCGCACGCGTCAAAAAGCGAGTGATTGGAAAAATATGTAGCTAGGGAGCGACAACTCGAGTATCATCTCACAAGGACTCTTGGTATTGTTGTTAATAGAAAAATCAGTTTTTTTTTTTTTGGGGGGGGGGGGGGGTTGAAATTAAATTTAGAAAACAGTAAGAAAAACAATGCTAACTAAATAATTATCAATAGGCTAAAAACGATTGATCTACTGTTCTCAGTTTCCCAACTATCATTGGTTCATACAATTCCAAGCCCTAAGCGGATTCTAATATCTTTTCGATTGTAGCGACAATTAACAAGCGAAACCGACACTATGAGACATATGTTCCTAATTCCCGAATTAAGCAAACGGGGTGAAGCACTCGTGAATTAAGCAAACACGAATGAACACACGCGAATTAAGCAAACGCGATTAAGTATAGGAACACACAATCATCGAAACAAATCAATACCTATTCTATACAATCCTGAATTAAGCAAACAGAACATATATCATAGTATTGAAAGAGAGTAGCAATAAAATTAGGAATTACAAAACCTCAAGTGTCAATGGAACCCGATTACAGCAGATCAATCCAAGGAGACTAGTTCTCCATTAACAACTATGACAAAGCCTACGAACAAATTCGCAGCCGTCAAAATGGGAGAGAAGAAGAAGATAAGATGGATCCCCCGCAATCTGCCCTGAAACAACAACTTATACCCTTCAAAATCTGCGCGCGTTCGCGAGGCGAGTAGCCCCTCGCGACGCGAATATTAATTGTGGCGAGAGTTCAAATTGGGTTCTCGCGAGGCGAGAGGGAAGTTCGCGAGGAGAGACTTCAAACTCCAGTCTGTCACGGTCATGACCTTCATCACGGCTAGGCTGTGATGGTCTCTATCCTTCAGGGTTTGGATTTCTCGCGAGGCGAGATGGTTGTTCGCGTGGCGAGGCAGAGAAGATGACATTTCTGGCACAGGCTGGTCTTCAGTCTCGCGGGGCGAATAATTCCAGAATTGCTTCTCTTTATTATCCTGAAAACAAGAAATAGCAGTGAATGCTTTATTTGACTCAAAAACTAACTAAGATGTCCTAAACTACTTAAGAAACTCAAAATGTTGCTTGAGGACAGTTAAATCCAAATCTGGGCTAAGTCGAGATTGAAACTCGAATAATTAGTGCAAAAGTCATGGTCTTACTAGTTATAAAACTAGTCAACCAGAGACTGATCAAAATACCCCAAACTTAAACCTTGCTTGTCCCCAAGCAAACTAAAACTCAAAAAGGGCTCAAACTTGGCAGGCTCAAGGGATTCAATCAAATTTGCACAAATTTCATGCAATTTCAACAAAACAATTTTTCTTCAATGTTTCCCCCCTTTGTAACAATGTAACCCCACAATCATTTACTTTAAAACATTGAGAATTCCATCATTCATGCAATCATTAATCTAAGTTGAGAATCCAAGTTACACATAAAAGGGAGATCACCAAATTCAAACAATCGCCTTCCTCACAAGGGCATTTAGTGTTTCACTCATTCGCTCAGTTTATCTAGGCTATGAATTTTCCACTCAATTTCACATTTAAAGAGTACTTCCCATGAATTTGAATTCCATCTCAAACAGGGTTCCCACGAAAACATGCATGCAACATCAAAAGGTCTTTTAAGGTTGTAATGGGGCCTGACTAAGGGTAGGATATTCAAAGTTACTAGGCTTAAGTCCCTAGGAACTAAGAGAGCATGAGCATTTGATACATTGAATTTCCACTCAAGTACCATTTTCCATTTTTTTTCTTTTTCCTTGGGTGACTACAACCTTTTTCTTCTAATACCCCTTTTTGACATTTTGTTATCTTTTTTTTCTTTTCTTTTCTTTTTTTCTTTGCCTTTGGCTCCAACCTTTTTCTTTTTCTCAATCCAAAACTACACATCATATCCTTGTAGCCACCCCAAACTTAGTTTCTAGCAAACCCTTGTCTTGCTAACCATCCATGCTCTCCTAATCCTAAGATTGGGTTAACATGGTTTTTCAGATTTTTGGCTTATAACATGAGGTTATCAAGAAACAACAGGCTAATTAGGCTCAACGGGGCTAACTAGGGAACATGCATTAGGGACTGATTCAATTTAGGCCAAGTAGTTAATCAAATAAAATTGCATAAATCATCTGATGCAATCACATAAACATGCAAACCAAGTAGAGATTCAAGCAAATTCGGGAAAGTGAAACTTGAAAGTGATTCACACAATTAAAAACATGTTGGAGGCTCAAATTCCTCACCTGGACATTTTTGCAAATTGTTTGACCGAGATTCTATCCCTAGTGTGTGCATCCCTTCACCCCAAACTTATTATAAATCATGCAATCATAACAAAATATCTCAAAGTTCAATTTTCAATTTTTCACATGGGGAACAATTTTCAATTTCAAAACCTAGGGGGAAAATCATCAACAGTCAACAAACATCATGCAATCCATCTATGCAAAATTTGATTAAAATCCAAAAAGCTTACCGACACAAGAGTCACATACATACTCTTGATCTTCTCAAATTATTCAAGAGCTAAAAGAAAACAAAACAAAAACAAAGCAAAGATAATTAAAAAGGAAAGGGTTTAGAAAAACTCATGAAGGCGGTTCCACCGGGGTCCCATTGTCTGTGATACAGCGGCCACGGAATGCTCAAAGTGCAATATGATCCTCCCGGATCCCATGGCATGAAGCATAGGTATGGGAGTGGGCGCCTGACAATAATGGTGGCCTCGCCAAGTGCGGCGGACTTCTCACTCCCTCTTGGGTCAAAGGTGACCTCCTGGTCAACAAAGTCCTCCCAATAAAAATGGGATTCAACCTCTTGGACTGGCCATAATGTCTTCATATTCAAGGATGCAAAATCCAGTCTCTCAGGCAGAGGTTTGAACTCCATCGTTGGTTGTTCCACAGTGGGAGGTGGCAAACAGGTAGCGAGGATCTCTGGTGCCGCTCCAACTTCTGCACGATTCTCACTCACTGCATTATCAAATCCATCACCTGCTATACATGCAGAAATCTCAGCACACACCACACAAGGGTTAGTGTCAGTACAGTCAGTACATATAGTACAACAAAATGAATTAGAAAAGGCTTGAATGTCTGGAAATTCAACACACAATTCATCAGTAATAGTGTTCTTGACATTATTATCAAAATCATGTTCAAAAGAAGTATTGTCAAGAACAACTATTTGTGAATCTGTATGTTCTTCAAGGAGACGTTGAGTTTGCAGTGTGGTCAAGGCGGAGGCAATTTGACCAATTTGAGTGGCCAAATCCTGAAGACTTGCTTCTGCCCTCCGTTGGTATTCAAGCATGTCTTGTGCCATTTGCTGCTGGCTTACTGCCATCCTCTGTTGGAGTTCTAGAGTGTCTGCTGCCATTTGTTGCACCAATTCCTCCAGACTGGGTTGGACTGGTGTGGGGCCAGGCTGATATTGCTGCTCGCGCATTGCCATTTGATGCACCAAGGAGGCAATCTCATCCAAGCTGCCCCGTCCTCCACTATGTTGGTCAGAATAGCAGGGTTGCACTTCATTTACTCCAATCACCCCAAAATCACCACTAGACTCATAGCCTCCAGCAAAGTTAGGATAATATATGCATGGTGGTGACTCATCAAAGTTAGGATAATATATGCATGGTGGTGGCTCATAATCAACATTAGGCATATAACCATGCATGTAATTATCCATGGGAAATACTAAGATTCACAACCAGACAAAGCAGCCGTAACTAATTCAGCAATGCAATTTTTTTTTTTTAATTTTCTGTTAATAACAACAAGAGTCCCCGGCAACGGCGCCAATTTTTGACACGTCGCGCACGCGTCAAAAAGCGAGTGATTGGAAAAATATGTAGCTAGGGAGCGATAACTCGAGTATCGTCTCACAAGGACTCTTGGTATTGTTGTTAACAGAAAAACCAGTTTTTTTTTGGGGGGGGGGGGGGGGTGGGTCTGAAATTAAATTTAGAAAACAGTAAGAAAAACAATGCTAACTAAATAATTATCAATAGGCTAAAAACGATTGATCTACTGTTCTCAGTTTCCCAACTATCATTGGTTCATACAATTCCAAGCCCTAAGCGGATTCTAATCTCTTTTCGATTGTAGCGACAATTAACAAGCGAAACCGGCACTACGAGACATATGTTCCTAATTCCCGAATTAAGCAAACGGGGTGAAGCGCTCGTGAATTAAGCAAACACGAATGAACACACGCGAATTAAACAAACGCGATTAAGTATAAGAACACACAATCATCGAAACAAATCAATACCTATTCTATACAATCCTGAATTAAGCAAACAGAACATATATCATAGTATTGAAAGAGAGTAGCAATAAAATCAGGAATTACAAAACCTCAAGTATCAATGGAACCCGATTACAGCAGATCAATCCAAGGAGACTAGTTCTCCATTAACAACTATGACAAAACCTACGAACAAATTCGCAGCCGTCAAAATGGGAGAGAAGAAGAAGATAAGATAGATCCCCCGCAATCTGCCCTGAAACAGCAACTTATACCCTTCAGAATCTGCGCGCGTTCGTGAGGCGAGTAGCCCCTCGCGACGCGAATATTAATTGTGTCGCGAGTTCAAATTGGGTTCTCGCGAGGTGAGAGGGCAGTTCGCGAGGCAAGACTTCAAACTCCAGTTTGTCACGGTCGTGACCTTCATCACGGCTAGGCCGTGATGGTCTCTGTCCTTCAGGGTTTGGATTTCTCGTGAGGCAAGATGGTTGTTCGCAAAGGCAGAGAATATGACATTTCTGGCACAGGCTGGTCTTCAGTCTTGCGGGGCGAATAATTCCAGAATTGCTTCTCTTTATTATCCTGAAAACAAGAAATAACAGTGAATGATTTATTTGACTCAAAAACTAACTAAGATGTCCTAAACTACTTAAGAAACTCAAAATGTTGCTTGAGGACAGTTAAATTCAAATCTGGGCTAAGACGAGATTGAAACTCGAATAATTAGTGCAAAAGTCATGGTCTTACTAGTTATAAAACTAGTCAACCAGAGGCTGATCAATGAAAACACATACTTGCGTGTCAGCACACATTGTTTCGACAAGGAAACAATTCAAACAATGACCAACCAGAGGTCTCACAACAAAAACATAACAGACCTATTCCCCAAGGTTCCCGAAAGACTCGACCAGCTCTGATACCACTAATGTAACACCCCCTTGGGTATTACATGACTAACTCAACTTCGTAAAATATGGATATTAAATAAAAGAAATGCTGGTTTGCTTTCAAAAAATTTTTTATATAAGTAATTAAGTGTCAGAAAAATAGGTATAAAATTTATTTTCCTGCGGTTACGGTAAGAACTTAAACATTTTATAAGATAATAACTCCACATTTTCATAAATTTTGTTGTTTTCCATTTTCATTTCTTTTCCTAAACTTTATTCTATCTTCACGCTTCCATCATTAGAATTTTCTTCTCACTTCCAAAGAAAAGAAAACTCCACTTTTTCAATCTCCCGAGTTAAGGCATTTTTAATGTCTTAATCTTTATTAACAAGCAATGACCAGTGTCATGCCTCAGACAATCACAGTCAAACAATGCAACATATAATATATTTTTCAACAGTCGACTAATGGCAACACAATATACTTTAAATCAATACAAACAAATAATATAACTAAGTATATGACTACTAGGAACTCCTCAGGTAAACTCCATTTACCTTTGAAGACCATAAAAAGATCCTCTCCTTGACGCATTCAACAATTAGCTTCCCCCACCACGAAGCTGCTCAAGATCAAACCCCAACTCGACGTTCCTGTTTCCTCTAAACAGCTCCTGACAACTCCGGAACGATATAAAATCTATTTTTTCCCAAGCAAACGAAACCACAACAACACCCCAGAGAGGGAGTCAAAGCATTTTCACAACCAAACAAAACACATAATTAGCTACTCATCATCAAACGCTCACTCTAAGTTGATTTTAAATACTCAATTTCACAAAATAGAGCTAACTTCAATGAAATCAGATTTGGGACTATAGGGTTCATAAATCAATTTGAGGAAAACTTATTTTAACTAAAGAATAATGAAATTGGTTTAGGAAAACATTAATTCACAGTCCCAATTGCAGAAAATAAGTGTTAAATTCACACTTTGAAATTGAAATCTAAAATCTTAGGGTTAGGGTTTCAAAATCAGTTTGAGAAATTTTCAACTAGAAGAGATTATGGTAAAACACTTACCCAATGTGAAGGGGAAAGGACATGGTGACTGGAAACAACCGGCGTGACGACTGGTGGCGAAGACGGTCGAGGGCGGCGGTATTTTCTGGACAACACCATAGATCCAACAAAACAAAGGTCAAACCTCAAGGAAGAAGAAAAAGAAGGTTCACACAAGAACAAAGAGGGCGGAAACTGTAACGTCCCTGGTTGCTTTATGGATTGACGACTGTCTCCACAGACCAACACAGGTCTTTTCAGCATGCTTTGTCCTCACTCACACGCTTCCCGGGAAAACTTCCCAGGAGGTCACCCATCCCATAATTGCTCAAAGTCTAGCACACTTAACTGTGGAGTTCTTAAGTGATGGGCTCCCGAAAAAAAGATGCATCTTGTTAGTATAGGTAGTACCAATCAATTCATATAAGCCTTCCTCAACTGTATAGCCCCATACCTACACAGTCTCAGGATCCCTCTCATTCGGGTGTGTAATCGGTTCATTCATGTCTCCCTCCGCCTAGAAGCCTGCCAGGAGCCGCTCCTTGTCCACGCCTTCTTGCACCGGCGACCACTCCCCGCCCTCGTCGGCACCCGGGTGTTACAGAAACCACCATGAAAGGTGGCGGCCGGAACATTACCGCGGTGGAGGCGCGACTTTCGTGCGACACAGGCACGGTGCTCCGTTGGACAACGCAGTACGTGAGGGTTTTGAGACACGGCCATCTCCTCCTTACGTTGGCGAGCAACCGGCGGTGGTGCAGGGTAGGGGTGTAAGCGGATCTGATCCGATCCGCGAACCCGGCGGATCCGAACCGGTTTTGGTGGATTGGTTCGGATCATCGGATCGGATTCCAAAACACCGATCCGAACAAGATCGGTTCGGGTCTCGGATCCGAGAAATCCGATCCGAACCCTATAAAATATTTATTTTCAAATTATTTTATATAATATTAATATATTATTATATAGATATTTAATATAATTAATAATTAAATATGTATATTTTATTTTATTTTTCTAATTTTTTATTAATATTTAAGTGTAAATAAAAAAAAATTTATTAGGTAACCTGATGATCCGAACCGATCCGATCCGATTGTGATCGGTTCGGTTCGGATCCGTAGTTGAAAATTTGACAAATCCGAACCGATCAAATTTGATCGGTTCGGATGATGAAACCCCTCAAATATAATCTAAATCGACCCGATTACACCCTAGTGCAGGGTGGGTTGCGCTCGGCTGGGTAGTGGAGAGAAGAAGGAGGCTTTTCTGTTTTGGAGGAAGATGATAGCAGAAGAAGAAAAAGGAACAGACGAGGGAGGGTGGAGAAAACGTGAAATAGAAGGAGGGTGGGGGAAAAGGCTATCGAGTTTAGAGAGAGACGAGATAAAAATCATATTTTTTGTATTAGTGGGTACAAAATGAATATAAATATTAAGCTTAAAAATAAACATATTTTTAGTTTTTAAATCTAAAAAATAAAAGGGTGACAATTATATACTTTCAAAATTTGAAATAAAGTAGAGATTGATAGTTGAATTGATCAACTAAGAAAATCAATGGTTCAAAATTAATCTCTGATAAATTCCAAACTAGTTTATTTTCAAATCTAAAATAAAATAAAATAAAATATGAAAATATTTTTCTTTCAATCATATCATTTAAAATATTTTTCTATATAGGTAATAATAATGACGATGATAACATAAATTATTATCTAGTAAGCATGCATGTATTGAAATAAAGCAGTGTTAGCGTACTTAATAAAACTCATTTTAAATGAGTAATTAAAATTACTCAAACAAACCCCTTAAAATAAATAAAGTTAAACATTCAGAAAATTATGTATATCATTTTATGTATATATAATTACTATTATTGAACAACAATAAAAAAAAAAAAAACCGAGATCTTACATAATCCAACTTTTGCAAGAGAGACGGTGCAAAGAAGATTACCGTATATTGGTAAAGCTTTGAAGGTCGACAATTTCACTGAAGGATGTCCACCCGGGAAAGTGCCTCTTCACAAGGCCAGACATCAAATTCGTACCAATTCTTCTTCAAATCTAGAAATTGAATTTTCATCAATATTCTCAAAGCCACCCCGGTCATCATGTAAGTAGATGATTTTTAATTAATGGACTATATATTTACAGTTGCCGTGCTCAATAGGTTATTGTTGTGTATACGGCTTTAAAGATGTTATTTGATTATAATATTTATAAAAAAAATAATATTCATACAGTATTTAATCTAACTATTTCTCAATAGGTTATTATAATACATTATTAAAGATCACATTTTTTAATTTTTATTTTAATCTTTACCCGATCTATTTCCATTCTTGTGAATGGGAGTCCTATCAAAGAGTTCCATGTTTTCAAATAAAGTCATATTTATTTAATGACTCGTAAAATTGTGCAATTTAAATTAATGCAATAATTGTGCAAGTTAACATTATTCTCTACCATATGAACATTGTTAAGGAATCTATGGATTCCAATCCCCTTGACTCTGTGGAGTCAAAAGTCAGGTGATTTTAATGTATTTTGAGAGAGAAAAACGTGAGAGAAAAATGAGAGATAAGATGAGAGAAAATAATATAGGAGATGGATGAAGAGAAAGTCAGGTGACTTTGGTGTCACAAAGTTAGAGGATCAGGATCCGGAATCTATAAGTTTTTTTTTTTTGACAAAAGGAATCCGTAAGTTATAACTTCCTTTTAGTTGATATACTTGATAGTAAAATCATATTAAAAAATTAAAGTTGGAGATGATGTCACAACCCATCAATATACTTGTCCCAAGTTAAAATGTATATCAATTCAAAAGTATTGGTTCTTGGGTGATACAACTAGCTGTGCATGTTAACGGTTGTAGTTTCACATGATAGTTGTATCTATTAGTTTAGGGTCCTTTTGGTTGTTTTCTTGTATATGGCTTGGAGTACTACCCTTGTACACTTATCAATACATGCTTTGCTTCATATATTTTTTTCTCAAAAGTATTAATTGTTTTGGATGAAGTGTTTCTGTCTAATAACTAATTAGGTTTTAAAAAACCAAGAAGATGATATGTTAAGGCACAAAAACTTAGTTTATTTCGACTTTTCCTTGTTTTAAGTCCCCTTTCTCAGACTCTGCCCTGCTAAGTTCTTGGGCTTTCATTGATCTTGCATCAAAAGCTATATATGATATGATTATTTTCTTTGATTGATTAACATAATATATCTTAGATCACCCCAAAAGAAAATCATTTTACAATATAGTTATTATCTTGTATGTAAAGCGCGGAACTTGTTAATTAAAATCAACATCAATATTAATTGTTTAACGCATATCTTCCTACCAATTAAGAATTACATACTGATTAAAATATTGAATTATTTTTGTCATATATCTTTTTAATAATGAATCAAATTACCAATTTAATTCTAAATATTGTGTGGTTGTATTGTTTAGTTTGCTACCCTTGATACAACCCTAAACACGACGTACCATGGAGCAAGTGCAAGATTTGGTTTGTATAATCTAAGTATACTTCCGAAGCAATATAGCATCTCTCAAATTTGGCTTCAAAGTGGTCCTTCTGCAGAACTTAACAGTATACAGCTTGGATGGGGCGTAAGTTATTTTCATTATGTTAGCATGACATTGTTTTTCTTTTTTTACACCATTTAAAAAAAAAAATAGAAGAACTATAATATCAACTTTTTAAATTCTTTGATTTAATCTATTTGGCAACACCTGTGGTATCTTCAATTAGTTTCCTGAAGTTATTATGCTTGTACTACTCTTTGAGCTCTCTTTTAATTTACTATCCTTTTGCTTACATGATGTTAACTTAATTCTTTAAGTTGTTTCTTACCTTAATTATATATTATTGGCTATTGTCATATTTGCTAGTAATGTCTCTGATTACATTTAAATTCTTTAAATATTTGTAGGATCAATCAACGGGTCACTGGTGGTTAACTGTTTCAGATGATTCACAAGATAATATTGGCCAAAGGAAATATTTACTCATTTAGGTGGGGGGGTCATCTTTCATAAGATATGGTGGTGAAACTTTTGCTCCTCGTAATATGAGAAGTCCACCAATGGGTAGTGGGGAACTACCTCAGAAGTTATTTCATGGCACAACTTCAAATTGTAGATGCAAAGTACAAGGAAAATGACATAAATCCTGATGAAATGAAGCCATTCCGTGACACTAACACAAATTGTTATGACTTCTTGTACCGTGGTGATGTAGGGCCTTATTGGAGGCAAGCTTTCCTATTTGGCGGGCCGGGGAGGCGAATGTGGCATATGATTCTATACAAGGTTTTCGAAATCGGACCGGACCGACCGGTCCGATCGGGTTAATCGGGAATCGTGACCTTGATCGGTTCGGTTTATAGGGAAAACCGTCCCTGTACTGAACCGGTAGAAAAACCGGAGAACCGGTTCAAAACCGATAGTGAACCGGCCTGAACCGGTTTCCTAAAAAAAAATTAGTATAAAAGGATTTGGGTCATCCTAGCCAAAACCCAATTCTTTTGTTTTCTAACATATGTGGGTTGGTTGTAGATTTTGGGTTGATTTTCCCTATAATATGATTTTAACATATATCTTTATATTTATTTAGTTTAATTTCAAAATAAAAAAATTTGTGCTTAATAATTTTAGTTGTTATGTTGTTTTTTTGTTTAATATTGTTACAAATATTATAATAAAAATTAAAATAATATTATTTAATTATAACCGGTTCAACTTCGGTTGGACCATTAAATCTCGAATCGCTGTCTTCACCGATTCGATGGCTTGTCTGATTTTGTAAACCTTGATTCTATATTAAAACCTATGCTTAATATATGTTACTTTATTATTGGCTCAAACTTCGATTTTCAAGCATACATGCCTATATATATTTTATTTTGGCTTGATCAAATGATGATTCCACTCCTATATATTTTTTGGTATTATAGAATACTCAAAACCACGTAATTGTAAAGAAAATAGTTGGTTGGTTCAATTTAATTTTTTTTAAAAGCCTTTTGTTTTTAGAGGGATTTTCGTCATATATGCCTGCACGTTCCTGCTCTCTCTTTTTTTTTTTGTTTGTTTGTTTTCAATAATAATAATAATGAAAGAAATCGGATCTCTTTTATAGTTGCAAGTTGGCTATGATATTAGTTATCTTGTTAGGATTATTATATAAGTGTATCATATACTCATTGTAATCACCTTACTCATTCTATCAATTTTACACCATTAGTTTTCTCTCTCAATTTATTTTTCTCACTTCATTGGGCTCTACCATGTTTTTCAACTGGATCCAAATCCCTTCCTTACACATTAAACTGGCTCAGCTTCGGAATACTTGTACAAGTAATACATAGTTATTACGAGTGGTATCATGAAACATGGCATCAATGATTTATATAAAAAATAGGAAAGTAACCAACTACTAACTAATTTCTAGCAAATTACATCTCTAATTAGGGGTGTTCGCGGATTGGATTAGATCGGTTTTGAGGTAAAAAGTCATCCGATCCAATGATAAAAACAACGTACGATTTGGATTGGATTGATTTGCTTCCTTAAAAATATATGATCCAATCCAATCCAATCAAATGCGGTTTGGATTGGATTGAATAATTAGGTTTTTGGCATACTTTATTTTTTTCTTATGTCAAATGTCATTTCTACTTAATGGACAAATGATAATCCTCATTTAAGTGAGCTAGTTTAGGGTGCACAAAACTTATTTTAACATCTCTTTATATTAAAACAATAGAACTTTATGAAAGGCAACAACTATTTGTTCCATATTAACCATTATTTGATTTGATGACGGGTGAGAAAAATTCTAGAGAACTCTTGACAAAATTTAAATTTGGGAGTTTGAGAAAAATAATTATTGATATTTTTTAACACATTTTGTTATGTTAAATATTCTTTTATGTAAATTCTCTATATCTACTCTCACTAATCCTATTGTTTTCCTTGAATTGGCTACAAATAATATTCATTCTAAATAGTCTCATATATGTGAAGTGTGTGAAACATGCATATATTTTCATATTAGTTAGCATCTAATATTCCTTGCATTTTCTAGCATAGTTTTTGGTAATTTTTAGCATTTAGCATGCACTTTTGAATTTACATTTAGTTCGGATGATTTCTGTTTGTTTTAGTTGCATAAGTAGGTGGATTGCAAGTTTTAAAGGCTAGCCATGGAATGTACCACACCCACGGATGCTACTGATCAATTTCTTTTGGCTGCTGAAAGTTCCATGGTCTGGCCATGGAACCTGCCATGGCATTGGAACATAGGGGTACACCAGGAATCAAGTGCGGAAAGATCCAAGACCTGGCCATGGAACCTGCCATGGCCGTGGAACTTCAAGATCCCATGATGTGCATTATTTTAAAGGAGCCGGAACGATCCATGGCTTGGCCGTGGAACATTCCATGGTTATGGATCGCGTGCGGCAGAATCATAACTCCCAACTTATTGTCTTTTATTGAGGGAGGAGTTGTTACAAATCAAAGAGGACGTTAAAAAGGAATGGATGGGGCTCGAAAATGATACAGAAGACACTACAAAACACAAAGAACATCAAGGATTAGAGGGATTTTACAAAGGAGGTCTCTAACACTGTTATAAAACTCGGACCGGACCGATCGGTCGGACTGGTTAGACCGGAAACCGGACCCAAGGCCGGTCCGGTCAACGTATCGAGGACGGCTAAGCCTCGAACCGATACCGCCGTCATTGAACCGAGGTCGAACCGGAATAAACCGGATGACCGGTCTAGTCGAACCATTGAGCTAACCCAGTGACCCACACACACGCACGCTATCAGAGGAAGTCCCGCACACACACGCCTTTGACCACAGGACTCGAACCTAGGTCATCAAGGAGGGATACAACAAGCTTTACCTCTGTGCCACTGGTGCTAATTGATAGATGGATTGCAAATAATATATATATATATATATATATATATATATATATATATATATATATATAACTTACCTATAAATTTATACAATTAATATATGGTTTGCAAATATTACATATATTCATAACTTACCTATGAGATTGTTGATTGTTATTTAGTTATTTGTGAGCTTGTGTGACCTTGATTGATATTTGTTTAATTAGATATACTTTTTTATGGTAATGATTTTGAATTTGGAGTATGGACATGTTGAATTATGTTGTCATATATATTAATATTTTAGAATTTTTTTAATGTATATTGATTTGAACCGAAGTCAACCAATGACCCTCGGTTGAACCAGTGACCCATTAACCCAGTGCCATGATCGAGTCGATCACCAGTTCGGTTTTAATAACATTGGTCTAGATCTCTAGGATTTCTCTATTGCTTCAACTCTAAGAGTTTTTCTTCTCCTTTTGTATTTCCTTCTCTATTTTGAATGTTATTTTGGATTCTTATGGATTTTATTCTGAATATGTTTGAGTAGTTTCTTTATTCTAGGATGAGGGATTAGCCCAATTTGTTATTGACAACGTCTTGATATTTTCTCTCCTTAATCTATGAATTATGTCTATGATTCAGTTTTTGCACACCAACTGTTTGTGAATATGTGGCCACATGTTTTACATGATTATTGGTCTTGAGGGATGAATCAAAGGTGAACCTTAATTTTAGAACTCTAAAACTGAACTTGAATTGTTAATCACTAAAGTAGATTAACTTTCCTTGAAGCAATTATTGAATTATCATTGTTCTTAAAGGGTTCATCTTAATTTGAATGCCATGAAAATATGTATTGGATTATTTTGGGCACGTTATCGTATTCTGAAAGGGAACAATAATTAATTAGGATAATTCGCTTTCATACATAATTCAGATGATTAAGGGGATAATTTTGTTATAGACTTGTCGATACTTTTGTGGTGAATCCCGATTCCTAGAGTTGTTTATAAATTGTTTTCTTTATCCAACTCTTAAATTGTCCTATAAATTTTGTTATTTCGGAATTATCTTTTCTTGGTTACTTTAATTTCTTGAAAAAAATTGATTCAGCTAGATAATCATAATTGTGTGTAATTGGTACTCAACAACACGATCCTAGTGGAACGATATTTTACTACTTGGCATAATCGTGCGCTTGCGATTTACACATCAATATGTCATTCCAACAAATATACTAAAGAGAACGGGAGACATGAAAATATGAAAAACAATGATGAAATGATGGCTCCTTTTCAATTAAAGCAGCTTACTTGCTTTTGTCCAAGGCTCAAACGGTGCACCAACCTGCACCGTATAACTTCAAGAAAATCTGGGCATGGCTAGGCCCTCAAAGAAACAAGACTTTTCTATGGCAAGTAGCTCATGGGCGTTTGCTACTTTGCTTACAAATTCTGATCGTTTGGGTCGTGGTATGGCCTCCTCGGATCTCTGTCCTTGCTGCAATGATTGCCCATAGACGCTAATGCATGCCATCAGGGACTGTGAAGTGGTTAAACCCTTTTGGAATGCCTTAGTATCTCAACAGCATTGGAGTCGATTTTTTAGCATGGGTTTGCATGCATGGCTAGACCTTAATCTCACATCTTTTGAAGTCAGTGATTCCTCTTATATTTGGCCAACTTTCTTTGGAGTGGCGATTAGGGAGATATGGTTAGATAGAAACCAGCTGGTCTTCGCTGCTAAGACTGCTTTTTCGTATGCTATTTTGTCCATTATTGGTAGTTCTGTTTCTATCATTGAGAAGGAGATTCTTAATCCTACTCCTTGCTTTGTGGAAGCGAGTATGGAAAGAATTGATGTGTCATGGAAACCCCTGCAGGATGCAACGTTCAAGGTCAAATGTTGATGGTTCATTTCGCAGAGGTTCCAAGTCAGCTGCTTGTGGTGGGCTAATTATGGACTCTCTGGGCACAATGATTAAAGCATTTTTCTTGTAACTTGGGTTATTGTAAACTCAGTTTGGGCTGAATTGTGGGCTTTAAAAGGTATCAAACTTGCTCAGTCCTTATCCATTAGCCCAGTGGTGTTTGAATTGGATTCAAAGGTTGTGGGGAATGTTGCTTAGGAGATCTCTGAGTAAATTCCTTCAACCTTTACTTCATGAAGTCCTTGATCTCCTAGATGATCCTTCTTGGAGGACTTCGATGGTTCATGTTTACCAGGAGGCTAACCGGTGTGCAGACTTTCTTGCTAATGAGGGTCACAATGGCTCATTTGGTTGGCATGTTTTTGATAGGGCGATACCCTCTTTAGCTTTTATTTTGAGGGAGGATGCGCTTGGTTGTAGCACCCCCCATTTAATTTCTTAGTTGTTTGTTTTGTTTCCCCATTATAAAAAAAATAGAGAGAATGAATGACATAAAAGTATGAAAAACAATGCTTAAGTATGAATAATACTATAATTTCAAAAATAATATTATATGTATATAATTGACCAATGAGTGGAATGTCGTACGGGCTGAGCAAACCTCCTTGGCCTTTTATTCAATGGTTGATAATTTGTAAGTACAAAATATGGCAAATGCACCTCCTAAGCTTGACGTATCTTTTTTATTCTTTGTCCTCCAAAGAAATAGAATAGAATAGAATAGAAACCTATACTTGGTGGTTCTTACGCTTCTCTATTAATTGACTCTGGGATTTATTCAGCTGTGATGATGACTCGATTTACAACAAAGAAAAAGTTGATAAAAGTGCTTACTCTGGACTATTGGATTATTAGGGTCTCCACTCTTCTCAAAAGTCAAAATTTTTATTGGTTCACAATAGGTAACGTAATACCACTATGCTGCAAGTGTGTGGTTAAGTAGAATCCTCTTTAAAGACATTAATATTTGGAGCACGCTTCCCAATCACTAAAGCAAGATGTTCGTTTCGCATGAACAGTTTGGCTCACAATGAAGAAATAACTACATAATTTGGACCCTTGAGCTTATAAGAAAGATATTATTTTTTCATTTTTATGATAGTAAGGGAAAAGAAAACACAATGCAGTTAGGGAAGCTCTTCATTACTGCATTAATGCCTGTTCTTAAGGTACTCTTGATTACTGCTGTTGGGGTTTTTCTTGCTTTGGATCGGTTTAATATACTGAGGGAGAATGCCAGGAAGAACATGAATACTGTAAGTTTAATTGTTTTCTACTTTTTCCTTTTTCTTCTTGTCTTCTGCTATCGTTATAGTAGTTGAATACAATTTATCAAAGATTCTGTCCCTTAACATATTATATTACTCATAGGGTGGAGCCTAACATATATATACTACTGATTACTCCAACTAAATTTAAGTGTAATTAACTAAATGTTAATATACATTAACTTGTTAAGAATAAATAGTTAATTCGATTCATAAGTGTTTGACAAAATCATTACCTAACAACATTGAAAATCAACTTTTACTGTGTTAACCACATATCCAAAGTGGCGAAAATGTGCTTAAGATTGTATGAATAGTTGAATACAGCCTTCCATGCCAATTTTATCTTAGAATTTACAACTAACTATGATTTTTTTTACAGTCAGTATATTTTATCTTTACTCCAGCTCTTGTTGGCAGCATCCTGGCTAAAACTATAACATTTAGGAGCCTGGTTATGTTGTATGTTGTTTTCCAGCCACTCTGCATTTTCATTTTTACATTTATTTCTTTCATTAATTGGTTTAGCTAAGTGCTTTCATGAATTATTAAGGTGGTTCATGCCATTGAATATTCTTCTCACATTTATCGCTGGGACAGCACTAGGATGGTTATTAACGAAAATAACTAAAGCTCCTCGCGATATGCAAGGCCTTGTGTTGGGGTGCTGTGCTGCTGGTAGGTTAGCACAAAGGATATAATTTAGTTTTGATGCTTAAGAAATTTTCTTTCTCACTGTTTTGAGTTTGATGTAAACAGGAAATCTTGGCAATATGCCTCTTATCATAGTTCCAACAGTCTGTAAAGAAGCCAGCAGTCCTTTTGGAGCTGTGGATGTTTGTTTTAAAAAAGGAATGGCATATGCTTCTCTGTCCATGGCTGTAAGACAATTTAATCTTGAACTTTGGTAAATGGCAATCAAATAGGTTCATCATAGAGAAAACTTGATAATTCTGAACTAAGATTTTCCATTTCCTAATTTTGATTTACCAGATAGGAAACATCTACACTTGGTCTTTTGTGTACAACATTGTCCGCATATATTCATGCAAGAGTTCCAATGTGAACAAAGTTGATGATTCCACAGTAAATTCAGCATCTGCAATAGAAACAGATCTCGAAAACCATTCAAAAAATTCAATTGGACCAGAGTTTGCTGCAAAGGACATCTCAGAGACTAATGATCGTGTGACTCGACTCGAAATTGAAAGTACATTGCCTGATGGACGTGCAAAGGTTAGACTATGTTCTAATGTATATGGAGTTTTGGGATATATTATGTTCACTCTCTCTGATGAGTAATGAATACTGAGCAGTACACTTATTTTACAACATCAGGTAGAAGTTCTTACATTTTTCCATCGTTTTACAGGTTTCAAAGCAGACACATATTTTGAAACCATTAAAAACATTAGTAGAAAAGCTCAATCTGAAGGTCCTATTAGCACCTCCAACAATGGGAGCGGTATGCCAATAGTTCTCCTAACTTCTCTTATTGTTCTCAATTGTTTATTTGAAGCATGTATAATCTCTAGAATGAGGGAAACAAATTACAAGAAGAAATTATGGCACATGCAAATAGTTTTATATGTTAAATAATAAAAATTATTTCTGATGTACAACTGATAAACACATACAGACACGTAATAATACAAACTAGGAAATAATTATCAATCATAAGGCATGCTAGACACCATTTAATATGTCAAATGTCAACATATAAGCTAATACAAATTTTATGAACAACACAGAATGCATCACATCTGCATTAAAATTTGTATCACTTATGTTTAAGGTAAGCAACTAGGCATCTTTCTATTTACAGCGATCTACAATTGTTACACAAGAACCGGCTTAAGTTAACCATAAGCTAAGGGAGTGGAAAAGCGGGAGGATGGAGGCAAGGAAGGGGAATTCTTTTCTGAATTTCTCTTACAATAGGCGATTAATTTTTTTTTACCGAAACCTCATTAATTGTTGACAAGTATACACTCTTTTCTCCTTTTTCATATGTAGTTTGTTGGTCTAGCAATTGGTGTAGTCTCTCCATTCCGAAAGGTGTTTGTTGGCGATGATGCTCCTCTCCGTGTAGTTGAAGACTCTGCATCCTTGTTGGGGTAAGTAGCCTCTGCCTTGTAGATGACCATGGCTTAATGTGAGTGTCAGGTAGTGCTTTATTTGATTGATTAACTAGTATTAGAATGGTGATCCTATGAAAACAAAAATATATGCTAACAGGTAACAACTAACTTATCATCTGTTCAAGTTTCATATGAGTAATCAAGAAAATGGGTGAATTGCTACTATTTTTTTTTTAATAGTAAAACACAGTTTTATATTACAGTCATTTTTTTAGTTTGCAGGGATGCATGCATTCCAGCTACCACTTTGTTAGTTGGAGCAAATCTTATTAAGGGTAACTATCAACATGATCTTTTAATGTTCATATTCATCTTTGGCTTCTTTGGGTCAATAATTCTGGAAATGAACAAGATTTTATTAACATATATAGTGGGTTAACTTTTGTTCAGGGTTAAAAGGGTCAGGAATGAAGCTTCCACTTGTTGTAGGGATCATTGTGGTTAGATACATTGCCCTGCCATTATTTGGTATTGGCATTATCAAAGGTGCAATCCATGTTGGCATGATCCACCATGATCCATTCTACCAGTTCTTTTTATTGCTTCAATATGCGCTTCCGCCTGCAATAAGCATAAGTAAGTTAATTATGATACTTAATTGCCATAACTCACCATTTTAAATGGTATATTACAGTACTCTATGATTAATTAGCACAACCAAATTATTTGATGTCCAGTAAGGTATTTTTTTTGGTTGACTTATAATGTTATGTTTTGACTTTTGACATGGAAATGAATATACAAGGTAAGAGTAACAAAATAAGGTTGTCAATCCTGAAAGGCTTAAGTTCTTATAAAGTGGTACAATAAAAATGGCATGATATTGATAGGTATGAGTTTTACTGCAAGCACGTTATATATACAAAGATCTAGATAACTCAATTGTAGTGAAATCATCAAACTGATGTTTTTTCCCCCCTTTTCTACCTGTTTTACAACAATAATTAGAGAAAAGCAGGTTTATTTTTAGAAGGTGAAGACACTCACGCAACATTTCAAATATATTAAAGTCGTCATATATTCTTTAGCATCGGAATTTGTTCCCTTCTTAGCGATAAAAGCTTGTCTGCTTTATGCCCTACGATCTCTCTCAAAGTGACATGATTTTTCTGTTTGATATTCTATAAGAATACGGCTACAATGAAAGGAAAAATAAAATATTCCCCCTGAAAATGCTTCCTATAGATTTTCCACAGATTTTGCCTACCATGTTACCATGTATATTTATTGTAGTATGCACGCATTGATGCTGATACTCCCCTTAACAGAAAACTATGTTTCTTAACAAAACACTTCTCCATTTCATTTCATAAATCCTAACTTTCCAGCATAATTTGAACCTTACATAGCTTTTACAACAGCAGGAAGCATATTTATTTTATGACTCTTGCAGGTACAATTACTCAATTATTTGGAGCCGGTGAAACTGAATGCTCAATTGTCATGCTAGCAACTTATGCCTGTGCCACAGTTTCTCTTACACTCTGGTCCACATTTTTCATGTGGCTTGTCCTATAAGTGTATTCATTTTCTTTACCTCATCTTATGTCTTACTGACAAAGTTTCTAGTCAAAATGTCAAATTACTGTTAGTGGAAAGTAGAATAAATTACTGCTGCATCTTGTAGCAAAATACTTCAGTGAATCTGATTCTAATAAACGTGTTGAAAAATCTTTACATCCTTATTATCCATGTTCATATAATATGAAGCAATTTTGTCCTTAAACAGCATATATCTAGTACAATTGTGAGGAAATAGATTCCCCGCTGTTATTGTGTGACGCGGTTATCATCTCAGTCATATGTTTCGCGATGTATTTTAATGCATATTTGAACGTGAGTCATCCGATTTAAATCCAATGGCGAAAATCGCTTAATACGTGCAACTGCGTGATTCTACTAACGGTAGGGAATTCGGGTATGAATTGTGAACATTGATAATTGCTTCTATAAATATTAAGAGCTACACAAGAAAACTAACTTTTTACCCTTCTCTCTATTTCTCCCAAGAAAATTTGAAGAATTTATTTTTGAATAAAGATAAAATTCATATGATGCAATCTGACATAGAATATATCTAATGATGTAAACAAAATATTGTTTCTTCATTGCATATTTGTCCATTTTCACAAGTTAATGTGCTTTCAAATACAAACCTCCTCTCTTCCCTCCCCTCCCCTACACTAGGTGCTTGCACCCCCAATATCCAAAAAGTAAAACATATACAACCCGCTGTCTCCCCACAGTTGGATAAGTTCTACCTTGTTAGAAGTCAGTAACTCTAACAAAAATGCATTGCCAATTTGGACATCTTTCCTTCAACTTTATACCAAGAGATACAATATCCTTCCTCTTTGCAATCATCTCCTCTTTGCTAATTGGAATGTTCTCTTCAAGAACTGATTTGCAGTTCGGTCATTTCTATAGCACAACACCCTCAATATTGTGTTGGGGTCTGCTCTATTCCATTTTCCTGTAGTAGGAGGCATTGGCAACTTCTGACCATTACCCATGATACCTATCCCACTTCCTTCACAGGTCACAATGCTGAAATCTTCCATCAATTGTTCAGTACTTTGGCTCATTAATGCAATGACTCCCTCCACCACTGCAGCCTCTCCATCCACCACATTGTCAGCTATCAAACCTTCCACACAAGTGCTGAAAAGTCTCCTCATATGCTCAAAGTCCTCTTGGATGATCTCATGATCATACCGGTGAAACACCCGGGAGCTTCCACCAGCAAGCAAAACCATAAGGAATGCATCAAAGGAAGCCTTCATGACTTCCTTCATTGCCATTGGTTGAGCTCTATCAGTCAGAATTGCAGTCATTAGTGTTATATTCTGGTTGAGGATTCTCAATACAGGCCTAATGTGACCTCTGGCTACACCACCAACATAGAGGCTATCATAGAAGACTGAGCTTGAGTCATGGAATACAAGGCGGTATGCAGCAACTTCTGAGACATGTTGGCAGGCTGCTAGAATGGACATGGTAACTGATTCAAAGTATGAAGAAGAATTGTTACTTTGAGCCCTGCGGTGGTTTGCGAAGCGAAGGCGGTTTGAAGGAACAACTCCAGGGTTCAGAGAGAGTGATTTGTCAAGAGAGTGGATATGAGTAAGGAGATAGTGCAAGGTATTGAGACGAACGTAGAGGCGGTTTGTTCCCCGGCTAGTTGATGGCCTAGGATTGTGACCTTCATGTGTTCCATTATTGTAATGTTCGACTTCAAAACCAGAACCACATGGGGTGTGTTTCTTCCACAGCTTGATGAATTTTGAGTCCCGGTTGCATCTGGTCAGTGAAGGAAGTATTGGAATATAACTTTGTTTTGAACCTGAAAGAGAATATAGGTTAAAACAAGCACACTTTGCTACTCTTTTATTCTCTATAACAAACGGGTTAGTGTTATAAGAATTCACAATGCTTACCACATGCTGCAACAAACATCATGTAGTCCTGGAACAGGTTTTCCAATCCATCAGCAAGATCTTGAACTAAATCTTCAGTAATTGCTATTGGAACTTGGAAGAATTCTTCCACAGTTGTCACCACCAATTTCATCAGCTCCGCAGCTGATTGTGCAATTGGTTCTGATTTGGACTTTGGATTCCACGTCTGCAATAATTGGAGAAAACAAAAGGAAATTATAAACCATATTCTATGATCAAAAAACAAAATTTTGTGATGAAGGAAAAAGGATCTTAAAGCAAAATCTTACTTCAGTTTCTTTTGCTCTCTGCACACACTCTTTGCCTTTGTACAATGAATCATCTATAAATTTCCCAAGAAGACTCAATATGACTGAATCAACATCAAAGGGAACCATCTCTCTGACAACTGTTTTGCCACCATCCTCACACTCAGTAGAGTCTTCAACCACTATTTGGACTATTATCTTTTCTAGCTTTCCAGCCCTCTGCAATACCTGGACTGACTCATTTGTCAGTGAGGTCACTTCACCTTTGTACTGCCTCAGCACTTGTCCATAGCATGTGTGTAGCATCACTGCTGCAACTGCACCTGATGTTGAGTGCCATTTCTTTAGTATTGGACTAAAATACTGTCTTTCCTTCATCACCAAATCTTCAGTCTCCTGAGCTAACTGAAGCAGAACTTCACTTAATTCTTTATTTCTTTCAAACTCAGTATATTTGGCATTCACTGCCTCTACTACCTGCACTCACAAAAGAAATACATTATGATTACATGAGTTGACTAGTTTAGAATACTGAGCAGAAGAGAAGATAAAGATAGATTAAGTACAAACCTTTTCAAATGCATTTTTCATGGACGAACGAATATAGTTATCAACACGGTCGCCAGATGAATCCACTATGGTTATGTCTCCTTTCTCTCCCCCTTCTCCATCTGTGATTGTAAGATCTTCACCTAAAATCTTGGAGGCTGACAACACCACAGGAAGAAGGTTTTCGATTTGGCAAGCATTTCCTCTCTGGAAATAGCCATGGTAATTGAGCAATCTCTTCTCAGCCCACCCTTGCATTGAACTCAGCACTGATGACAATATCTTAACATACGAAGAGTCCTTTTCTCTCTTAGCATCAATTGCCACCTCATTCAACATGGCATGTGAGGCACAAAGAAGGTCAGGTTCTACCTGCCCAGTTGCTATGTACTGATGAAACAGCACCCAAGTGAAGCACACATTGTGAATTGGCAAGGTGATCCCCAAAGTAGACCATGTCTTCTTTATTAGCTCAAGAAGCTCATCAACTTCATCAAGGACTAATGTGTCATCCCTGATGTCAAAAATGGATTGAAGAAGAGAAGTATAGAGGTGAATGTTGAAAGGGAATCCATCAGCCCAGTGGCAAACATCAGTGGGGGTTCCATTTGGGCTTCTCCATGACAAGGAAACAACAGAGTTGCAAAGGGTTCTCATGGTGTCTGAGTTTTTCCCAGTGTCTATAGGTCTGGACTCCCCATTAGATATGATGTCCCTTAGGCGCAATGCAAATGAGTTGGTCTTTTCTAGAGGAATTGATGGGTTCAGGAGGAGTCCTGCTTCAAGGACTTTTAGCTGCCTCTTTTGCCACATGTGGTACTCATAGGAATCACTGAATTCTGCAGGCTTTAGGTGGCGTAGGAGTTCCAATGGGACAATGATAGTGTCTGATCTCCTTCCCATCTGCAATGCAAGCAGTTTGATATATATTTAGACCAAAAATGCATGCCATTTTCATGACTAGTGTAGCAATACTTACTACTACATTCTGTGCTTCAAATATGTCACCAGACTAAATTGTTTGCATATCAACCCTCTATTTTCTTCTTTACACATCAAAGTAATTATCTTTTTGCTACATATAATCAATCCATCATAATAACAGAACCCAAAATGCTTTGCAAGGAAAAGTGCTAGTTATACACTCTTTTTAGTACTTTCTCTACACACTCTTTCTTATGGACCTGCTAAATAAAATCCTTCCCACATGAAATTCATCAAATAACAACAAAGAAGTGTGTTGGGCAGTGGTAAAAAGATTGTATTGATATCATTGCTCTTTGGCAAAGACAATTATATATCAAATATATATAGTCAACAAGTCCTTCGCATCGATGTTAACGAATTAAAAATAAGTTAGTAGTTTCAGTCAACTTTTAAAAATATAAAAAACTAAAAAATAAAGACCACTTTCTTTAGTGGTAAAATATTATGACGTACTTGGCCAACGAGGGTCCTCATGAGTGTCTTCCTTAACCTATTATCATTATGCTCCGTCACCCTCATCTGCTGTCTCATGATCTCTGCCGCCGTCATAGGCCGCCTCGGCCTAAACGGAGGCACCGTATTGTACAGAGGGCTACCGGAACCACCCACCGGAGACGACGGCATGGAACACACCCCACTGCTCCCAACGCCGGACGTCATTCTCTTTGACGGCGACCTCTTCAACATCTTCAACCCCAACGCCTTCTTCACCCGGCTCGTCGGCTTCGTCACCACCTGGTTCAACTTCCCACCAGCATCGCCGTTGTTGTCGTGGTGGTTCGAGTAAAACGTGAGTGCATGGCGTCCCCCGAAGCCGGGGGACGACCTGCACGACGTGAAGAATATCTCGTAGGCGGTTTCCCTGACCTCATCGTCGTCGAGGCCGGCGAGCTTCTCGAACGGCCATGCAAGGTCGTCGGGCTCGGCGGCAACGAGGTCGAGGCGGCGCTGGCTTGATTGGTGGAGGTGGAGGTCGAGACGGGAGGATGAGGATGAAGGGTAGGACTCGCGGCGGCCGTGCTGACCCATGCGGTGGCGGTGAAGGGTGGTTTTGGAGACGAGAAGAGGTGTGGGGAGGAGAGAGTGAGGGAATGAAGGATTGCATTTTATATATTTGGTATTAAAAGGAATAGAATAGAAGAGAGAGATGAAGGATCGATGTTGAATGTTTGTTTTTGTTAGTAATAAGGTGACAGCAGTTTCGTGCAATGAAATAGGTTAAAGAGAGAGATAATGGGTTTGCCAACGTTGTCATGAGCGAAGAAAACGAGATGGTGTGGTGTGCACTTTTGCTAAAATAGAAAATGCTCTGCTTTTTCCTCGGAAGCATTTTTTTTTTTGTTTTGTTTTGTGCTTGTTTAATTTGCATAGAGAAGCAGGTAGCATTTTGGTTGTCAATTTGTTTGTCAATTCTCATCTTTTGTTTTTTTTTAGTTTAGATAACAGGTGGCATTACGCATTAGTCGTTACACATATAGATACCTAAATACCTAACTAATTGTCGTTAATATTGGTTAAAAATGAGATTTACTTATACATCCCTTTTCAATTAGACATAGAATTGATGTATCCCCTCTGCCCTTAATCACTTTTCTTTTTGGCGTCTTGATGTAAGTGATGGCTCCAGAGACTTCTTTTTTCTTAAGCTTCCTCAAATAACATATTTTGCAATTTGTTTATGGTCCATAAAATGAGTTGAGAATAAATTGTACAATTAAGTTTTCATTCACCACCATTGACATGTTTATGTATGCATGGTATGCGAATCATCAAACTTCTTGATGATTGGTGTATTTGTTAACGTTTTAACAAGAGACTTATCGACAGTTTGAGAGTACTCTCATACTAAGTACTCCATAAAGGCCCTTTCAATTTTTGGAAAAATTGTTTTAATGTTATCTGTTGCAGTCATTCTCATGAGCAATATTAAGCTAACTTCATTAAGGAATTAGGGGCAAAGTTAGTTAGAGCTAATGGACATATATATTAGAAGGTAGAGTGGAAAAGGATGTGAAGAATTTGGACAAGTCTCTACACGCCCTCTCCTTCTCTCTTGGCTCCTCTCTTCTTCTCTCTTGCGTTCTACCTCTTCTCCTTCTCTGGACTATTTCCCTTTAATACTTCTTATTGTAATTGGTCCTTACATTGATTAAGTATCAAACAGAGCATTGCTCTATATTCTGTTTACTGTATTTACTGATATCATCATTTTGGCCTCCTTACACTTTGTTAGGTCTCTTCTCAAGCTTTATCATGAATATTTTCTTCATTGCTACGTAGCATAAGTAAATAGTAGCAAGTTTCTCTAAGGGCAAGATTAGGATCCATATATAATACATCAAGGTGACATTGGACTTGCTCTCCAATCAGAAACGAAACATGAGAGTGTGTAAAACATTGGAAATAGGTACTACATAATAAAAATTTACATAAGTGTTTTGAGCCATAATTAAGGTACATGCTCTTCGCATATATTCAAACAATTAATTAATTGAAATGTTCTCTTTTGAGTGATATATCATCACACAACATCCTAACATAAATGATGATAGTAAAATAATCAAATTATTAATAGGCAATGAATTATGTACCGATTAAAAATGTTTATTATCTTTGGATTTTTTTTTATCATAATTATCTTTGGATATATAATAAACTAATGGCTCATACACATCACCTACATTCATGCATTCATCAAATATAACAACAACTAATCAATCTTTGTGTGATCCAAAATGCCTTACAATAACTTCAATTAACTCATAAACCAATAATTATTATGTCATTTAAGCATCAAAATTTATGAGTAATTGAAATACAATCATAAAAAATTTGCAATTAAATAAACTTATATATTTGACCACTTTTAGTGATTTACAAATCTACCATACTTTGAGCCCATATATTAAAATCACAAAATATATTGCATGAAAGTATAAGCATTCATAATATGTAGTATTCTTTTCGTGGAAATGTTATTTGTAATGTTACGGAAACTATCACATTAAGAGTGTTTGGGAAAGCTGGAAAAAATTGATGACGTTGATAATCGATTATAATCAGAATATGTTTCTTGAAAATAAAATTTAAGATAATCTATATTCTTTTGTGTGGTGCAAAAAAAAATCACATTTATATAGTAAATTACGGAAAATTGTATGAAGTTATTTGTATAATTTAATAATATTTATTTATAAGTTAGTTTTGTAGGGTACATAAACAAGTAAAAAAGAGTTTTGAGAATGAAATATAATCAAATCACAACAATATTAAGCTAAAATAAATTAGATGGCATAAACAATTTTCTTCCTAAAACATTTTTTTTTTGTGAATTTAAGCAAAGTGTCAAACTTGTTAGATTATTTTGAAAACAATTTTTTGGGATAAAATAGCTAAAATCTAAAAATTCCATTTCCAAACATACTCTAATTGGTTTTGAAATCAATTCTTCAAAGCCATCGTACAAAAATCGTGTAATCGCATTTCATAAGTAAGTTAAGAGTACAAGTTGATTCTATCATTAGAGTGAAAATTTGTAAGAATTATTAAATTTTATGTGATATGGCCCACTAAATTAATTTAGTTTTGCCACGGGAGAATGCTCTTAATTATTCATTGAGTTACATTTATATACTAGAGTTGCTTACTCGTGCTGAACGTACGGGTACAGTTTCATAATGTCAAAACAAACGATTTTATATCACTCAAACCAATTTAACTTGAGTAAGAGTAACTATCAAAGGTCCAAACGATTTTATCCATTGTCAGTTAATGTAATGCTAATAGGCCCATTTTCTTTTTGTTTTTGGTTAACCTAATAGGCCCATTTTCATCACAAATGGACGACTGAAACACTTGAAATTCCATTCCCACTATTCACAAGCAGCCCTAAATAACTTGATAAGAACAACAAGTCCAACGACTTGAAAATAATCACGTCCATCTTGCCACGTCAGCAGACAAGGGTTATTCTTGTAACTCAAGTATACATCCATAATGCCTAACTAAAATTCAGTAGACGTCCACAGTGCCACGTCACTGGATGGATTTTCTCTTAAGGGCTTGGCAAGTCCAAAGACTTGTGTGGACAAGCGCTTCTGTCACTTGTGTGAACGAGCGCTTCTGTCACTTGAGTGGACGAGCGTTTCTACCACATCAGTAGACGAGTGCTTCCACCACATCAGTGGACGAGCAGGTTATACAACTAATATACACAGATTAACATTTTAATTCCATATTTACAACTTTCAAGCTCCCAAAGGAGTATAAATCATATTTAGCAAAAGAAAAAGAAAAAAGAAAAAAAAAAAGTGGCGGGGGTGGGGCATGTCTCTACATGTAACCACTCTGGTTTTCATTTTTTACCCAACTTTAAGTGTGTTATACCATATTCTTACTTTTAGTTATAACAAAGATAATATAATTTAATATAGTAATATTTATTTATTAGTCAACAAAATCTTTTAAATTGAAATGTATCAAAGTTTGCAATGGATATATTTCATAAATGCTAGGTTTGAATGTAAAAAAATTAGACTTGATAATATAGTAGATATATCTGTATGAGAAAAATATTGGAAATTTGATAAGGTTAAATTATAATGTCAATTCAGTGTTTGCCAATTCTATAAGTATATAACAACATCGATACCAATATTAGAGTGAATATAGTATCAAATACAAAAATTCAAATAGAGCATACATAATAAGAATTTCAAATAAGGTATACAATGCTTGGACTCGTGTAAAGAATTATCCGTCCAAAGGCATATTACTTTGATAGTGCATTTTGTAAATACCAACTAAGAATTGGAGCTTTAGAAAAAATAAGAGAAAATATAATAAAACAAATACTTTAAATAACATAAGCAGAACATTTTGAATCAAACCTGTTCAAAAACTTCTCTATAGACAACATTCTTAACCAAATTGCAGGCCTCACCATCATCATTACAACTTAGAATCTTCAAACCACTCTTACATTTAACTCTAGAGATGGCGACATATAATTGACCATGTGAAAAAACAGGAGCAGGTAAATATAGTCTAACATGAGATAATGTTTATCCTTGACTCTTATTTATAGTCATTGCAAAGCTAAGTATCAATGGGAACTGACGTATTTGAAACTTAAATGGCATTGTGTGATATGACGGTTCTAAGTTAAATCTAGGGATATAAACTTTATCACCAATATTATTTCCAGTAGCAACTCTAGCACCAATGACATTCACACCCAACTCAGTAACAACTAACCTCATTCCATTGCATAACCCAACAGATTGATCAATATTTCTCAACAACATAACAGGAACACCAACCTTCAATATTAGCTTATGATTAGGAAGTCTGGAGCATCTAATTTGATTAAGAAATTCAGGAGTCAACCACTCAATTAATACCATTTGTTTCCTCCATCTTCGTAATAGAATCAGAGCTAAGATATTATTTTTCATCACTAGGAAGCAGCGATAACACATAGTTGTTTATCTTGTTCCACAAACTGTAATTTTGGAACCAATATAGCTCTTTCTTCATAATACTTGAAGTTAGTCATATTACTAACCAAATCAGGATATATATAAAGGACACAATAGTTGTTATTGGATCATTTGAATCCAATATTAACAACTCTTCGGGTGGATAAATATCAAAATCACAATCATTATCAACACCCATCTTCCCATCACCAATATCAAGAATCCATTGTGCAAATTCCTTACTGGCTTGGTTATCATTAACATCTGAATTCATCTGGATCCTCATATTTTCTGTAAGCCTCAACACTTTACAGTGCTTCCACAATAAAGATGAGTTAATGGTGGCCATAACAATATATGCCCTACTTCCTGTCGCAACAAAAAATTACGGCAGGGACGCCGATAAAAAGAAATTTTAATAAGGTAGAGTCGTCACCAATTTTATTTAATTTAGGAAAAATTGGAAAACCTTAAAAAAATGGTCTTTGAAACCAAGCCGAGTTCGGGAGTCGGTTACGAGTAGGGAAGGTGTTAAGCACCCTACATCACACATCCTACAAATGGTACCTTGAATTAATTGTGCAAATTTAATTTATTTATTTATTTACCCCAAAAATATTTACAAGGAAGAATTTATTTATTTCTTTATTTATTAATATTTTTTATTTTATGTTTCTTTATTGTTCCTTTTTTTTTGCATTTTTAAAAATTATGGATAAATACTAAATGAGGTTGGACATAGCACGTAAGTCCATAGGGCAACCTCGAAGTTAGGGGATTGAGCATGACACTTGTCATAGAGCAACCCAAAAATATTAAATAAATTATGAATTAATTATCCACATTAAACAAATTAAAAAGAACACAAAAATAATGGAAAAAATAATTTTGGCTTGACGAGATGATTGATCCCGCTCCTACGTATTCCCCGCTTCGATGGGAAACTCAAAGCCACGTAGTTCTTGTAGAAAATATTTTGATTGTTGGTTTTTTATTCTTATGAAATTTTTTTATTTTATTTTATTTTTTTAAAAAAAGAGGTTTTTTTTATCGAAAACTCCTAAACGAGATAGAACATGGCAGATACGTCCACTGAGCTATCTCATATCTAAGGAATTGAGTGTGAAAACTCTCACGAAGCAATCCCAAAATTGTTTTTTTCTTGTTTTTTTTAAAATGTTTCTTTTTTTTTTACCTCATTCTATTTTGTTTATTTCAACAAGAGGATCAAATCTAGTTTCATACACTTTTGATTAGCCCAGTTCTTTCTTCTTCTTCTTTTTTTTAAAAAAAATGTTAAACCCACCTAGTTTGGGCTCAAGTCCAATAACTAATCCAAAATAATTATCCAGAAATAAATAAAAAAAGATAATAAAACAAAAATAAGGAAAACCAAAAGCTACTGAAACCCAATACAATGTATCAAGGCAGACATAAAAATAAAACACTGCAGAGAGGCCTTTCCTCTTCTACATGCGTGCGTGAGAAACAAAGAAAGGGATCAAGACAGTGATGTGGCGGCTTGGATCGGGAGCCTTGAACGGAGACCGGTGCGGTGGAGTAGGCGTGGTGGCAAGCGTTGCTACCGCGACGTGCGATCGATGCGGTGGGACGGTGGTTCTGTTTTACGGGTTGACTACTTTGGGACGATGGTGGCTTGGGGTCGGCAGTGGTTCTGGTCGGTTGGGGGTTGGCTGGTGATGGTGGTGGCGGAACACAGTGCTGGCTCGAATGGGACGATGGGGAAGTTACAATTCAGTTGGTTTTTCTTTGTTGGTGTTTTGTTTGTTGTTGTGGGGTTTAGATAAGTGAAATTTCATGAGGATAGGTTGAGGAATGTTTTCATGGGTCTGTGAGGGTGACGAGAAGGGGTAGAGGTGCTTGGCTAAGGATTGAGGGGTTATGAGTGGCTAAACTCTCTGATTCCTTTCTCTCTTTTTTTTCTTTCGTTTCTATTCCGAAATCCCCCCCCCAGCGTTCTTGTTGTGATTCTTATAATGCCAAATTGTTCCCATTTTGATCCTAAAAATCTGTTAAATATTAAAAATTTCATCTCTAGTTTGAAATCTCATCGGAACTATTGAGCCTTGTCTGCCTAAAATTAAGGGACTTACCCTCCTATAATGCGAATTTGTTCTGATCTTATCCTAAAAAATCTGTCAAGATTAGAAAACTAGGTTCAAATTCAAAATAAAGTAGTTGCTAGGGTTTGTTGGAGAGGATGAAATGGGTTTAAAAAATCTTTTTATTATTTTTATTTTCTTTGCAATTTTTTATTTTATTATTTTTGAAATTTTTAGTGAAGACTAAAAGACCCGGTCAAAATGGGGTGTTCACAGTTGCCCCTTTTTACTTGTTCATTACTAGAATACATGAAGAAAGAACGATTTTTCATGTGATAGTAGTAAGGAACTAGTAAAGAAAATGAACTCGCATTTTGGCCGGAATGGGAAACAGGCTGGAGAAAATTAAACTTCAGTGCTTGGAAAACAAAAATGACAGGTGATCCTCAGAGCTCGAAAAATAAAATGCAGTGGGCCTCAGATCCCAAAAATAAATTGCAGTGGGCCTCATATCCCGAATATAAAATTAGTAGTGAGCCTCAGAGCTCGAAAAATAAATTTGCAGCGAGCCTTAGATCCCAAAAGTAAATTTGAAGTGAGCCTCAGAGCTCGAAAAATAAAATGAAGTGGGTCTCGGATCCCAAAAATAAAATGCAGTGAGCCTCAGAGCTCGAAAAATAAATTGCAGTGGGCCTCAGATCCCAAAAATAAATTTACAATGAGCCTCCGAGCTTGAAAAATAAATTGCAGTGAGCCTTAGATCCCAAAAATAAATTTGCAGTGAGCCTAGATCCCAAAAATAAATTTGCAAGTGAGCCTCGGAGCTCGAAAAATAAAATGCAATGGGCCTCGGATCCCAAAAATAAATTTGCGGTGAGCCTCGAGCTCGAAGGAATAAATTGCAGTGGGCCTCAGATCCCAAAATAAATTTGCAGTGAGCCTCGGAGCTCGAAAAATAAAATGCAGTGGGCCTCAGATCCCAAAAATAAATTTGCAGTGAGCCTCGAGGCTCGAAAAATAAAATGCAAGTGGGCCTCGGATCCCAAAAATAAATTTACAAAGTGAGCCTCGAGCTCGAAAAAAACTTTCTTTACCTTTGTCTCAATTACAACTGAACCACACGCTCCATTAAAGGACTTCGACCAATCAAACCTTTGTTTATCAACAACTCTGAGTCAGTATCTTTCGATTAGAGGGGCTTCTTTTTCAAAGCGGTGAAGACACATAGAGCGATTATTTCCTTCAAAACTAGGACTCGTGGAGACTTTCATTATCGCTTTTCTTTTCTCCTCATTGTGCACCGTTATCTCCCCTATTGACTTTGAAATGCTGGGCTTTCTTTGGTTCAAACCATTCATTGAAGTAACCATTAGAATTATCCAATCATACTGTTAAACTTAAATTTACTTAAATTGAGACGTGATTTCAATGCGCAAGCATGATTTAAGCACAAGAAGAATGGATGAATAAAATCCTTGCCTTAATATGAGAATTTACATTGCACACAAGGAAATTGGAAAGAAAAAAGGGAAATACAAAGGGGTGTATGGGAATTGTACGAAAAGGGATAATGGGATGAAAGAAAACCGCATAAAAATTTGCCCCAGTATTGGTTCCTTGATCCTCTTAACTGATTCCCAGCAACTGTTTGACGTCGCAGATCCTGGTCTCAGCTTCCACATACATCCTTTCATTAACATTTCAATGATTTTCTTTGCCCCATTGTAGCCAGTCACAAACAAAATTGCCCCAGTGTAGCAAGTTTTGAGCAAAACTCCCCCAGTGTGGTGAATATTGAGATATCTCTTAAACTGCCCTTGCGGGTTTTCAGCCTAAGATTCAGCTTCTTTGTCCTAATTTTTGCTTAGGTCGCCCTTTCGGGTTTTCAACCTAACGGACTTCTCTCTCCCTCTCTCTCTCTTTTTTTTATGCCCTAACTTTTGCTTAGGCCGCCCTCGCGGGCTTTCGACCTAACGTACTTCTTTTTTATTTTATTTTATTTATGCCCTAACTTTTGCTTAGGTCGCCTCCTGGGTTTTAGACCAAACCGGCTCTCCCTTTTTTTTCCCCTTTTTATCAGGCATAGAACTTTTCACGGCATCAGAGTTTACATGTCTCGGTAGCTCTCGTCCGTTTTCATTTGTTAGGACTAAGGCTCCGCCTGAGTATGCCTACTTTACTATATATGGCCCTTCATAATTGGGTGCCCATTTTCCTCGGGCATCTTCTTGGTTGGGAAGTATTTTCTTTAACACCAAATCACCTGGTTGAAACTCTCTATGACGGACTTTCTTATTAAAGGCTTTAGCCATTCTTCTCTGATATAGTTGTCCATGACAAAGGGCTACCAATATTTTTTCCTCAATCATGTTTAACTGATCGTATCGAGCTTTCATCCATTCTGATTCTTCCAAGTCAGCTTCCATCAGCACTCTTAATGAAGGGATTTCAACTTCTATAGGAGAAACAACTTCCATTCTATACACCAATGAGAAAGGCGTTGCCCCAAAGATTTTGATCGTATATTGGTACGATACGCGCGTGCAAAGCGTATGGCAACATTTCATGCCAATCCTTATAATTTATGACCATTTTAGCAATAATTTTCTTGACATTCTTGTTGGCCGCTTCTACCGCCCCGTTCATCTGAGGTCTATATGGGGTGGAATTATGGTGCTTGATTTTAAAAGTCTCTAATAACTTCTTTACATCCGCCCCATTAAGATTGGCAACATTATCTGTAATGATTCTTTATGGTATTCCATAGCGACAAATAATATCCCTTTTTAGGAACTTGGTAAACACCTTTTGAGTTATATTGGCATATGATGCTGCTTCTACCCACTTAGTGAAGTAATCTATTGCAACCAGGATGAAGCGATGTCCGTTTGAAGCCTTGGGATTGATTGGTCCAATGACGTCTATTCCCCACACAGAAAATGGCCATGGAGACACCAGATTGTGTAGTTGGAACGGTGGAGCTTTGATCTGATCTGCATATATTTGGCATTTACGGCATTTCCGGACATACTCCAGACAACCGGCTTCCATTGTTAGCCAATAGTGACCATTTCGTAGGATCTTGCGTGCCATCATGTGACCATTGGCATGTGTTCCACATATCCCTTCGTGAACTTCTGTCATGATAGTCCGAGCTTCATGAGCAACAACACATCTTATGAGGACCCCATCATAATTCCTCTTATATAGAATTTCACCATCTAAGTAAAAGGACATTGATAATCTACGAATCGTCCTCTTATTTACTTCATTCACTCCAGCTGGGTACGTTCTACTCTTCATATATTGCTTGATGTCATAATACCAAGGATTACCATCGAGCTCTTCTTCCACATGTGCACAGTATGCTGGCTCATCTTGTACCTTCACTTGAATAGGCTGGACGGTGGTATGGAGACCCAGCTTGGTCATAGCGGCTAATGTGGCTAAAGCATCCGCAAATTGATTCTTGTCTCGAGTCAAGTGCGAGAAAGTAATCTCATCAAACTCCGCAACTAACTGAGTCAAGTATTTCTGATACGGGATAAGCTTGGGATCTTTAGTTTGCCATTCGCCGTTGACTTGATAAATGATTAAGGCTGCATCTCCAAAGACCTTTAGCTGTTTTATTCCAAGATCAACTGCTGCTTGTAATCCACTTGCACATGCTTCATACTCAGCAATATTGTTGGTGCATTCAAATTCGAGCTTAACAGTCACTGGGTATTGCTTGCCCTCCGGAGAGACAACCACCACTCCTATGCCGCTTCCATGCATATTAACTGCTCCATCAAAATACATCTTCCACATATCATCTTCCTTTGTTTCACCTTCTTCCAATGACAATATCTCTCCATCAGGGAACTCAGATATAATTGGCTGTCCTCCCTCAGGAGGGTTTTCAGCTAAGTGATCAGCAATTGCACTTCCCTTAACGGATTTCCGAGTCACATACTTAATATCGAATTCTGATAATATCATGTGCCACTTTGAGACCCTTAATGATATGTGAGGACTTTCAAAGATGTACTTCAAAGGGTCCATTCGAGAGATTAACCAAGTGGTGTAGTATAACATGTATTGCCTGAGTCTCTTGGAGGTTCATACCAATGCGCAACAAGTCTTCTCAATTGCCATGTATCGGACTTCCCAGTCATTAAACTTCTTGCTCAGATAGTAAATTGCATGTTCTCTCTTGCCAAACTCATCATGTTGCCCCAACATTGCCCCCATTGAGGTTGGGAGGATCGTGAGATACAGTATCAAAGGACGACCTTGAGTGGGCGGCACCAACACTGGTGGGTTTAGTAGGTATGCCTTTATTTTGTCAAAGGCTTCCTGACATTCCTCATTCCATCTCCCCGAATCATTCTTCTTTAACAGCTTGAAAATAGGTTCACGCGTGCTTGCCAAGTTAGCAATGAATCGGGCAATGTAATTTAATCTCCCTAGAAAACCCCTTACTTCTCGTTCATTCTTGGGAGTTGGCATGTCCCTGATCGCCTTTGCCTTTTCTGGCTGCACTTGTATTCCTTCCCTGTCGACCACAAAACCCAACAATTTCCCAGTTGAGGCTCCAAACACACATTTCGTGGGATTGAGTCTCAGATTGTACTTCCTTAATCTCTCAAATAACTTATGCAAAACTGTTACATGACTTTCCCCCTCCTTAGACTTAGCCACTATGTCATCCACGTATACCTCTATTTCTTTGTGCATCATATCATGGAACAACGTTACCATCGCACGCTGGTAGGTAGCTCCGGCATTCTTCAGCCCAAAAGGCATTACTCTGTAACAAAAAGTTCCCCAAGGGGTGATGAAAGTCGTCTTATATATCTTTGTCATCGACGTCCATGAGAATCTGATTGTATCCTGAATACCCATCCATGAAGGAGAATCTGTGGTTCCTTGCTGTGCTGTCTACGAGGACATCAATATGAGGCAATGGAAAGTCATCCTTCGGACTTGCTTTGTTCAGATCTCTGTAATCCACACACATTCTTACTTTTCCATCCTTCTTTGGTACTGGTACGACATTAGCAACCCACTCTAGGTGTCTCGACACTTCCACAAACCCAGCTTCTAACTGCTTAGTTACCTCTTCTTTGATCTTTAGTGACATATCCGGATGCATCCTCCTCAACTTTTGTTTCTTCACCACCGTATCTGGGTACAATGGGATTTTATGTGATGCTATCTCTGGATCCAATCTTGGCATATCTTTGTAGGACCATGCAAACACATCAAGGTACTCCTTAAATAGCGCGACCATTTCTGCACGTTCTGGATTATCCACTATTTTCAACTCCTTCTTGGCTTCCTCGGTCCCCATATTAATCACTTCTATAACTTCATCATTTGAAGTGAACCCATTTTCTGAGTGCTTTATTGACTTTGTAAATTCCTCAGTGGCTTCTTCTTCCTCACTAATCCCATAATCGTCTTCGTCAATAGCCGCAAGGGAATCAGTAAATGAGGTTTCGAGGTTCCTTTTGTGAGACAAACCTTCGACGGTGGTGAGGTTCCTGAAGAAGATGTTTGAAACGAGAGAAATGTAGGCAAGGATATTATTCAAGAAATGAAACACAATTGATATAAGATAAAAGGGTAGAGAAAGGAAGACACCAAGAAAAATGCTGAAAAATCATACTAACTCATTTTATTCATTTCTCAACTAAAGTAAACATCAGTTTATGCGAGATACAAAAAGATAATTACTTCATGGAAATAACATCAACAAATGGTTCGGACGGCCATTTGCCAAGGACCTCATTGACAGCAGAGAGATAAATAACAGGGTTTCTTATTTGTTCCTCTTCAAGTGCACTAATAGTGAAATGAGGGGAAGTCAACTTTTTTGGCGAGATCACTTCAGTTGATGCTGAGAAAGTATCTGTCAAGTGAGGGATATAATTAAATTCCTTTCTTTCTTCTTTCTTGCCTCTGAGAGTCAGGTACTTCATATTTTCCGCTAGAGAAGGATTGTATCCTAGTCCATGTCTTCCATCTCTTGTAACTGCTACAATCGGTTGAGGGATCCCTTGGAGGCTTGCCCCTAGACCTCTTCCTTTATGATACCCGTTCCTTTCCATTATACGGACTGCCACTTCATTCACATTTTGTATTGGCAGCTCCTCCTTCTTGCTCTCTGGCTTCAGGATTTCAAAACTACGTAGGGAATCCTCCTCGACTTGCTCTGTACTTTCTACGTATGGTACCGAAACAAGCTTTGAAAGCATGATTTCCTCTTCACCGCGGATGGTAATTACCAAGGTTTTCAAAACCGGACCGGACCGGCCGGTCCGACCGGGACCTGGTCACTGAGACGGTTCGGTTTACCTCTGAAACCGGCCTTGTGTGGAACCGGATTAAGAACCGTTGAACCGGTTCAAAACCGGCAAAACCGGTTGTATATTGATCTGGACCGGTTCGCTGAAATTTAAAAAAATAAAAATAAACACACACCTCCTGACTTCACACGGCGAGATCTGCAAAACGGCAAGATGGTGATGGAAAATGGCTAGGTGCTGCACTGCTGCTGGCCTTCTGCAACAGAAATTGTGTTGCTGATGGAGGTTGAAAAACTCCATCCTGGATGCTGAAGGGAAATCGCGCACGGCTGAGATGAATGAGTGCTGAAGGGAAATGGCGCACTGCTGAGATGAATGAGTGCTGAAGGGAAATGGCTGAAGGGAAATGCCGCACTGTTGAGATGAATGAGTGCTGAAGGGAAAATGGGAAATGGCGCACTGTTGCAGTATAGGCTAGCACATGCGGCTGCTGTGCTACCCTTTTTGGCTTTTTGCTTTTAGGGTTTTAATTATTAGTGGGCTATTGGGCCACCGTGGATCACAAAAATAATATGAATATTTATTGTGACTGTGGGCTGGTGGTAGATTTTGGGTTTGTTTTTCCTATGAAGATGATTTTAATATATATCTTTATATTTATTTAGTTTAATTTCAAAATAAAAAAATTGTGCTTAATAATTTTAGTTGTTATGTTGTTTTTTTTATTTAATATTGTTATAAATATTATATTAAAAATTAAAATAATATTATTTAATTATAACCGGTTCAACCACGGTTCAACCTCGGTTGGACCATTGAACCTCGAACCGCTGCCTTCACCGGTTCGATGACCGGTTCGATTTTGTAAACCTTGGTAATTACAGCCCCATCCTGAATATATTTCAGACACTGATGCAATGTTGATGGAACAACACCAGCTTCATGAATCCAAGGCCTTCCTAGGAGCATGGTATAAGCTGGTTGGATCTCCATGACTTGAAAGAGAACACGGAAACAACTAGGCCCTACTTCGAGGGGCAGAGTTATTTCCCCTAAGATCCCTCTTGCTTTCCCATCAAAGGCTCGCACAATCATCTCTTGGGGTGTCAAATCCGTCAAGCCTATGTTTAGCTGCTCTAGAGTGGACAACGAAATCACATTCAATGCCGAGCCACCATCTATAAGCACCTTCGCAATCACAAATCCTTTGCACCTTAGGGTAATGTGGAGTGCCTTAGGGCTACCTATAAACTTCAAAAACACCTCATCTTCCGAGAAATTGATCATGTTGATCCGCCTCACTGGATCCACCATGTCTACCACATTCTCTGGCGTGACGTCGCGATTAACATAAGCTTCATTCAACATCTTCAATAATGCCTTACGATGCATTTCTGATGTGAGGACAAGCGACAAAAGGGATATTCTTACCGGTGTTTTCTTCAACTTCTCTATCACATCGTATTCACTTTGTTTCATGATCTTCAGAAACTCTTCTTCTTCTTCCTTCTCTTTTCCTTCATCTTGGGTATTCTTCCTTGCTTCTTCTTCTACCGGGTCATAGTATCACCCACTCTTTGTGATGCCTCCAATTCTCACAACATTAGTAACTTGGGCCTTCGAAGTTTCTCCTGCCCCTCCTACTAGCTCAACTTTCTGTTCATAATTCCAGGGCACAACGTGTGTATCATTATAAGAAAAAGGAGTTGGCTTTGTCACCTTTACAATCACTTTTTCTGGTGCAGGCGCATCATTCGTAGGTGGTATCCGGAGCACAACTTTTTCAACCACACTCACTTCTTCAGTCGTACTTCGCCTAGCTCGGATCACCCCCAAGGTAAGTAATCCTTGGACTCCGACCTTAAAGTCCCAACAAGTTTCGATATCATGCCTTACCTGCCCATGATGATAATCACAACTTAAATCACCATCATACTTCTCTTTTTCTCCGATCAGCTTCACCGGTGCAACAATATCATATCCTGCTTTCTTGAGCCCTGCGAATACTTCTTGCATCGGGGTTCGCAATTCCAAAACCTTCTTGACTTGAGGCCCTTTCACTTCCAAGTTATTCACTCTATTTCCCGCATTATGGTTTGGGATTGGGTTATTAACAATGCTAGGCCCAGAATCTTCTTCGAAACCCAATCTTCCACAAGCAATCAATTTTCTTATTGCTGTCTTGAAGGCCTCACATTCCTCAATGGAATGTCCCAGGGCATCCATGTGATATTTGCAAGTCAAGTTTGGATTGTACCAAGCAGGGAAAGGTGGTTCCATAGGCCGTACAGGGTTTCCAGCGATTAGGTGACGATCAAATAGTTGTTTGAACAAATCTGCATTGAAGATAGACAGTCTTGGGAAAGGAGGTAGGTTTTGATACTAGAAAAGTCCCTGATTTGGAAAATTTGGGCGAGGTCGAGGGTAGCTTGGATGGTTTTGTTGAGGTGCAGGTGGATAAGGAGTATATGTTGGGCGAGTGAGGTTGTATGGTTGAGGGGTAGGGATGTTATTTATTTGGTTTTGTGGCTGGGTGATGGTTAGCGAGGCCTGTTGAGGTGGGTAAAATGGTGTTCGGGTCTGATATGGTGCTTGGTACCTTGGGTATGAAGGGACATGTCGAGGTCCAAAGTTTGGCTGGTGTTGCACATAATTTGCTTCTGCTTCCTTCTTCTTGGGCCGGAACCCCTTCTTGGATGCACTGCCTTCCATGTCAGTTGGCAACTTCCCGGCTCTGGCTAGGATTTCAATTCTTTCCCCTGCAGCAATCAAGTCATAAAAATCCCTATAAGCTACTCCTGCCATTGCTCTGATAAAGGGGGATCCCAGGGTTCCCAAAAAGTATGAGCACATTTCAGACAACATCAGCGGCGGCTGAACCTGAGCTGCCAAACTCCTCCACCTTTGTGCATACTGTTTGAAGGATTCATCACTCTTCTTCTGCATTGTAGTCAACTGTTCATGGGTCGGAGTTATGTCCAAATTGAATTTGTATTGATCCATGAACAAATCGGCTAATTCTGTCCACCGAGAGATCTTAGAACGGTCTAACTGAAGGTACTACTCTAGTACGATTCCGGTCAAACTTTCATGGAAAAAACCAATGAGGAACTTGTCATCCTTAGACCGGATGGCCATTTTGGTGGCATAGCTAATCAAATGGAATCGTGGGTTCCCACTTCCGTCATATTTGGAGAAATCAGGAATTTTGAAATCCTTAGGGATCACGACATTCGTGGCAGGACAAAGTTCTTCAATCTTGAGAAGGCCATAAGTATTTGAGCCCTTGATCTCTTTTATTTGTTATTCTACCTTCTCCATCCACTCTTTCTTCATCTTATCGGGTCCAAACTAGACTCCTCTTGATTGTTCAGGAATGAATGCATGGGGTCTTTCCCATGTATAGCCAGCAGCCTCATGATACACATTCTCGATGGGGCGATATCCTTCCCCGATGGGGATTACTATGGGTTCCATGTAACCCGACATTCCCTGAGTAAAGCTATGGTTTATGTTTGAAAACATTGGCGCCGTTACCATGGAGAGGGTCGACTGTACGCTCACATGTGGGTCATCTTCGTTTCCACTTCTATTTGCACTAAGCCTGCTAAGAGATTCCTTCATATCCTGTAGTATAGCCTCCAACCTTGCTTGAGTTTCAGAGATTTCAGTCACCCTTCCCCTCACTTCGTCTACTTCTAAACTCAAGTTCCTTCCTGTCTCAGGATTGTTGGCAGCCATCCTGGTCCGGGATCTTGTGTTGTAAACTCGGGTTTGATTGGTATTGTCTTTCTTAGGTCGCGCAATGATTCTCGAACCCTCAAATTCGTGTTTTTAGCTCTGTTACGAAAAATCGTCAATTATTCTAATCAGTAACCCCCTTCTTTTTTATAATTTTTTGGAATTATTATTATTATTAAAAGAAAGATAAAAGTATGCTTCGAAAAACCATGAATTCTTTCTTTTGCAAAGGAAAGACCGTTTTTTGTAGCAAGCAACTTCACCCCGACACATAACTCTAGTGGAACATCCCCCTTAGGTTAATGCGTGTTTGATGACAAATCCATGGGAACATGTGTCCCTCAATAGACAGCATCATTCACTAGCAATCCAATCATACAGGCCTACTTGTAACACACCATAAGATAGAGCAGAATTCATTGATAGATGTAACCCCTAAAAAGGCTTTTATTTCTTTGAAGAGAAAATACAATATCTCCCATCTAATAGAATTACATCAAAAGTTTTAAAGTCTTCCTTTTGAATCCGCTAGCAAGGCCCCTACAATACTTCATGAAGCGAGCTACTTTTGGAGGTATTGTAGATCCGTCATTCATGCGAGTTTGGACTAGTGCTTCCTCGAGGTGACCCACAAACTGATAGGTATGGTATTGCAAACTTCCAGAGAGGTGTTCATATCTTTTCTTCCAAGCATCTCTGTCAGCCTTCAAATTTTTTGCCACGGATTCCCAGTTACTCATATTGTTTTTTCTCCCTTTCGAACATCCGGAACCTCATCCATAACTGTTGCTCTTTCTCTTGCGATTTTTTCAATGATTTGCGTATAGTTGCAGCTGCATTCCAACCTTCATCAGAGTAGCGCTCAGCATGAGTTAAGGCTTCTTGTAGAGATCCTATGCTTTCTTCCAACATCCGAATTGTCTGAACGTGCACTTCGATTTTTGCCCCCAAGTCTTTTTTTTCTTTGGAGATTTGTGCCAATGCTTTTTTTTGATCTTCTATCCTTTCTAGCAATCCTCGAACTTCTGACTCTTTCATATTCCCCTTCCTTGCTCTCTTTGCTGGAGCTACGGCTTCATATGCATCGGCACATTCATCTTTCAAATGTTCTATCATCATGTTTAACTTCTGGATTTGGTGTTAGAGCGTGACGATGGTGATTTGATCTGTTTCATTCTTTTCCTCTAGCACTCCTATCTGGGCCATCATAATCTCGATCTTCTTTAACATTTCTGCTTCCATTTGCGGATTTTCATCTTTGTGCGGGATTGGTTTCGAAATAACAAGGTTGTCTCTCCTTGCTTTCCTCCATGCCTCGTAGTTTTTAGTACGAGAAATAATTTGCCTTCCCAACTCACTGGATCCCAGTACCATGATGTTGCTCCAGACGGATCTAACAACTATTGTTGTATTCTTGACAACCTCGCATTCTTGATATAAGAACGAAATTCCACCTAACATTTCTTCAAGTGGTTCCTATTGAGTCCATTTCAATTGTCGAATCACAAGTGCCGGAGAATATGACACGCAGCCCCTTGGTCCCATCAAAGGAATATTCGAGAAATTCCCACAACTGAAGATGACTGTATTTCCTTTATACCAAGGACACATCCAGCAAAAAGCTTTCGAATCAACCTCATCAAATTCTCGTCTCCATTCGTTGGGTTTGTGCGGCTTTATCGGAATGTGATGGAATCTCCTCAAAGGGTCATCAATCCCACTAACATAATTTCGAGCATACATGTGAGTCACGATCCAAACATACAACATTTGTGCACAACATCGTAATTCGTCTTGTTGATTTTCATGGCAAACTTGCAATGATAGGAATGTTTCTGCCAAAATTGCAGGAACATGGTTCACAATATATTCTTCGACCTTGTAGTAAACATCCAAGGTTGCGTAATCCACCATGTCTGGTATAGAGGGGAAAAGTATCAGCCCATAAATAGTTAAAGCTAACACCCGCTTGAAGATAACCCAATTATTTTGTCGTGCCAGTTCCTGGAGATAAACTTCAAGGAATCTTCGCCTTAGACCCCTGACAGCTCCTTTTTCCATTTTGTCTGATGGCTTTGGTAGAATTCCCAACAACTCTGCAACCTTCCCATTGCTAACATGCTGGCCATAATAGAAATAAACACGAAACTCCCTTGGAAGAGGCATCCGTAGCATGTATGCATATTCTTCTATAGTCGGTGTCGTATCCAAATTTGGCAACTCGAAACACCTCAAATTCGGGTTCCAATATTGGGCCAAAGCACTCAAGTCCAAAACATCTACATACAATAAGTCCAAAATCTTATTAGTATCACAAGTGCATGCATTTGAATACTATAACAGAGCATAACTGTGCACCTCTTTTGAATTTTACTACTTGTCTGCACGCCACTTTTGACCTTTAATTAGATACGCTTGTACACAAGAGAAACCACCCTCGTACAATTCAAGGACAAAGGTCCAATCATCAGAAACATGCACATGATGACGTTTTCTGCGGTGTGTATACGTCACTAGTGACCTTAACATATACTTTACAATCATTTATATATATATATATATATATAATATGATTATATGCATAGCCCTATTTAAGTAGAGCAAATATATATATATAGCATAAACCTTTAAAGTTAAAACCACAGTAAGAGGGAGGGAGATGGAGGAGATAACTCTTCCTCTCAATCTCAGCCATGTCAACAAGACTTTGGTTTTCACCAATAGGTTATACATGCTCCTCCATTCCACTGCCTTATGTTTCTTGGTCTATTATAGGCTGTGTTTCTTCTTTCAGGACCCACAAACCAGAAGAACCCCACTGTTACCTTGGGTTCTTGTTTTTGCATCTGAAATCATTCTCTCCTTCATTTGGATTCTTGGCCAAGCTTTTCGTTGGAACCCCATTTCCAGAACCGTGTTCCCAGAAAGATTACCAAAAGATGATAAGCTTCCTCCTATTGATGTGTTCATATGCACTGCAGACCCAACTAAGGAACCCACTTTTGATGTGATGAACACTGTGTTATCAGCCATGGCACTGGATTACCCACCACAGAAGCTTCATGTGTATGTTTCTGATGATGGGGGTTCACCTTTGACCTTGAATGGTATGAGGGTGGCTTGGAAATTTGCAAGGTGGTGGCTTCCTTTCTGTACAAGATACAGAATCAAATGTAGGTGCCCCAAGGCTTACTTTTCTGCTTCACAGAATTATGATGATGATGGTGATTTTGTTGGGAACAATGAGTTTATTGCAGCTAAGAAAATAATCAAGGTTGGTTCTATATATATGAGATGAAGTTAATTTTGGATTGTTAGGAACAATGTTTGATTTATATGTGAAGTCGAATTTTTCATCCGCAGGAAAAATATGAGGCTTTCAAAGAAGACATAGCAGGAGGAGGAAAAGGCTACTCTGGAGATACTACTGGCATGACAAGTCAAAATCATCCATCTATGGTAGAGGTATAATGTTATCCACAATACTCTTCTATGGATGTGGTCGAACTAAAAATTGTTTCAGTAAATTGCAGTGATATAATAACAAATTTGAGAATCATGCAATTACATAATTAACTTCTCATATTGAATACCAATGATGGCAGGTGATACAAGGAAATACAAGCGGTGATACAGAGCAAATGAAATTGCCTTTCCTTGTATATGTTTCCCGTGAGAAAAAGTCTTCTCATCCCCACAATTTCAAAGCTGGAGCCCTCAATGCTCTTGTATGATTCTCTATTTCTCTCTCTCTCTCTCTATACGCATTATTGAAGCCATTTTATACGGACAAACCATTGGATCAAAGTGAATAATACCACACGAGTCCACAAGTATCAACAAAAAACTTGGAATTGTCACTATGTTTAACCAAAAACTCTGTCAAACAAAAATGTGACACAAATAATTGAAGATTTGCATCCAGTGATAGATTTTCAATCAAGTATTTGATTACTTATATAAGATATATTATTGCAGTATCGCGTCTCTGCTGTGATGAGCAATGCTCCATATATACTAGTGCTGGATTGTGACATGTTCTGCAGTGAACCAACTTCAGCAAGACAAGCATTGTGTTTCCACCTTGATCCCAAGATATCTCCTTCACTTGCTTTTGTTCAATTTCCTCAGAAATTTCACAATATAAGCAAGAATGACATATATGACAGTGAGCATAGATCAGCATACAAAGTAAAGGATACCAAACATGACTTTCAACTTTTATTATACTTGCATCTTCAAAATATTGATGAGTATTCAACTAAGTTTTTTGTCCACAACTTTAGGTTCTATTGCAAGGTATGGATGGGCTTAAGGGACCTATATTGTGTGGCACAGGCTTCTATATGAAAAGGGAATCACTGTATGGAAATTATAAAATTAAAGGTATAGAGAAAGATGAATTATTAAGTTGCTTTCCTTGAGATAATGTAATTTGGGATGAACATAAATATGCATAGTCACATAGGTACTCATATGGTTCTTTGTTTTGAATGTTAGATGCTGACCTTGAACTCCAACAATATTTTGGTACATCAAATGAGCTCATCAAGTCCTTAAAACAAAATTACACCCCTTATTTGGTGAATGGTGACCATGCATTGCCTGAAGAAAAGACTCTACTTTTGGCTTCTTGTAACTATGAAATTGGCACTAAATGGGGTAAAGAGGTAAGTGGATTTTATGTTCCAAAATTACTGTTGCAATAATCTATATAATAGCAAACACAATGCATTTCAACTTTTTAAGTATGTTGCAGGTTGGTTTCTTGTATGGTACTGTGTGTGAAGATGTTCACACTGGATTCATCTTGCATTGCAATGGTTGGAATTCAGTGTATTGTGATCCACCTAAGCCACAGTTCCTAGGCAACAGTACCACTAATTTGAATGATTTATTAACTCAAGGCATTAGATGGAGTTCTGGACTGCTTGAAAATGGTTCAAGCATGTTTTGCCCCCTTATATATGGGCCTCAAAGGATGTCTCTACTTCAGAGCCTTTGTTTTGCAGCAGCCACATATTTACCTCTTTATTGCTTGCCTCTTTGGTGTTTTGCTATTGTCCCTCAGCTTTGTCTAGTACATGGAATTTCCCTGTACCCTAAGGTAACAACTAAAATTCAACAATGATATTCTCACACCAATTTTTTTTTTGACACCCTTTTTACACCTATTTTTTAACCATTGATCAAATCACTTTAGCCTTGGAAACAACAACGGATAGATAGATGATAGATGGTTAAGATTTTTGAGTGTTAAAAGGTGGTGTGATAAAAAAGTGGTGAGATAAATATTTTTCACTAAAATTATACAGTTCATTGTTCCTTGAATTGACTATATTATGAATGCTTCAAATATTGTAACACAACTTTTTAATTGTTTCTTTTGGGTGTCAGGTCTCAGATCCATTTTTCTTCATTTTCTTGTTCATCTTTCTATTAGCTCAATTCAAAGATTTAGTTGAAGTCCTCTCAACTGGAGGAACATTCAGAAAATTCATAATTGAGCATAGGATATGGATGATGAGATCAATCACATGCGATTTATATGGATTTTTGGATTTTCTATTGAAGAAATTTGGTTTAAGAAAGGCTAGTTTCATGCCAACCAATAAAGTGGAGGATGATGACCAGACTATGATGTACCAAATGGACAAATATGATTTCAGAACATCAAACATGTTTCTTGTCCCAATGGTAGCACTCCTCATCATCAACATATATTGCTTCTTAGGGGGCATCTACAGAGTGGTATCTGTGGGAGATTGGGACAAGATGTTCATACACCTTTTCCTTCCAGCTTATATCATTGTTGTCAACTATCCTATCATTGAAGGACTGGTGATAAGGAAAGACAAAGGACGCATTTCTCCTTCAGTAGTTGTAACATCTAACATCTTGGCCACAATTATTACTACTGCACTTTATCCTCTCCTAAGGAATGTGTAATGATCCCTGCTATCTAGCCAAAAACACTAATATATATATATATATATATATATATATATATATATATATATATATATATATATATATATATATATAATTTCTTAGGTTACCCCTTCAGTGTAATAGTATTATTAGATATACAATGCATTAGAAAATTCTCTACTGTTGATGTTAATTAATGTTATAATAAATTGTGCTCAATATGTTGTTCCAAGCACGGAAGTTATGTTTGTATTACAAAGGAACATACGAAGGTATGTATTTATTTATTGGAAAACTAAAAATATCATTTTTTTTAATATATTAAATACATTACTTTCTTATAAAAGTCTAATTATTTTTAATTTTTTTTAATCAGTGCTGTTTAACGTTACCGTACTATATGATTGACTTAATTGGACCCCATGTGTTCAAATATTCAATTTAGTCAACTAAACGGGTGCATAAACCAACTTAAAACTTGACACTAGAAGAATAAGAGAAAACAAAATCTAATAAAGCTAATGGATTAATGCCAAGTGTAGCAATCTTTTTGGGTTATCATGTAATATTCACCCTCATAAATAATGATTAATTTCTATCGAAGGATCTGGACGGCATTTAAGATTTGTCTCCTTACAAATATTTTTTTTTGGTTGATAAACACAAAAATGTATATATTAGGTACAAGGGGTATCTAAACCCATATCTCTATACACAAAAATCGGAAGTTGAATCTCTGACCACTTGCTTAAGGGGTCCGAGTCCATTACTACTCGGTTCAACCACATATTCGTCAAGTATAACAATCTAACAAATATAAAGGAATTTTCATGTATTCCTGGGGAATGAATGACACCTAAAGACGGGAAACCCCCTCCCAGCGGAAATTCGCTCCATACGCAAGAGTTGAGATTCAATCCTCAGTCACTTATTTAAGGGACACAAGTTCACCACCACCTGTACCAATCCCTGTTGGTTAAGTAGTGTTTAAATATTACATTGCATGTGATTAACTATTTATTCTCTACTTTTCAAAGAAAAAAAGACTATTTATTATTTTCTATTAAATTTTGAGATAAAATCTTGGCCAAAATTGTTATTAATATATAGTAAATAATAAAGTTAGTAACTTAAATATAATTATTTAAAAAATATGGTTAGCTCAATGATTTATTTGATTGAATCATTTTTTTTATTTGACAAAGATCGAATCATTTTTTGTTTCTTTTTACTCACCAAAAATATACTTGCGAAAGGTAAATTTATATCCTATAAAACTTTAAATAAGCTTATAAAAAAAACTGAGTGTGGAAACATATTAAAATACAAATAAATATATATATATATATATATATATATATATATATATATGTATGTATGTATGTATGTATGTATGTATGTATTATCTATAATAAAATAGAATCATGAAATTAAACGTTTTATTATTTTTAAAAATTAACTAAAAGGAAAAGAAATTAAAAATGATAAACATTATGTGTTTTATGGACATTTTCAATTCCAAACAAGGATGAAAATTTTAATACAATAACTAATTTCATGCTCTATTAATAGTGACAATTAAATTATAGACATAAATAACCAAGGAATTATTCTCATAAATAGCGATAATTTAAGAGATTTAATTTGATCCAACTAATCAATATTGGTGTTCATTTATAAATCCCTCGTCCAATAGAGATTAGAATATTCATATGCACAGGCAACACTGGAGATATAGGAACCGGTACTAAGCAATTAAAACGAGGAGTTTCGGAGGTAACGTGTCATTGAAACTCGAGAAAATTCTTTGATGAAGCTAAGAACTTGAAGGAATTAGCGCGAAGCTAGTGTATCTAAGGTGAGTATATATTACTCATCACTTCATGTTTTTGTTAATTTCATGTTGTTTAATCACAAAACTACTGTCGTTGCTTTATTTATAAATTATACATTAGTTGCCCATGTAAATTAAAGAGCAGTCTATTAGCTGCAATGCTTTCAAATTAGGTTTATAATTGAGCCTGTGAGGTGCGCAACCCATACTTCATGTACACTCATACTTCATGAGATACTGTATATTTTATTTCTAGTGAGATAGGTATGAAGTATCCATCAGCTTCGTCGATTACTAATCTCTACCACTGCCGGGGAACCTAACTAGCCACCTTTAGCGGGATCTCCCCTCCCAATCATGTTTTTTCCATTTACAAAACTCGAACTCGAGACCTCGCTTAAAGGAACCGAGCCTAGTTTCATTCGGACCAACGTAATATTGGTTGTTGTCCATGTTTAAATGTTGAAAAAATATTTCTCTATTTCTAAGGCCTACGGACAATTTGCAAGTTATATAAATACATTATTTCCGAAAAGTACGTAATTTGTACCTTCTATTTTTTTTTTAAAAAAAAGACGCCATTTACACTATAAATATGGAACAAATCTCTTAAGTATGCTAATTTCTATTTTTTTATTATATATCGAGTATTAACTTAAGGGTTGGAGTACTCTTTGCAAGGACCCACCCCTCATAGTGGACCACCGCACACGGAGGAGGCCGCCTTGAACTGCTACTCCAAACTCCAAACTCCAAATTGGATCAGACACTCTCCCACAAAAACCAGGTTAGAACAATATTATATGCATTTATAAAATAAAATAAAATATATAACATATTATAATGAGTTGAAAGAAATGTAGTAGCTATCTTAGGCTCTTAGCTAAAATCCTTATAGTAAATCTTATTTTTGGATACCACTCATCTAAAATGAGTAACTAAAAGCATATTCACCCCTAATCATTACTAGTTACTATATTGATAACTTAATACATTTTATCAAATTAATGGTGAATATCTTTATTTTTTTATTTTTTTTGTAAAATGGTGAATATCTTTTTATTCACTTTAAAGTCAATCTATTTTTTTATAAATAAATATTAGTAATTAATATGTTATGTCAGTAGGGAAGTTGAACATATAACATTCTTCTCACTGCATACCTTATGTCCCTCCTAAAAACAACCTAGTTTAGATTGGTCTTTTCTATTATTTTCATTTTTTTTCTTTCTCAAAGTGTGTAAAAAGCCACTTATGAGTTATGAGCTAGATTTTCATAATTCCTGTGGATATACTAAAAAAATCAAAGAATCTTTTATGTATATAAGATAAAATTAAAAAAAAATTAAATAAGATAAATCTTTTGTTAAAAAATAGAAGATAATGTTGGAGTACTTGGAGATAATTTCTTATGTAAGCATCTCCAATGATATTTAAGCAACCCACTTTGGGTTGCTTATCTCTTATTTAGTGAGTTTTACTATACCACATTATATTTAGGCAATCCATCATTAGGGGTGGGAATAGGTCAGACCACTCGTCGGTGGCCTACGGCCTAACCTATTTAAGGCCTAATTCGGCTTAGCCTATTTAGTAAAAAGGTCAGGTTAAGGCTTTTTAAAAAGCCTATATAGCTAAAGAGGTTAGGCCTAAGACTTTAAAAAATCCTAATAAGCCTATCAGGCCGGCCTATTAACATATACTCACACATAAATAAATAAATAAATATACATATATATATATATATATAATACTATAATATATTATTTACATTATAATGTTTGAAAATTAAGGCTTATCCGTCATGTAGTGGCCTACTTGCCAATTTATTTTTGAACGGTTGGTGGCATATTTATTAGTATAGGTTTACCAACTTCTTTATCATTAGAGGCCTACGAGCCTATTTACAAGTGAAATCCTATGACCTATTTATAAGCGGAGACATATTTAAATGTATTGTTGATAAGTGAGCTTTTAAATAGGCTTTCAAGCAGGCTGGGCTTTGAAATAGCCAGGCTCAGGCCTTAAAAATTGGCCTATATCAGGTCATGGGCCAAGCTCAGGCCTCGAGAATTGAACGCAGGCCAGGCCCAGGCTTGTCAGGGCCTAGTCTATTTCCACCCCTATCCACCATACTTTTATTCCAATGGTATTTATTTAAGCAACTCATAAGCAACCACATTTGTTTATATTTTTTATTTGCACTTTTTTTTTTGATAAGCAAACTGTATATAGAAAAGAGTACAAGGGGTACTCACCCATATACAACTGTAACCAAAAGAGATAAATTTGTGAACCAGCTATTACAACAACCCATAAATCAATTTCTAACAGGTTGATGCAATAACTAGATCCCCCAAATTCAAAACAAATACTAATAAAAGTATTTCCCCCCAGCCTGTACAGTAGTTGAGTTTCTATAAACCTATTTGCCGCCACCTGCTACAACCAGCCGAAATGATATTGACTCCTTCTAACTGAAACCGCAGACCAGGAAAGTAATGAGAAAGGTGGTAATTCCAACCCCAAAAAACATTCCTTCCCAAACTGCTTCAAAATATGCGTCCACACCCTGCACATGAACATTCCACCAACCAGACAATGTAGTTAATTAAAAGTTGGTTTGTAAGCATTGCAAAGGGTTGATGCTCCAGTCCAGAAATGAAAATCTTCCTTCCTTTAGTCTTCTATTGCACCATGACCACACCCTAATGTTGATTAAATCCACCACTTTATCAAAATCCAAAACGCCTTGTTTAAATATCAAGTCGTTCCTATGTAAGCATAAGGACCAAATAGTTGCAAACCACAACATTCTCCACACTTTCTTCGATATCCTGCCAGCAATCAACCCATTATGTTGTAACATCAGATCATCCAATCTCCCAGACAGTGTTGTTTCAACTCCTATCCAATTATACAAGTACATCCACACATAGTATGAGAATCTACTGTGAATGATGTGTCTCAGAAATCAGTTTCAATTAGCCAAGAAAGTTAGTTTGTTTAGTTGGTTGCTGGCCACAACTAACTATAACTGTTTTATAACTAACTTTGTGATTTATTAGCCTAATTGGAATTGGTTTCTGTTGGTTATTGCAGCCTATATAAACAGCCTTTCACTGCTGTTTGAGGCACTTTTCATTCAGTTAGAATTCATTGTTGAGATCAGGAAGGATAGAGAAGAGATCAGGGAATTGTGAAAAACCGAGAGTGTAAGGCTTTGGGAAAGTTCTGTATTGATCAATACTGTTGTAATCAGTACTGGGTAGAATTAGCCCAAGGGAGAAACTTCTCTGTTGTAAAGACTGGATATGTTGTTGATTTCATAGTGAAACCAGAAGCTGCTCCTCCCCCTCCGTGGATGTAGGTCACTATATGTGACTGAACCACTAAATACTTGGTGTTCTCCCTTCCCCTTTCTTTATTCATTGCTGTGTTTGGTTGATAGTTCTGTTTCACTGTTGCATTCGATTTTCTGCAACATTCTTGGTACTGTGATAGTGTTCTGTGATTGCAGACTTAGCTTTCTTTACAATTGGCGCCGTCTGTGGGAAGAAAACAAATCAAGAACCTGAGAAAGCAAGCAACCATGGGAGCAACTAAGTTCGATATAGAGAAGTTCACAAGTTCAAATGATTTCGGACTATGGAGAATAAAGATGCAGGCAATCTTGGTGCATCAAGGCCTAGCAGATGCATTGAAGGGTGAGGCTGCTCTATCCAGAACCATGTCCGAAAAAGAAAAACAAGATCTGGTAGAAAAGGCTAGAAGCACAATAATCTTGTGCCTTGGAGACAAAGCACTCAGAGAGGTAGCTCGAGAGAAGACTGCTGCAGCAATGTGGCTCAAACTAGAGTCATTATACATGACTAAATCAGTGGCAAATCGGCTCTTCTTGAAGCAACAATTGTACTCCTTCAAAATGACTGAGGATCGACCTCTCTGTGATCAGATTGCAGATTTCAACAGGACCTTGGATGATCTTGAAAACATTGATGTGAAGTTAGAAGATGAAGACAAGGCTCTAATCTTACTCAGTGCCTTGCCCAATTCATATGAACATTTTAAAGATGCTGTTCTGTTTGGAAGAGATCAAACAATCTCTCTTGAAGAAGTTCAATCAGCCATCCAGACAAAGGAACTTCAGAAAAGACAAGAATCCAAGAAAGACAACAATGCAGAAGGCCTCACTGTTGTGAGGGGCAGACCAGAAAACAGAAGCTACAAGGGAAACAATCACAGGTCTAAATCCAAGAAGAGGTCACAGAGCAACTTCAAATGCTTTCATTGTCACAAGACAGGACACTTCAAGAAGAACTGTCCAGAAAGAAGGAATAAAGATGTAAAGAATTCTCAAGAACCAGGTGGAGCTGCTATAGTGTTTGATGGATATAACTCAGCAGAGGCCTTGGTAGTTTCAAATACTGAAATAGAGAAGGACTGGGTCATGGATTCTGGCTGCACTTACCATATGTGTCCAAGAAAGGACTACTTTGAAACCATAGACATGAAAGAAGGTGGAGCTGTGCTATTAGGCAACAACAAGCCTTGTAAAGTGCAGGGTATGGGCTCAGTCAGATTGAAAATGTTCAATGGCCAAGAGACTCTACTTCAGGGAGTAAGGTATGTACCAGAACTCAAAAGAAACCTCATATCCATAAGCATGTTTGATAGCTTAGGTTATTCTACCACTATTGAACATGGAATCCTGAAAATAACTAGTGGAAACCTGATTATTGCTAGAGGAATTAAAAGAAATGGTCTGTATATACTTGATGGCTGTACAATAATTGCTCAAGCTGCTGTAGCAAGTCAAAACCAAATAGATAAAACCAAATTATGGCATATGAGACTAGGCCATGTAAGTGAAAAGGGTTTGACTGAACTAGCCAAGCAAAATCTGTTAAATGGTGATAAAATAGACAGACTTGATTTCTGTGATCAGTGTATATTAGGAAAATCTCAAAGAGTTAAGTTTGGCATAGGGCTACATACTACAAATAGACCCTTTGAATATGCACATTCAGATCTTTGGGGTCCTTCAAGGACCATGACTCATGGTGGTGGGTTCTATTTCCTTACCATCATTGATGATTACTCTAGGAGAGTATGGCTTTATGTCTTGAAAAATAAAAGTGATACTTTTGAAAAATTTAAAGAATGGCATACTCTCATAGAAAATCAAATGGGATACAATCTGAAACATTTGAGAACTGACAATGGTCTGGAGTTTGTGTCAGAACCGTTTAATAAGTTTTGCAGGGATCATGGAATTCAAAGACATAGGACTGTTGCAGGAACTCCTCAACAGAATGGTTTGGCAGAAAGGATGAACAGAACAATCCTTAAAAGAGTTAGATGCATGTTGATAAGTGCTGGAATGCCAAAAAGCTTCTGGGGTGAAGCTGCTACTACTGCAGCATACTTGATCAATAGGTGTCCATCCTCTTCAAAGGGCTTTAAAACACCTATGGAGTTGTGGAATGGGAAACCTGCAGATTACTCAACTCTGAGGATATTTGGTTCTCTTGCATTTGCTCATATCAAGCAAGATAAACTTGGAGCTCGTGCCATCAGATGTGCATTCATAGGCTATCCTGCTGGAATTAAAGGATACAAGCTATGGAGAATGGAACCTGGTGAACCAAAATGCCTAATAAGCAGGGATGTTGTGTTTGATGAAACCAGAATGGCCATGATGACTAAAGATCCAGAAGGAACAGACAGCAATGCTAGCATTTCAGATGATGCTCAGGTTGAGGTGGAGTTACCCCTCCACCAAGGCACTGCAGACAGAATGCAACCTGAGGATGCAGCAGCACATCAGCAACCAGAACCAATTCCAAATGACTACAATTTGGTCAGAGATAGAGCCAGAAGAATCATAGCACCACCAAGGAGGTTTGGGGATGCAGACCTCATCTACTATGCCCTAAGTGTTGCTGATGCAATACAGGACAGTGAACCTAGCAATTTCAAAGAAGCACTAGCAAGCAAGGACAGTAATAACTGGATGGCGGCAATGATTGAAGAGATGAATTCTCTTGAAAAGAATAGAACCTGGGAGCTGGTTACCCTACCAAAGAATCAAAGAGTGGTTGGCTGCAAATGGATCTACAAGAGGAAAGAAGGCATTCCTGGAGTTGAACAAGCCAGATTCAAAGCAAGGCTTGTAGCCAAGGGATTCACCCAACTAGAAGGAGTTGATTTCAATGAAATCTTCTCACCTGTGGTCAAGCACTGCTCAATTAGGATTATGTTGTCAATTGTCACACAATATGATCTTGAATTACAGCAACTTGATGTCAAAACAGCATTTCTCCATGGAGACCATGATGAGACTATATATATGCAGCAACCAGAGGGTTTCTCCAAAGGAAATGACAAGGTTTGCTTGCTGAAAAAGTCTCTATATGGCTTAAAACAAAGTCCAAGGCAGTGGTACAAAAAATTCGATGACTTTATGATGAAGATGGGGTTTTACAGAAGTAGGTATGATAGTTGTGTATATATCATGAAAGAAAAGGAAAATGTAATTCTGTATTTACTTTTGTATGTAGATGATATACTCATAGCTAGTTCATGTAAAAATAAGATAGAAAAACTCAAAGCAGATCTCAACTCTGAATTTGAGATGAAGGAGCTTGGTGAAGCCAAGAGAATCCTAGGCATGAACATCAGCAGAGACAGATCCAAAGGAGAGTTGCTCTTATCTCAGGAAACCTACTTGAAGAAAGTGGTTGAAAGGTTTAGGATGCATGAATCTAAACCAGTCACAACTCCTCTGGGGCAGAATGACAAACTCTCATCTCAACAAAGTCCTAGAACAGAAGAAGAGAGGTCTAGAATGGCAGCAGTCCCATATGCAAGTGGAGTTGGGAGCATAATGTATGGCATGGTGTGCAGCAGACCAGACTTAGCTCATGCTGTGAATGTTGTGAGCAGATTCATGGCAGATCCAGGACCATCACATTGGGCAGCACTGAAATGGATTTTAAGGTACTTGAAGGGCACCTTATCTTCTGGACTGAAGTTCAAAAGGAAACAACAACATGAAGATGCAATCAAAGGCTTTTTAGACTCAGATTATGCAGGAAACATTGATACAAGGAAGTCCTTGTCTGGTTATGTTTTCACCTTATTTGGAACTGCAATCAGCTGGAAGTCAACTCTCCAATCAGTTGTGGCTTTATCAACAACTCAGGCAGAATATATTGCACTCACTGAAGGCTTCAAAGAAGCAATATGGTTGAAAGGCATGCTAGGTGAACTTGGGATCACTCAAAACAGTATCACAGTTTTCTGTGATAGTCAGAGTGCAATTCATCTGTCAAAGCATCAAGTCTACCATGAGAAATCAAAACATATAGATGTGAGGCTGCATTTCATCCGGGATGTCATAGAAGCCAAGGAAATTCTGGTAGAGAAAATAGCATCAGAGGAAAACCCTGCAGATGCTTTTACAAAGTCACTTCCTCAGGCCAAGTTTAAACTCTGCTTGGACCTGATTGGACTTTGTGAAAGATAAAAAGGGTTTTGAATGAGGGGGATCAACAGCTTGAAGACTGTGATGCAAGCTTTCTGATTTAAGAGACAAGGTGGAGAATTGTGAATGATGTGTCTCAGAAATCAGTTTCAATTAGCGAAGAAAGTTAGTTTGTTTAGTTGGTTGCTGGCCACAACTAACTATAACTGTTTTATAACTAACTTTGTGATTTATTAGCCTAATTGGAATTGGTTTCTGTTGGTTATTGCAGCCTATATAAACAGCCTTTCACTGCTGTTTGAGGCACTTTTCATTCAGTTAGAATTCATTGTTGAGATCAGGGAATTGTGAAAATCCGAGAGTGTAAGGCTTTGGGAAAGTTCTGTATTGATCAATACTGTTGTAATCAGTACTGGGTAGAATTAGCCAAAGGGAGAAACTTCTCTGTTGTAAAGACTTGATCTTTTGTTGATTTCATAGTGAAACCAGAAGCTGCTCCTCCCCCTCCGTGGATGTAGGTCACTATATGTGACTGAACCACTAAATACTTGGTGTTCTCCCTTCCCCTTTCTTTATTCATTGCTGTGTTTGGTTGATAGTTCTGTTTCACTGTTGCATTCGATTTTCTGCAACATTCTTGGTACTGTGATAGTGTTCTGTGATTGCAGACTTAACTTTCTTTACATCTACAATATAAAAAAAAAAAAAGATGAGAAGTTGACTCAATTTCAGAATTACAAAAACAGCACATAGCTGATGTATTTGTTGTTATAATTCCTCTCCTCTGTAGATTCATAGTAGTTGGGATTCTATCTTGGATTGTTCTCCAACAAAAGGCTCCCACCTTCGTCGGTATACTTGTGTCCCAAAGCAATTTGAAAAGGAAATGGGCTTCATTCCGCACTTCCATGATGAGCCGGTATGCCTCCTTTATAGTATAAGACGAATCAGTCTTGCCATTCCAACACCAAGTGTCCTCTAACCCTTTAATAATCCTATGGTCAATAAGTACATTCATCAAATTCTGGAAAAGTTCTTCCTCCCATACGAATAATCTTCGTCTCCATGTAAGGTTCCAACACCATGAATTATCACTCCATTCACCCAGTTCTGCCACCTTTGATTCCTTTTGTGTTGAGATGGAAAATAGCCTATGAAAGCTGGTTGCTAAAGGTACTGTGTCAATCCAGCTATCATTCCAAAAACTTATACTATTACCCCTTCCTAGTTTTTTGTGTATCCCCTGTGATAACCAACCCCTTCCTAGTAACAAATAATATCACAAGAGGCATAAAAAAACAATAGCAATAACAATTTACACCAATAAATATTAATCAATTATTTATTGGTGTAAATTGTTATTGCTATTATATTTGTATGCCTCTTATTATTGCTATCAATTGTCTCTCTTTTTTTAAATACTGGTATTTGCCAGTCTGACTGGCGCCTTTGACTCTGGAAGATGCCAGTCTGACTGGCGCCTTGACCCGTCAGAGTGGGGGAAAAAAATGTCACGTGTCCAAAAGGACCTCCCATTGATAAATAGTTTCAGAACAACCCTAAACTGATAAATAGTTTCTAAAATGAACCAATTTTGATCAAAAAGCCACTCATTAGTCGTTACACATATAGATACCTAAATACCTAACTAATTGTCGTTAATATTGGTTAAAAATGAGATTTACTTATGCATCCCTTTTCAATTAGACATAGAATTGATGTATCCCCTCTTCCCTTAATCAGTTTTCTTTTTGGCGTCTTGATGTAAGTGATGACTCGCGAGACTTCTTTTTTCTTAAGCTTCCTCGAATAACATATTTTGCAATTTGTTTATGGTCCATAAAATGAGTTGAGAATAAATTGTACAATAAAGTTTTCATTCACCACCATTGACATGTTTATGTATGCATGGTTTGTGAATCATCAAACTTCTTGATGATCAGTGTATTTGTTGACGTTCCAACAAGAGACTTATCCGCAGTTTGAGAGTGCTCTTCTACTAAGTACTCCATAAAGGCACTTTCAATTTTTGGGAAAATTGTTTTAATGTTATCTGTCGCAGTCATTCTCATGAGCAATATTAAGCTAACTCTGTGTTATGATACTAGTGGAAGGAAATAGTGAATTTGCAATTAAAAGTAAATAAGTCACTGAAGATAGACAGCCTCAGCAAGGAATTAGGGGCAAAGTTAGTTAGAGCTAATGGACATATATACCAGAAGGTAGAGTGGAAAAGGGTGTGAAGAATTTGGACAAGTCTCTAGACTCCCTCTCCTTCTCTCTTTGCCCCTCTTCTTCTCCCTTGCGCTCTACCTCTTCTCCTTCTTGATAGAACAAGAACACGTTTATTCTTGAGAGAAAAGAAAGAAAGGGAGAGAGAGAGAAGGTAATTTGAGGTTACTGAATATTATTCACTGTGTATTCATACTCTAAAAATTATACACACTACTAACACATGTATTTATATTGCATACATGCCACTCATTTAGCAACTAACTCTTAACAACTACTTAACAACTAACTTTTAACAGATTACAATATTTCTAACTAACAAAACTAACAAGTTCAACTAACTAATTCTAAACTGAATTATACAACTCAATACACCCCCTTAATTCAGTTTAGCAAAAGGCATCATTCCCAATTTTCCTCTAAGCTCAAAGAATCGTGCAATCTGCAATCTGCTCTTCTGACTTGTAGTATTAAAGTTCAAGCTTCTCTTTGCTCACTTGGTCTCTTAGGAAGTGAAACTTGGTTTCTATATGCTTGCTCCTACCATGAGCAACAGGATGCTTTGCCAAATCAATTGCAGATTTGTTGTCAATCAGCAATCTCATTGATTTTGGTTCTCTCAGTTTCAATTCTTCTAGTAGACCTTCCAGCTATAAGGCCTGACATGCTGCCATTGCTGCAGCTATGTATTCTGCGTCACAAGAGGATAATGCAACTACACTTTGTTTCTTTGAGCACCAAGAGATTGGTGCATTTCCAACCATAAAGGTGTATCCACTTGTGCTTTTTCTGTCATCTTTATCACCACACCAATCAGCATCACAGAAACCATACACTTCTGCCTTCGTTCCTTTCATACTGTTTGAGTACAGTATGCCAAAGTCAAGTGTACCTTTGACATATCTCAAAATTCTCTTCACTGCCACTAGATGATTTGATCTAGGTTGCTCCATAAATCTGCTTGCTAAGCCAACACTATAGGCAATATCAGGCCTAGTGTTGCATAAGTACCTCAATGAGCCTACAATCTGTTTGTACATTGTAGCATCTACCAGCTGCTCATCACCTTCTTTCCTCAAATTTGCACCAACTTTTGCTGGTGTGTCAGCAGAATTGCAATGTAGCATTTTGAATCTCTTTAGGATATCTTCAGCATTTTTCTTTTGATGCATGAAGACTCCTTGATTTGTTGCTACAAACTCCATTCCCAGGAAATAGGATAGCTTTCCCAGATCAGACATTTCAAATTCATTCATCATTTTGATCTTGAATTCTGCCATTTCAGCTTCATTATTGCCTGTTACCAACAAGTCATCTACATAGAGGCACACTATCAACAGGTTTGGAGTCTTTGCAACTTTTACATACACTACATGTTCAGTAATGCACTTTGTGAACCCTTGCTGCATCAGAAAGCTATCAATCCTTTTGTTCCGGGCTCTAGGAGCTTGTTTCAGGTCATACAATGCCTTTCGCAACCTGTATACCTTCTGTTCTTGCCCTTTTACTTCATATCCGGGTGGCTGGTTCACATAGACCTCCTCCTTTAGTGGCCCATTCAGAAATGCAGATTTCACATCAAGCTGATATAGTGACCAGCCTCTATAGCTAGCAAGAGCAACCACAAGTCTTCTGGTTTCAATCCTAGCCACAGGAGCAAATACTTCACAGTAGTCCAAGCCAGGTTTCTGAAGAAAACCCTTTGTAACTAGCCTGGCTTTGTGCTTAGCCATTTCACCATTTGGTTTTCTTTTGATTCTAAAAACCCACTTCACAGCTATAGATCTTTTGTTACATGGCAGTGATACTAGTTCCCAGGTCCTGTTCTTCTCAATGGACTTCAATTCATCTTCCATTGCTGCTCTCCAATCTGCATTTTGCACTGCTTGCTCAAAGCTTATTGTTTCTACCTCAGCAAGTAAGGCAAAGTGCAGTAGATCACCTTCTGTATCGACTACAGTGTCAGGAAAGACCTCATAGTCTCTCAGTCTTAGAGGTGGCTGCCTCTCCCTCTGAGTTCTTGTGTTCTGTACTGCATCAGCTACTGGAGACTCACTCTCTTCTTGATCACAATCAAAACTCATTGAAACATTTTTTATTGTCTTGATCACTGCTCAGCTCCCAATTCCAGCTCTTGCTTTCATCAACCATTACATCTCTGCTGAAAAACACTTTGTTCCTCCTTGGATCAAATAACATATAAGCTCCAGTTGAGTGATAACCAAGTAGGACCATTTGCTCAGCTTTATCATCCAGCTTCTTCCTCAATTGCTCAGGGACATGTTTGAAACACAGTGAGCCAAAAATTCTGAGATGGCTTACACTAGGCTTCTTCCCAGACCATGCCTCTTCTGGTGTAACTCCTTGCAGCATCTTAGTTGGACATCTGTCCAAAATATATGCTGCTGTTGCCACTGCTTCACCCCAGAATTTTGATGACATTTTCTTTGTTTTCAGCATGCATCTTGCCATGTTTAAGATAGTTCTGTTTCTTCTTTCAGCTGTACCATTATGTCGGGGTGTGTATGGAGCTACTATTTCATGAATGATACCTTCTTGATCACAGAACTTTTGAAATTCACTTGAGTTGTACTCTCCTCCACCATCAGTCCTGAGTACTTTGATTACATTGCCACTTTGTTTTCAGATATTAATTTGAACTTCTGAAACACAGTAAATACCTCACTCTTTTTCTTGATAAGATATAACCACATTTTCTTGGTATATTCATCAATAAAAGAGACAAAGTAGACATTACCTCCAAGTGAAGTTACCTCAAAAGCTCCACAGACATCTGAACATACTACTGCTAGCTTCTCATTGCTTTTGGCTGGAATTTGATACTCGAAGGACTTTCTTGGCTGTTTTGATTCACAGCATTTAGCACAAACCTCTTTTGGCAGATTAATTGATGGAAGACCATAGACCATCTTCTTGCTTTTCAACAAGCTCAGGCTTCTGAAATTCAGATGACCAAATCTATGATGCCAAAGCCAACTTTCATTGTTGATTGAGGTTGATAGGCATTGATGTATGAATTCCAATCTTGAAGGTTCGATTCTTTGACAAGGGAGCCTTCAAGATTAGTCTTCTATGATGAGGATGATCAAAGACATTTAGCTGATTATGCTCCATTTTCATTGAGTAACCCTTTTCTAACAACTATCCAAGGCTAAGTAGATTGTTCTTCGTGTTGGGAACGTAAATAACATCACTTATTGTAGCCTGCTCACCATTCTTCTGCTTGATCATAACCTTGCCCATTCCTTCTGCAATCACAGTGCTATTATCAGGAAATTTTACTTTGCTTTTCACATCTTCATTGAGATTTACAAACCACTCTCTATGTCCTGACATGTGGTTGGAGCAACCTGTGTCAAGGTACCACAGATCAGAACTAGAGCCAGCCTCCTCAGCACTTGTGGTTGCCATCAGCAACACTCCTTCGAGTCAGAAGATTCATCATGAGCCTCTTCATGCTTTCTTTGAACTTTATTTCCCCTGCACTCATTTGCATAGTGGCCCCATTTCTGACAGTTATAACATCTTTCTTTGAAACTTTCTTCGAAACTTTCTTCTTCTCATGATTTCTGCTCCCTTCATGCTTCTTGGAGCTCTCATCATTCTGATTGTGATCAGAGTTGTTTTCTTGATTCCTCCATTTGTTATTCTTCCGTCTTCCCTTTCCTTTGTAATTCTTGCCTCCATCGCTACTTTTCTGTTTGGACTGAGCCTGTAAGGCTTGCTCAGTTTTCACAGAACCTCTTTCATTCAGTCTCAGCTCTCTTGCTTCAAGAGTTGCTTGCAACTCTTCAATCTTCATAGCAGCTAGATCCTTGGATTCTTCCAATACAACAACCACTTGATCAAATCTAGTGGTTAGTGTTCTCAACACCTTTTCAATTATCATTACAGTTGATAGAGTTTCACCACAAGATTTCATTTGGTTTGTGAGTACTATCAATCTAGTAAAGTAATCACCTACACTTTCTTGATCAGTCATCTGCAGCAGTTCATACTGCCTTCTTAGGGCCTGCAGTTTCACTTTCTTCAACTTGTCAGCACCCTCATAGAAACCGAGTCAAGTTGGATCAAAAAGAGAGCCTTGGCATCCTTCTTCAACCTCAATTGATGAGCAGCTTTCTGCTCTTCCGTTGGATGCCTACCAGGCTCCTTGACTCCTTCATTCACCACTTTCAATACTTCTTGAAACCCAAAAAGCACTTTCATTTGTGAGCTCCATCGATCACAATTTTTCGAGGTCAAGACTGGAAGATTCACTGGTACATTGCCACCATTGGTGAATGCCATGATTCTCGCTTACTCCAGAATCGAAAAAACTTAGCTCTAGATACCAATTTGATAGAACAAGAACGCGTTTATTCTTGAGAGAAAAGAAAGAAAGGGAGAGAGAGAGAGAAACAAGGTAATTTGAAGTTACTGTATATTAAAGGTACATGCTCTTCGCATATATTCAAACGATTAATTAATTGAAATGTTCTCTCTTTTGGGTGATATATCATCACACAACATCCTAACATAATTGATGATAGTAAAATAATCAATTATTAATAGCCAATGAAATATGTACCGATTAAAAATGTTTATTATCTTTGGATATTTTTTTTTAATCATAATTATCTTTGGATATATAATAAACTAATGGCTCATACACATCACCTACATTCAAGTATTCATCAAATATAAGAACAACTAATCAACCTTTGTGTGATCCAAAATGCCTTACAATAATGAATTTCAATTAACTCATAAACCAATAATTATTATGTCATTTAAGTATCAAAATTTATGAGTAATTGAAATACAATCATAAAAAATTTGCAATTAAATAAACTTGTATATTTGACCACTTGAGTGATTTACAAATCTACCATACTTTGAGCCCATATATTAAAATCACAAAATATATTGCATGAAAGTATAAGCATTCATAATATGTAGTATTCTTTTCCTGTAAATGTTATTTGTAATGTTACGGAAACTATCACGTTAAAAGTATTTGAGAAAGCTGGAAAAAATTGATTACATTGATAATCGATTATAATCAGAATATGTTTTTGTTTGGGTATGTTTGTTGAAAAGCAAATTTAAGATAATCTATATTCTTTTGGGTGGTGCAAAAAAAAATCACATTTGTATAGTAAATTACGAAAAATTGTATGAAGTTATTTGTATAATTTAATAATATTTATTTAGAAGTTAGTTTTATAGGGTACACAAACAAGTAAGAAAGAGTTTTGAGAATGAAAAATAATCAAATCACAACAATATTAAGCTAAAACAAATTAGATAGCATAAACAATTTTTTCCTAAAATAATTTTTTTTTGTGAATTTAAGCAAAGTGTCAAACATGTTAGATTATTTTGACAACGATTTTTTGGGATAAAATAGCTAAAATCCAAAAATTCCATTTCAAAACATACTCTAATTGGTTTTGAAATCAATTCTTCAAAGCCATCGTAAAAAAATCGTGCAATCGCATTTCATAAGTAAGTTAAGAGTACAAGTTGATTCTATCGTTAGAGTGAAAATTAGTAAGTATTATTAAATTTTATGTGATATGGCCCACTAAATTAATTTAGTTTTGTCACCCGAGAATGCTCTTAATTATTCATTGAGTTATATCATAACTTTATAATGGCCGTTGTGTCTTCTTTTTACTGTTTGCTTATTTGTCAGCTTAACCGTGATTTGGGGTTAAATTAGTTTTTTATCGGTCGTTTGTTGCAGATGATAGCTTAACTATCCTATTAACCATCATTTCTTTCTTTGTAAGATAGACTTTACTTTCAGTCAAATAACCAAAGCTAACAAAATAAGAAGGGACGTAAAACTTGAAACTAAGATAGATACAAATAGGGGCGTAAAGCTTGAAGTCATAGGATAGGATGAAACTAATGCTAAGATAGATACAATATTATCTTCCATTTCTTTTTCCTTTACATCAAAATGAAACCCTCTCCTCTTCGATCTCTCTTTCTCTGATTTCGTCCCCCTGCACTTTTCTTCTCCGGCTTGCCATTGATGTCGGTGACTGATGGTGTGGGTGGTTGCCGGGAAGATCGCCGACGATGTCGATGGTGGAAGGGATCTGATGCAGATCTGTTATTGGGACACACACAAAGAAGCTAGAAGATTGTGCTGAATAGGGCGGTTATCTGGTCGATGTTGGTGGGTATGTGATTTTTTCTATTTTCTCTTCCTCATTACTAAAGTTATGTGTGTTTTTTTTTTTGAAATGGGTATGTGATTTTTTTCCTCCTCCTTTCCTTCAACCATGTTCCCTTCTTCAACCATATGGCATTAAAGCTTTCATGTTTTGGGATTTCAATATTATAAAACTATGAGAATCTACAAACCAAGGTTATTTTGTATTTTCCTCAGTTTTTTCAAAAGTTACATATAAAGAATTGGGGAGTTTTTTTATTTTTTCATTTAGAAATAGAATCCTTTTGAGAATACTTTTGATGATCCATTTTACTGTATCTTTTGAAACATTTAGAAACAATTTTGTTCTTTCATTTAAAACTTTTACAACTAGAAAAAAAAAATTCATTTTTTTTAGTTCTTTAAAAATGGGATCAAAAAATGAAAGTCGATTTCGGGGATAACCAGAAAAAGGCAAGTATTTCATTCTAAATATTTCTTCATCTTCTTTGATACACAAGTTCCATTTTGTACTAGGTCTTAAATTAAACAATGTCATTTTTGTGTGTGAATATGATGATGTGCCAAAGCAGAGACTTAAATTAAAAAATATTGGTGAGTCCATCTTCCACATTGATCTTACAATGAGCTCAACTTCGAAGTCTTTTTGCTTGCATAGTTGATCCTTTCCTGTTTGCCTTTTTACTTGCATAGTTGATTCTTTCCTCTTTGGTTTTCTTGGACATGAATTTAATGTGTTGTTTATTTTATTGCACCTTTTCACAGATTCCTTTATGTTTCACATTTACTATGTGGGTCTAATTTATCAGTATGGGTTTGGCATGACAATTTATAATCTTTTACAACAATTAGTTGAGATACTTTGTAAGTTTCTTGCTGAAAGAGGTGATTGTTGTTAAAGTTTTGTATTTTTTATTCTTTTTTTTTTACTTATTTTCTTTTGCATATGACAGGGAGAAAAGCCTATTCGATATTGGCTTTCATCGTTGAAACAAACTTGAGTTTGAAGTTGTTCTAAAGGATGTTTAATCTAATAGGTAGTATAGAAATGACTAGCATATGGTTGTTGTGTTGTCCCTCCAAATCAATTTTCATATATAATTGTTTCAAGAATTGAGACATGGCTCTTTGGCCACGCCCTTTAGTTTTTTGTGTTATGTGGCATAGCGACAAAGTCTCATACACCAAACACCCATTTATACACTCTTCTCTGCACAAGTCATGAATTTTTGTTTTCCTCAAAGTCAACACTAACAGAAAGAAATTTCACAACATCTTTGGTGGTGGTTTTTCAACATAATATAAGGTATACAATGCTTGGACTCGTGCAAAGAATTACCTATCCAACAGTTATTTAAACTGTTTATAATTTAATTGATAAGTAGACTGGTTTTTCATTAGTGGACGAGACCATAAATGAATACCTAAATAACTTGATAAGAACAGCAAGTCCAAAGACTTGAAAATAAGTGCGTCCATCTTGCCACGTCAGCAGATGAGTGTTATTCTTGTAACTCAAGTATACATCCATAATGCCTAACTAAAATTCAGTAGACGTCCACAGTGCCACGTCACTGGACGGATTCTCTCATAAGGGCTTAGCAAGTCCAAAGACTTGTGTGGACGAGCGCTTCTGTCACTTGTGTGGACGAGCGCTTCTGTCACATGGGTGGACGAGCACTTCTGTCACTTATGTGGACGAGCGCATCTGTCACTTGTGTGGACGAGCGCTTCTGTCACTTTAGTGGACGAGCGCTTCTGTACCACATCATTTTATGGAAAATTTCTTATGTGGTTAGACTGTTAGTGGGTATTGGATGATATTGCTATGGTTGTGTCAACTGTGTTTTTTTGTGTCAGGAGTGACTACACTCTTGCATAAACCCTTTGTGACTTGCATACACTTTAGCATAAACTCTTCAATTGGTATGTTTACATGTGTTCTAAGCCATGGAATTGGAATCATTTGACAATTCTGATTTCTCTTCAGATGAGAGTGTTGATTTTGACTCACCTGAAAAGCGATCACTAATGTCGAGGTTTGTGTGCAAAAACCAGGTAAGATTTAGATAAACTGCATCAATTTGTGCCATGATTTTGACTTGATCTTACAGGATAGTTTCATTTGAGTTTCGGTGTTCACCTAAGTTGTTGTCTATTAGGATTGAAGGACAAACTCAGCTTTCCCCCTTGACTAAGAAACATAAGTTCCATGTAAGCATTAACCTATTGGTTACTTTGCTGGATTTTTGGATTTCAAGTTCAAAACTTGAATTTTCTCTGGTACGATCTCGCTTACCACATAATGGATCATCATTGGTTTATATGGTTGTTTTTTTTTTTTTCCTTTGATCAGGAGAGAGCCATGAGCAGGATAGTGATGATTTTATGGCTTTATTGTTTTAATAAACATGTGCAGGATGTAAGTGTCAACTTTTGTTATCCCTTTTTTACATTATTGAAAAGCTTTTTTGTAGGGTGTTGCAATGGTGGGGAAGAGATATGTCTATTTGGCCAACTGATAGAGAAGGGTTGCCCAAGGTAATGGAAAGAAGATACGAGCACTATAAGTTTTGTCTTATGTTCTGTATTCAATATTATAATTACTAACGCGAACAATTTCTGCTTAGTCTTCTTTGTTAAATAGACAAAGAAAATCGGTTATTTATCCCCTTCTTCAACCATATGGCGTTAAAGCTTTCATGTTTTGGGATTTCAATATTATAAAACTATGAGAATCTACAAGCCAAGGTTAGTTTGTATTTTCCTCAATTTTTTCAAAAGTTACATATACATATTTATTCTCTCAGTATTTCATTCTAAATATTTCTTCATCTTCTTTGATACACAAGTTCTATTTTGCACTAGGTCTTAAATTAAACAATGTCATTTTTGTGTGTGAATATGATGATGTGCCAAAGCAGAGACTTAGATTAAAAAATATTGGTGAGTCCATCTTCCACATTAATTGATCTGACAATGGACTCTATTTCGAAGTCTTTTTGCTTGCATAGTTGATCCTTTCCTGTTTGCCTTTTTACTTGCATAGTTGATTCTTTCCTCATTGATTTTCTTGGACATGAATTTAATGTGTTGCTTATTTTATTTCACCTTTTCACAGATTCCTTTATGTTTCACATTTACTATGTGGGCCTAATTTATCAGTACGGGTTTGGCGTGACAATTTATTACTCTTTTACAACAATTAGTTGAGATACTTTGTAAGTTTCTTGCTGAAAGAGGTGATTGTTGTTCGAGTTTTTTATTTTTTATTCTTTTGATTTTTTTTTTACTTATTTCCTTTTGCATATGACAGGGAGAAAAGCCTATTCTCCATTGGCTTTCATCCTTGAAACAAACTTGAGTTTGAAGTTGTTCTAAAGGATGTTTAATCTAATAGGTAGTATAGAAATGACTAGCATATGGTTGTTGTGTTGTCCCTCCAAATCAATTTTCATATATAATTGTTTCAAGAATTGAGACATGGTTCTTTGGCCACACCCTTTAGTTTTTTGTGTTATGTGGCACAGTGACAAAGTCTTATACACCAAACACCCATTTACACACTCTTCTCTGCAGGTAACCATTACCCCATGTCACTGCCTATCATTCGCTAAGGTTTATTGTTCACTGTCTATCGTTCTCTAAGATTTATGGTGGTGACTGTATTCTATCATCATAGTAATGAATCTTCTCTCTTTTGGTTTTTATATAATCTTTCTTTGTGGTTCTTGCAGACTTTGCCTCCCCAAATCCTAGGACTGTTGTGATTCGATTGACTTGACAAGACTTGTGATGGCTCCTGTGAAAGGAAGCAACAAGAGAAGAAGGACATAGAAGAATGTTTCTGCTGTTGCTTTTGGAACTCCAGAGAAAGAGGGGCCTTCGGATCGGGTGGGTGAGTTGTCAAAGTGGACGAATGGTATATTTTTCTTTGAGTTTTCACTCTATTCAATTCCTTTGATATTTTCTCTTTAGTTTTATGTCTGATGTTGGTTTTGCTGATGAATCCTACTATGATGAATGCCTTTGGTTTTCATCTCTATTTTACAAGATCTCGATTTTACTCCTTTTGCCTTCGAAATTGTATATTCACTGTGTGTATTCACGTAAATGCATTTTGATAAATAAGCTAAGGATCCCTGAGTTTACTTTCAACTTGCCTTTCTTTCTGATCGTATTATCTTAACAATCAAAGAATGTTTAATCAGATCAGTATAATCAAACTTGAACTGGGTGAGTGCATTGTATATAGTACATTGAAAATATTTTGTGAACAACCATTATCGGCAACTTCAGGATAATTTTTATTTTTATGGATTTGGATTCCTTGTAGTTGCTTATATTATGATTTGAACTTGTATCTTAAATACGTATATATATATATATATATATATATATACGATCTTGGACACCAAAAGTATGTTCATTTATCATTACTCCATATATATTCAGAGAAATGATAAGTTGAAAGTTGACAACCCAAACCAATAACTGACTAGTGGTGGCCCTGACTATGATTTGGTGGTGCGACCGCACAGGGCCCCATTTTTTCGGGGGCACCGATTTTTTTTTACTTGGATATATATATATATATATATATATATATATATATATATATATATATATATATATATATATTAATGTATATATTAAAATAAAAAAATATATAGTTAAATTGTTTACTTAAAGGCCTAATTGTCTTTTAAAATTAAGGTCCAAAACTTAATACAAGTCGTATCTTATGGTAACTCTTTCCAATGTATTTCATTGGTATGTGTATTTTAGTCTTTTGTTTCTTATATTGTGGATTAGAGGTAGTATAATGCAACCAATATAGTTAATTCAGTTCTAAAATTTTGATGTTGACTATATCAGGGAATAAAGGTTAGATTAAAGTATTAAGAAAGGTAGACAAATAAGTTTTTATTTTTTTACCAAAATAAACTTATTTCATTTGAATAGCAATAATGTCAGCTATATATTGGGCAATATAATCAAAAATATGAAAAATAAGGAAGAGTGTAGCCACCATAGCAAGAGTGTGAAATAAATATCAATCATTTGAAATAAATTCATCGTGGACAAAATTGCATTAAACCATATTCAAGGTAGTAAAGATATATAGCCGTCTACTTAGTTTTAAGAATGCATCTATACAAGATTTTATTCTGCTCGTCCACTGATGTGGTAGAAGCGCTCTTCCACTGATGTGGTAGAAGCGCTCATCCACTAAAGTGACAGAAGCGCATGTCCACACAAGTGACAGAAGCGCTCGTCCATCCAAGTGATAGAAGTGCTCGTCCACACAAGTCTTTGGACTTGCTAAGCCCTTAAGAGAAAATCCGTCCAGTGACGTGGCACTGTGGACGTTGTGACACCCTTCTACCCCGCATGATAAAGGACATAAAATCCAAAAGTCAATTAAACAGACATGCATAACCTGAATAAGAATTCAGTGAGTTGTCCATGGGTAGAAAAGTCCCACATGAACCAAGTTTCAAAATCGCTGAAATAAATAAGTTAAAGCAAATAAACATAATAAAACCCAACCCCGATGTCACATACAGAGCTAGTATAATCCTGCTGTATAACGGAAATACATCTAAACCAAAAGAATTAAAACATAAAAGGAGGTCCTAACTATGAGTGGCGGCTCCTCAGAGTCACTCCTCTCCGGGCTGCCCGTCATCCTCTGCAAATGTCGTTCAGGCCAAACACAAGCAACAAACGAAGGGGAGTAAGTTCATGTATACATAATCAGCATAGAGCTGGGAAGTAAAGTAAATCATACAAGCATGGCATCAACAAGGCATATAGTTTTTAGCATGTATCAACGTACATCAACAACAACATCATCGAATATGCTATGCAATGCAAGGCACCAACTACTCCGCTACTCCAACTATGCATGTGGATCCAGCTAACTCAAGATGAACAACTTCGGAGTTACATATCCGTATTGGCCAATAAACACCAACACCAGCAGTCCACCTAACCTCGGGTAGACCCTATGGATAGCCAACGCACCAAACCATGGATGCCTCATCACGGGGGGCGCGGTTACCAAACCTTGGGTAACCTACCGTGGATGACCGGATCGCCTTACTCTCGGACGATCTTCCCTATGTCGAACATCTCCCAACAACATCTCCAATGAAATGCATGTCAAATAGCAATCAACGGCAAACGCCACCACCTCCGCTTGCACCAACAAGTACTCGAGATTTAACAATAACGTTGCTTGGGCCAATAAGCACCCAAGACTTAACCATCAACAAATCAACAACAACAACAGCGTTATCCAACACATTATTATGTCAACATATTCATATTAACAACAACAGCAACAGCATAATCACAAACCAAACATTATGAACATAAGCATGAATAATCAAATATCCAACAACGACCACTAACATGTTATAATCAACAATCACAACCTCATACGTATTAAAATCATTTAATAACACATAAATACGGGGTTATGGGGACCCCTTTTACTTTACTCTAACTCCAAGCCTATGTAAACACTACCCTTCTCCCCATACCTGGATTGAAGTTCACGTTTAAGAAGAAATAAGATCCACTAGGGTCCCTGAGCTTCAAGATTCACCTACGAAACACATTGTGAAAGGCACATTGTAAAGAACTTAAAATCGGCAACAATTACCACAAAATCCGCCACTATGTTTGCCTTATATCTCACAAACCAGACATTATTTTACCAATTTGAACGGTAAGAATAAAGATATACCTTTAATTTATCTTATGTAAAAGTTTCAGCTAGATCCAACGGTTACTGAGCACAGGATGATCCTCTCAAGTTGACTGGTCTGGAGCTACCCGAGTTGAACTCTAATCAAACTTATAAGATGAATAACTCTCACTATATGGATTAAACAGAAATTTCCACCGTTGGATATGAAGTAATATAATCCTAGGGACTCTATATGAATTTGGAACAAGATCCAACGGTATATGTAGAAGTAGTGAAGGTTTTACCGAAACTGTTCCACCGGGTTTCAAGTTTTCAGCAATGGTTGTTTTGGTTTATAGGTTAAGCTTTCTTCTCTCCTCTTTAAGCATCAATAACCATCCTTTATATAGGCTTAGAAACTCTATAAATCTTCCCAAAATTCATGCTCCTTGGTGGCCTAATTAATATTCCGTGGTTGGTGAATGTTCTTGCTTTTGTCTCCCACTAAACCTTGATTATTGGTTTTTCTTTCATGATGGGCTCCACTAATCCATAAATCACTCCATATTTTGCTCCATTATGAGTTGTTTTGAGGTGTTATCTGATTGTGGGATGGTTGGTGGATTTGGTGAGTAAAAAAGAATGAAACAAAAAACATTGCACTAATTATCCCACTTAATCTTGCACTAATTATGCCATATGATTCCTTCACTTTTCACCTAACCCATAAATGATATTTCTGACCAATATTTCGAAATCAATTCAATCCTAACAGATATATCTTCAAATAAGTTTTCCAAGTAGTGCTCATATACTTAATTTGGGTTTGAAATGGGTGAGATAGGCCCAAATTAGTGGAGGTATATCCAAAATCCGCACAAGCTGGCCTGCTCCACAATTGATTATTTTTGACAACCTAAACTTCCGAATTTGATTTATATCTCTTCATTAAAGTTGTAGAAAATTCTCTTATCTTTCCAATGCCACAAAGATCACCTATATCGGACATCTAGAACTCAATATATGACCAAAACGGTGAAACATGTTACTAGGACTCTAAAAGGTTTTAGTCTTTCTAAGGCTAAACTTTCCAAAAATGAACTTAGATGCCAAGAACAGTCTAAAAACCATATTCAAACATATATGTCATATATATATAAATATATTAAGGTTATTTATGAAAGAAAATGGGGTGTTATAGACGTCTACTAAATTTTAGTTAGGCGTTATGGATGTATACTTGAGTTACAATAATAACCCTCGTCTGCTGACGTGGCAAGATGGATGCGCTTATTTTCAAGTCTTTGGACTTGCTGTTATTATCAAGTTATTTAGGTATTCATTTATGGCCTCGTCCACTAAGGAAAAACCAGTCTACTTATCAATTAAATTATAAACAGTTTAAATAACCTTTGGACGGGTAATTCTTTGCACGAGTCCAAGCATTGTATACCTTATATTATGTTGAAAAACCACCACCAAAGATGTTGTGAAATTTCTTTATGTTAGTGTTGACTTTGAGGAAAACAAAAATTCATGACTTGTGTAGAGAATCTGAAACAGTGAAACCTCTTCATCTTTTACTCTTATTATATATGCAATCTCTGTCATCTTAATTAGTTTATTCATGATCTTTTTTCATCTTTTTTGTGGTAGGGTGAATGGGCATATAAGGAAGTTTATGTTGGGAATAATGTTGATAATCAGGTGTTGTTTTATGCTTGCATCCAATTGATAGCATTTTTAAATTCTATGCTTTCTCACAAATAATATTGTTTTTTGCACTTCTGCTTATGGTAATGGCAGGGAGTAGGAGCTATGATAAGAAAACTGGGTGATTGAGGATGCATTAACATATATACATAGCATGAATCTTGAGGGATCTATATTAGTATGTGTTATAATTTTATGTATATTTCTTTACAATTCCAAGTAGTAGTAGTAGGGTTTAGTGTTTAGGGTTTAGAGTTTTGATGCTAGGTTTAGATTTAAAACCACTTGCTATTTATATTTTCATTAGCATAATACAATTATAGTATGAATAATTTAAGTATTTTGATTCAATCAATAAAATATAATGTAAATATGTTTCAAAATATAAACAACAAATCTAATGGGGCTGAATTAAATATTGTAATAAATTATTCTGTAAGAAAATTTGATCGTGTGTATAAAGTGGATAGGAAAACAAGTGTTTTTTTTTTATATTCACATATTAATCTTGGAGTATTTTTTTCAGCCCTTCTTGCTCTGAATTAAATGTAATCTCTACAATGTATAATGCTTATTATGTATGCTCTATTTGAATTTTTGTATTTGATACTATATTCACTCTAATATTGGTATCGATGATGTTATATACTTATAGAAATGGCAAACACTAAATTGACATTATAATTTAACATTATCAAATTTTCAATATTTTTCTCATACAGATATCTACTATATTATCAAGTCTAATTTTTTTTACATTCAAACCTAACATTTATGAAATATATCCATTGCAAACTTTGATACATTTCAATTTCAAAGATTTTGTTGACTAATAAATAAATATTATTATATTCAATTATATTATATATGTTATAACTAAAAGTAAGAATATGGAATAGAACACTTAAAGTTGGGTTAATGAAAACCAGATTTGTTACGTGTAGAGACCCAGATGATTCTTTTAAATAAAAATAGAATAGTTTATGCTTTTAAAAATAATTTCTAAATTGTTGAATATCAAAATTAATTTTCTTTAATTCATAACAAACATGCCCTTATTTAGTGCAGGATATGAAATTTATGATAGGTTATTAGTGTAAAATATTTTAAATGGTTATTCATTAATACTTTGATATGTGTATGCTTATTTTAGTAATTTTAAAAAATAACTATAATGTGAATTTGGTAAAATAATATTGGATACCGGTCTATAAATTGTTTAATTTGACCTTACATATAAATTAAATACATAAAATAAAATATAATCTAAAATATAAGTAATAACTATAGTTAATCATTTAATTATATTTTATAATTGTTTATTTAAATAAACAATTGTCCCGTGCGAATGAATGGGGTAAACATAATACCATTAAATAGCTAGTCATTTGGTGTGATTTATATAGGTTTAATATTTTGAAGCATTATAAATTGCAAAAAAAAAAAAGAATTTCAAGGATTTGAAGGGTTAGATTTTAAATTTGTAGAAGAGAAACAGAACTAACAACTGATATACTAACATGAAAAATACATAATCAATCAACTTTATGTTGGGACTTAAAGTTTGAAAGAAGGGAAAAGGGAAATAAAATAAACATTTCATTATGTTGAGTACTATTTTATTCACTAAAATAAATTTCTCTAATTTGGGGTGCTTCCTAATTAACACATATATACTATTGAACTATTGAATATTGAAGAGGTGTGGTAACTCATTGAGTTTAATTGATATGTATTGTCAGTGTAAAGATTTTTTTTACACTGTCAACCAATAATAAATCGTCACGTCATTGAAAATATTTGATTCTTATCCAAACCACCTTAAAAGTCATTCATAACATGATTTGTGATTGGTTGACAACTTTACACTGACAGTGTATATCAATTAAACTCTAACTCATTTTAAGTGACTTATTGTAAATTAGTAAGATTCGTTATGTTTGAGTGATTTATGTTATATAAACTAATATTTATCTCTAACAAAAAAAATTGAAATCTACTATTATTTATTAAAAAAAATTATTGTTAGTTAAAAAAAGAAAAAGAAGAAAAAATAAAAAAGGAAGAAAAAAAGAAGAAAAAAAAGAAAAAAAAGAAAAGAAAAAGAAAAAAAGAAAAAAAGAAAAAAGAAGAGAAAGAAAAAGAAGAAAAGAAAAAGAAAAAAAAGAAAAAAAGAAAAAGAGAAAAAAAAAAGAGAAAAAAGAAAAAAAGGAAAAAAAAGATAAAAAGAAAAAGAAAAAGAAAAAAAGAAAAAAAGAAAAAAGAAGAGAAAGAAAAAGAAGAAAAGAAAAAGAAAAAAAAGAAAAAAAGAAAAAGAGAAAAAAGAAAAAAAGGAAAAAAAAGATAAAAAGAAAAAGAAAAAAAAAAAAAAAGAAAAGAAAAAAAAAAAAAAAGAAAAAAAAAAGTTAAAAAAATATATATATATATACCAATATGTCCGGCCTGACTATTAGTATCACAAGTGCATGCATTTGTATAACTGTGCACCTCTTTTGAATAACTCATCATCCTTGACCTTTAATTAGATACAGTTCTACACAAGAGAAACCACCCTGGTACAATTCAAGGACAAAGGTCCAATCATCCGAAACATGCACATGATGACGTTTTCTGCGGTGTGTATACGTCACTAGTGACTTTAACATATACTTTACAATCATTTATATATATATAATATGATTATATGCATAGCCCTATTTAAGTAGAGCAAATATATATATATAGCATAAACCTTGAAAGTTAAAACCACAGTAAGAGGGAGAGAGATGGAGGAGATAACTCTTCCTCTCAATCTCAGCCATGTCAACAAGACTTTGGTTTTCACCAATAGGTTATACATGCTCCTCCATTCCACTGCCTTATGTTTCTTGGTCTATTATAGGCTGTGTTTCTTCTTTCAGGACCCACAAACCAGAAGAACCCCACTGTTACCTTGGGTTCTTGTTTTTGCATCTGAAATCATTCTCTCCTTCATTTGGATTCTTGGCCAAGCTTTTCGTTGGAACCCCGTTTCCAGAACCGTGTTCCCAGAAAGATTACCAAAAGATGATAAGCTTCCTCCTATTGATGTGTTCATATGCACTGCAGACCCAACTAAGGAACCCACTTTTGATGTGATGAACACTGTGTTATCAGCCATGGCACTGGATTACCCACCACAGAAGCTTCATGTGTATGTTTCTGATGATGGGGGTTCACCTTTGACCTTGAATGGTATGAGGGTGGCTTGGAAATTTGCAAGGTGGTGGCTTCCTTTCTGTACAAGATACAGAATCAAATGTAGGTGCCCCAAGGCTTACTTTTCTGCTTCACAGAATTATGATGATGATGGTGATTTTGTTGGGAACAATGAGTTTATTGCAGCTAAGAAAATAATCAAGGTTGGTTCTATATATATGAGATGAAGTTAATTTTGGATTGTTAGGAACAATGTTTGATTTATATGTGAAGTCGAATTTTTCATCCGCAGGAAAAATATGAGGCTTTCAAAGAAGACATAGCAGGAGGAGGAAAAGGCTACTCTGGAGATACTACTGGCATGACAAGTCAAAATCATCCATCTATGGTAGAGGTATAATGTTATCCACAATACTCTTCTATGGATGTGGTCGAACTAAAAATTGTTTCAGTAAATTGCAGTGATATAATAACAAATTTGAGAATCATGCAATTACATAATTAACTTCTCATATTGAATACCAATGATGGCAGGTGATACAAGGAAACACGAGCGGTGATACTGAGCAAATGAAATTGCCTTTCCTTGTATATGTTTCCCGTGAGAAAAAGTCTTCTCATCCCCACAATTTCAAAGCTGGAGCCCTCAATGCTCTTGTATGATTCTCTATTTCTCTCTCTATATATAGGCATTATTGAAGCCATTTTATACGGACAAACCATTGGATCAAAGTGAATAATACCACGTTTTTTCCTCTCGAGCTCCCTTAGGGTTTCCCTAAGGTCTTAGTGGAGGCTGTTTGCCAGGTTCTCCTGGATCTTTTCTCATCCTTCCTAGGATTTACTCCCTGGTTCATTTGGGTTTGTGGCTACGATTTGTGCTTCTTTTACTCTTGATTCTCGGTATGGAGAATTGGAAAAATGTAGATCTGACGGAGGAGGAGGAGGTAGGGATTGCGGTAGAGGAAGGAGATGAGTATGAAGACGAAATTTTCAGGCGAACCCTGGTAGGGAAGCTCTGGTCTGATAGCTCTTACAATGTCAGGGCTTTCAAACAAACCATTACTCAGTCTTGGAGATTGAAGAACGAGGTGGAGATCCAAGATCTCAGCAAGAATTTGTACCTTTTTCGCTTTGCTACTAAAAGGGATGTCGAGAATGTATTAAGGAATGGACCGTGGAGCTTCGACCGAAACCTTCTAATCCTCAAAAGGGTTTTGGGAGATGAGCAACCATCATAGCTAGACATGCACACGATCTCCTTCTGGGCGAGGGTGTACGATCTGCCTCTCAAACTGCGATCGGAACCCATGGCCAAAAGACTCGGAGCTATCATGGGAGTGTTTGAAGAAATGGACCAAAGAGTTGGAACAAAGATGGGAAAATCACTCAGAATCAAGGTGTCTATAGATCTGAGGAAGCCACTCAAACGAGGAACGTTGATCAGGTATCAAGGAAAAAACCTTAAAGTTTTCTTCAAATACGAAAGACTTCCCACTTTCTGCTTTGTGTGTGGAAGAATCGGCCATCAGCTTAAAGATTGCGAAGAGAATGAGGTTGAAGAGGAAGAGGGCTATGATAACATCGAAGAAAAGGAACTCCCCTTTGGGCCCTGGTTGCGAGCATCCCCGTTGCCAAAGATGGTTGCTGAACCCAAGAAAGACTATTTGTGAGCACTAGTAGCAGCAAAACAATAGCAGCATTTAACAAGGAGGGAGGAAGGGAAGGGGAAGTGGAACAAAGAATGAACAATAGTCTTGAGGAAACTGGAAAATTTCGAAGGGGAAGGGCAGAGGAAGACGGGAGTGAAATAGGGGGGGAAGGGGCTCTTGAGCAGCAACCTCAACAAGAAAACAACTTGGGAACCCTTCCCAATATTGCTTCCAAGAAGACTAACAAGACGTTCCAGGAAATTGAGAAGGTTGCGGAATCTCTGGGATCTTTTGATTTAACCTCGAAGGATAAAGAAGGAGCAAAGAAAAAGAAGGCCAATAAGGGAGGGAAGCAAAAGTGGACAAGGCAGAAAGGAAGAAAACCAAGTACTAGCAGCACCCAATTGAAAGGGGAGCTAGAGCTGGGAAAAAGAAGACTAATTGATGTGCTCATTTCTGAGGGACAACCAGAAGACATCAGAAGGGAGGAAAGGAGGAGGAGGAAAGACAAAATGGAGGTGGATAGCAAATCAGCAGAGGTGGTGTTGGAGAACCAACACCTCCTACATCAATGAAAATCATTAGCTGCACTACAAAAAAACAATTGTTTAGCGACCGTAATATTCGGTCGCTAAACAGTGTAAATCGGTCGCTATTTAATTTAGCGACCGATTAATGGTGGTGGTTGAATACCTGGTCGCTAAGGTTTTAGCGACCGAATTAATATTTCGGTCGCTAAATGGCGACCGAATTTACGGTCGCTAAATAATAATAAACGGTCGTTATTAGGTTGGTCGCATTTTTTGGTAACCATTTCTAGCGACCGATAATCGGTTGCTAGTTCGGTCGCTAATTTTGGTTATTGTTAACCTATATTAGCGACAGATTTTTTGTTGCTATACCTCATCTGTAAATGTTAAATAAAGTTTAGCGACCGAATTATTGGTTTCTAATTCGGTCGCCAAACTGGTTATTATTAAAAAAAATTAATTTTAATTTTTAAAATAAATTTTTTTTATGATTTTCTTTAAGCGTTAGCAAAAATACTAATAAAACACACCAAATTACTTATGAAATATACAATCATAAGAAATAATAAATATATATAAAAAGAATAATCCAAAATGTCGTACAAGAATCGTTTAAAGTCAAAAATATGGGGGAAAAAATCAGTCATGATGAGGGGGAGATGGAGGAATCCAATCATCCTCAGCGTCCGTACCACCGACGTCTGCTAGCTAATCGTCCTATGGAGTAGCAGCATCGAGTGGTAGCAGCGAATCGGAGGAGCGGCAGCGAGCGCACAACCGCCGTCGAGCATCATCTCGAGCAATCGAGTCTGGATCCTCATCTGCTCCAACACCAGCCGCAGTGTATGGCCCTGCTAGATGCTCGCCTACATCAGCTGATGGTGTGCCTGAGTCAACTGTGCAATCTGGTTCGCCATCTGCTGCTCTCTCTCGCTCTTCTCCCGAAGCTCTGCGTTCAGCTGCGTGAAGGTGTCCTGCATTTGGTGGAACTGCTCCTGAGGGACGGTATCGACGCATGAAGGAGCAGGCGTGCCGGACGATGAAGCGATAAACTCGCCTCCCAGGTGTCCGAGGCCATACACGTGCCCCTTCTTGTTCCTGCCCCCAACGACCTCCAAATAAATGGCATTATCGTCGACGGAGACAGGAGAGCAGGGCCCATCACCAGTCAAAGCCTCATCTTGTGACTGTGAGGCACGTGATATGGAATCGTACTTCTTCTCGTTGAAGCCCACCTACAAAGTATAATTGAAGAGATTTAGTTAAAATTATATCCAATATTAACAAATCATTTATAATATATTATAAGTAAACACTAAATTATTTTTTTGCTTACAGCATAGTTACGGGTCTTGTCGTTGACCCATGTCCCCGACTTCAACTTCTTCGTCCTCTCCACCAACTCCATAGCGGTGGGGGCCCGCTGTTTCTGTGCTTTCTGTACAGAAAAATATAATCTTAAATTCATAAGAATAATTAAAAATGAAAACTAATTAATTAAATAGTATATTAAGTCAAAAGTTTTATGTATTACCAGCTCGTCATAGTGGGCAGAGGCTAATTTAGACCCACCGGTCCAAGCACACGCGCCACCATCAGAAGCTCGATTACGCCGAGCTGTGGCCTGGATCTCCTGGAACTTCTCAGTAGCCCAGTATTGGTCCAACTGCCTCCTGATCTCAGGATCCACCCACTTCCCCTTATTCTGACCCTTCCTCAGCTTGTTCGTCAGATTCTTCATGACCAGTGAGCCTTTATGCTCAAATATGTCCCTGACGAGAGCCTCTAAAGCTAAGTCCCACCTATACTCTTTCTGTAACTTACAGTTGTTAGGAAATTCGTGTGTACATATATATAATGTAAATTTAATTTAAATAACTTAATAAATTGTTACCTTAAACTCTAGAAACAACTAATCCCTATGGCCCCCTGGGATGGCCTTCCATGTAGGCCATGGACCATCAAACTTGCGTCGCAGGATCTTCGATATCGAATCAGAAGGGCCCTTCGCGGGCAGAAAACTGCAGCAAAATTAGAGCATTAATAAATGTTATAAATAAATTTAAAAAACAAGTAAATAGAAATTAACGATACTTTATATATATTAAAAAATTAAATTAGCTTACTCGTTATCCCCCCTGGGGATAAGAAGAATCCTCATGTCGGATGGACCACGACTCTCCTGTCCCGATGATGATGATGGTCCTGTCGTCGTAGGTGTGGATGATGAGGGTACAGCCTGTGTCCCGACCACATGAGGCTGGGTAGGGGGTGCAACTCCATCATCCTGAGGTGTCCCGTCCACAGAGGTGCTGGTAGGGTGGTCTCGATCTGAAGGCTGTGGGTCGATCGGGGAAGGGACTCTCGCAGCACGACCTCCACGACGACCCCTACCTCTAGAGGAATCTGCCATCTGTGAAAAAAATGAAAAGATGATTACACAACAGTGTAAATAATACAAAAATAAATTACCTAAGTAGAATGACATTTACACAATGAATTATGACATAAATAAATTACCTAAGTAGAATCTCCGTCACTAAATTCACCCTCACTCTCATCAGTATCACTTGATCGGAATGTACCTTCGCTAGATGCGTCCAACTCGGATTGATCCATTAACTCTCTTTCAACTTCTTCCCCATTTCCGGAAATGTCCGCCAGAGAATTAACAATAATGTCCGGCGTAATTTGCAACGGTACGTGGGGTCTTGAAAACTCATCATCTTGGTACGGAGCATCTTTTTCAGGCTGGTTGATTACATTATCAGTAATTATACTGCGAGCCTTTATCTTAATAACACCCAACCAGCCATGATGTCCTTCGGGATATGGCGAGTAATAAACCTGCTCTGCCTGTTGTGAAAAAATGAATGGGTGGTACGCCTTATTATACCTTCGAGACAACCTAACTTGAACAATACCATAATTTTTATCTATTTTTGTCCCTACGTCAAGAGTAGGATCAAACCAGTCACACTTGAAGATAACTAACTTCATCACGGGGAAACCGGTATAATCGAGTTCAAGGATGTCAGTTAGAACCCCATAGAAATCATCATCTACATTGCCATCGGTGGCTCGCACACAAACACCATAGTTACACGTCTGCATTCCTTCATTCCATGTTTTTGTGTTAAATTTATATCCATTTACAATATAAGTATTCCATGATATAACCCATCTGTTAGGTCCCCCATGCCAAATTTGTCAACAATGGATTTTGAACATTGTTTTCTGGATCTAGTACCTAAAAAATCAAATATTATATTATTCTTATACATGCTATATTTAAGGAGATAAAATGTATTTCAACAAATGAAGATGCTTAACCTACATATTTACTGAACCACGTAGCAAAGTGAGAAGTAATTTCTCGATCAACCTGATCGTTTGAAATGTCAGGTTGGAGATCCCTTAGAAAATTGTCGTACATCCTACATATGGGAGATTAATAGCAGGACGATTAATAATCATAAATGTCAATTGAACTTATAAAAGACATTGTAGAAACTTACTCTAAATATGGCGCGACCTCTTCACAATTTTGAAGGATATACAGATGAGCAGCATTAATGTCACGCTGCTCCAAGTAATATCCTTTTGATTTGCCAATAAATCTGCCCAGATAGTTGAATATTGATATAGGAGGACTAGTTGAACTTCCTTCGCCCGAATCAACGTTTCTAGGCATCCTTGTCCTTCTCGTGTTAACTTCGTCCGGATAGAAATAAGAGGCAAAAGTGGAAGTCTCCTCTACTAAGTATGCTTCACAAATGAAACCCTCCACTTGTGCCTTGTTCTTGACTTTGTGTTTAAGGGAGTGCAGGAACCTATTACAGAGGGATACATACAAATAATTACTAGTTTTAGGGAAAGCTAAACTACGCTCTCGTGTTCGTGAATTTCATATGTATTAAGTAAAATAGTTGATGTTGTTTACCTCTCAAATGGATATATCCAGCGGTATTGGACTGGGCCACCAACTCTTGCTTCGTAAGGTAGATGAACTGGCAGGTGTTCCATGGAATCAAAGAAACTCGGCGGGAAGATTTGCTCCAGCTTACATAACAAAACGGGTATCTTGACTTCCATATCCTTTAATTGATTCACATTTAGTGTTGTCGACGTAAGCTTCCTAAAAAAGTGGCTAAGCTCAACAAGTGGGTTCCAAATTTGCTTCGGTAATGCGTTGAACGCAATTGGAAGCAACCGTTGCATGAACACGTGGCAATCATGACTCTTCATTCCATGTAACTTTGATTCCTTAATGTCAACACATCTACCCAGATTGGAAGCATACCCATCTGGTAACTTTAGTTCTTTAACCCACTTACAGACGGTCACTTTCTGTGCTTTGCTTAGTGTATAACTTGCCTTCGGTTTGATAAGTCTGCCACGACCACCGTCCTGCAACTCAATCTCCTTCCAATTACAAATGTCATCCAGATCCAATCGGGCTTTATTTGTATCCTTTGTCCTCCCCTTGATGTCCATCACAGTGTCAAACACATTCAAAAACACATTCCTCTCAGTATGCATGTCATCAATGTTGTGACGGAGTAGCGGCGTCCTCCAATACGGCAACCTCCAAAATATACTTTGTTTTGTCCAATTATGGTTGACGCCATAATCAGGAATATGTTCTCCTTGGGTTTCATGGACGAGCGGTAAGTACTGTACTCTGCGCCATACATTAGTACCAGTCAAACGTGGTGGAGGCGGTGTTGTCTCTGCACAACGCTTCTTGAATGCATTCTTGTTCCGTCTATAAGGATGATCTTCTGGAAGGAATTGACGATGACAATCAAAATATGAGATCTTTCGACTGTTTTTAAGCGTGAATGCCTTCGATCGCTCCATACATATTGGGAATCCAAGCTTCCCCGCGGTCATCCAACCCGACATCATCCCATAAGCAGGAAAGTCGTTGATCGTCCACATTAAAGTTGCTTTCATTATGAAATTCTGCCTCAGAGATACGTCATATGTCAACACACCATCATTCCACAACATTGTCAACTCATCTATCAGCGGCTACAAGTACACATCAATCTTACCTTTTGGATTAGACGGACCCGGAATTATGACTGTTAGGAACATAAACTCCCGCTTCATGCACATCCCCGGGGGAAGATTGTACGGAGTCAGGATAACCGGTCAACAAGAGTATGCTTTTCCAGACTGCCCAAAAGGATTAAATCCATCAGTAGATAACCCCAATCGGACATTGCGAGGGTCCTGTGAAAATGCCATATGAACCCTATCAAAATGCTTCCAAGCTTCTCCATCAGATGGATGACACAAGATATCTTGCTCCCTCTCATTCTCACTATGCCACCTCATGTGAGCTGCAGTGGCCATCGAAGAGTACAATCTTGTAAGTCTTGGCATGAGCGGAAAGTACCACATCTTTTTTAGCGACCTCTTCTTCTCAATGCCCATCCTAGTGGTTGTCTTATACCGATTCGCACCACAAAATCGACAACATGTTATGCTTTCCACTGAATCATCCTTATAATACAACATACATCCATTCGGGCAACAATCAATTTTCAAACACCCCAGACCCAAATTTTCCACAGACTTCTTAGCATGATAAAAACTAGTAGGCATCCGATTGTCTTCTAGCAACGCCTTGGACACTGACCTGGTGAGGCGATTAAAACAACCTTCTTGCATATTGTAGTCAGATTTGATACTCAACCATTTCATGCACATCGACAACTCCGTGTACTCCCGACATCCTTCCCACAATGGAGATCGTGCAGCACTCAGCATATCATTGAATCTTTGAGCTTCGGGATTCGGATTCTCCTCTATGTATTGGGAACCCATTCCACCATCTTCTCCCCCATCTTCTTCTAGTACAACACCAACCGATGGTCCAGCATGATCCATTATCATCTGCTCGTATGGATTCAATTCTTCCCTCCGGTCACCACTTCCATAGTACGAACCTTCAACCACAATCAGGTTTAAGTCAGGCAACGTCTCACCATGGTTACTCCACCAATAGTAATCAGGCATGAAGCCCTTCTCATAAAGATCGGCTACAACTCCATCCACGCTTTTGAAAGATTGACACTTGCATCTTTTGCAAGGACACCTCAATTGATCACCGCCCAGCCGTATAAATCTCTCCTAGCTAACAACAAACTCTATAAACTCACCCACTCCAACTCTATACTCTTCCCTAAGACGTTTATTCCGATCCAACCTACGATACATCCATTTCTGATTCTCCGGAATATCCATTGCTGGCAATTAAATAGCCTGACCAATCCTACAATAACACTTATATATTACGGTGCATCCCAATAACTCCATCAATCTTGTTCTTATGATAAGGTATGAACCTATCCCGTTTGAGAAGAAACCTTTGCCACACTCGGCTACTAATAGTTATTCCCATATTCAAATACCTTATACTTGACAAAATTTTGGCAGCATTTCCCATCGGTCTCCAAGTTACACGACTCGAGCACGGTCAGACTCATCGCGATCAAGTATGCACCAGGAGAACAAAAGGAAATGCATCAGACCGAGATTTCAACAAGTATATAAGGCATTTGAACATTGAAATGACTATTGTACGAGTGTGAAAAAGGTTTTTTCCCAAACTGTCCCACTTGGACAATTCAAGATTCAATACAATGAGCATGCATACCTTGATAAGTTACGCATGCTCATTAATATTGAATCTCAAATAGGAAGCTAAGGATTTCGTAAATTAATTATTAACTCTAACAGAAAATAAAACCATTAACCTATAAATATTGCAACATTGTTGAGCTTATATAAATTGCAGCGTAAATCAATACAAACTTAGATTAAATATTGTAGCAAACATCCTATTGAGCTCCGCTCTCCACTAACAAGTAGCAGTTAATTGTCAAACACATGCATAATTTCTAAATTATCAGCACAAAACAAGCATCCCGCCTTTCGGATAGGATCACATCCTATTGAGCTCCGCTCTCCACTAACAAACAACACATATTGACAAACACATGCATAAACATTAAATTATCAGCATACAATCAGACAAGATCACATCCTATTGAGCTCAGCTCTCCACTACCAAAAAACACGATAATTCATATAATACATTACACTGAGTGTTCAGAGAACTTACCTGAGAGGGAAAACACAACCGAGCAAGGATAAGGGGAGGAGCCGGAGTCAATAGAGAGTAGAAGAATATGACAACAAGGACCTATCGTGCATAAATGAAATTAGTCATTTCAAATCAAATCACTATTCTATATATACAGAATCCAGTACAGCTATTTATAAGACTGGAAATACATAAATTAATATAAAATAGAATCAACAATATATGGTTACAAATATAGAATAACTTGCAACTTCCCTTCTTCCTTATACTCTCCTCCCCATCTCCTTTATTTCAGAAGAAGAGGAAACAAAGGGAGAAAAGTACTAAGGAACCTTTTCTCTCCCAAAACCTAAGTCTTGGAAGATGAGGTAAGGGTTTAAATCTTAAATTACAAATTCCATTTGTTTGTGGTTTGTCATATTTGCATGTCTGAGAACTCAAAACAAAATTCAAAACACAAAATTTAAGCTTTAATCAGTGACAAAAACGTAACTATAATAAAGTAAACTAAAAAAAAGAATGTTTCAAATGCTTTTTGGATGGGCAAATCAAGTGTCACGATTCATGAAATCATCCAGACCTGGACTTTACTCTGGTGTTTATACAAACACATAAAACTCACCCAGGATAATTGTTCTCTCTCACTTTTAACTCTCAAACTCACACAACACTTATAAAGGAAGAGAAGAAAATTTATGTTCTCATATTCTTGATTCATTCCATCATCAAATTGCCAACGTACAACCATGACCTTTTATAGGCAACACGTATAGGGTGTCACAGTGGCGGGCGGTTGTGTATGGGTGGCAAATGAGATGAGAGAGATTCCAAAATACCTGCTATTTCATTTGGATCATTTTTATTTTCTTTGTTCATCTTTTTTTACAAAACAAGGATATATAGAGATGCATAGAAAAAAAAATAAACAAATTATATAACAAATGATTATTCTAATAAATGAGATTAGGCATCACAAATGCCAAATTATAAAAAAAATTAAAAAAATGCTCAAAAGCATACTATTAATGGTTTGTACAATTTTCAACTTTAGTTGCAATTAATGAATTTATTTTGTGATTTTATTTCACTTGTGACATTTTTTTGTAACTTTTGAAAGCCATAAAAACACTCACGAGTGCATGAATCTTGCCAAAGTTTAGTGGAGCAAGTATGAGGTTGGTTCCACCTAGACTTAGAGTTAAATTTTAGATATTGATAAATTTTTCCTAGTCTAGTTGTCGCCCAATTAATAAATGAATTGTAAAGGTGAAACAACATACATTATTAAAATAAATAAAAATAAATATGTTTATATTTAATCAAATATAAATTACCTAAGTGACAAAATCTACCAAGATGAATTTTGTCATCTACCATGTTAAATTGTTATACCTAAATAATTTATCTCATGAATATCTAGTGGTAAAGCATGTGCTCACGAAAAAATAATCAATGAAGCATAAAAAATAATAAGAAAACGTATGATTATATTTCCCTGAATCAATAGTAAATTATCAAACATCAAATGTGTCCATGATAGGAAATCACAATTTATATCCAACTACTATCAGCAACCCTCGAATAAATTCTAAGCATGAGAAAAACAAGATTGAACACATGGAACGTTTAATTATATCAATCGAGAGGAACACAAATTCAGTAAGTGTTAAATTCTAAAATTGAGTAACAACAAGCCAACATAGCATACCAAAATAATAAGGGTTTCATCATCCCCATTGTACAAGAAAATCTAAATAGAAAAACTCATAGGTAGCATCAGTACTACCCTCCTCACGCTGTGTGGGCATCCCTTAGAGATTTTTTTGTTTGAAAAGAATAATTTAGGGTGATGATGCCCTAGTCTAAGGTGGGGAAAACCCTCGGTCACTATGATATAAAAGGATTTACATTTACCTTCCTCAAGGAGACTAGTGGGGGCTCGAACTCACGACCTGTCAGATACGAGATTATGTCATGCTAGCTCTACTAGACCAACCACTTGGGGTTCCTAATAGATTAATTTTGTTCTAGGTCTCTAACTCATTGGTTATATGATAAGATCAATTTAGATTTAGCTCTAATGCTTTATGATTTCTGCAAACACAAACATGAAAACCTCCGAGTCACCACTGTGTTCACACCATCACAGACCACATCAGACACAGCTTCTCCCATTCATTTATATAAACACGAACATGAAAACATTTGTGAATGATAAATAAGTATTTAAAATCTGACATATGTAAAAACGAAAAATAAACATCAATATCCAACCACAAACCACATAGCAAAAGCAAAACACACAGAGTTTTCAACAACAAATTTGTTACCTGTATTTTGTGAATCCGCCGACAGCTAACGTATCTCCCCAGTCCCCAAGCGAAAGGATGAGAGAGACCTTAGAAACAGATAGAGAGAGAGAAACAGAGTGAGACAGAGAGAGATGCGAGAGAAACAGAGACAAAGAGAGAGATGGAGTAGAGGAGAGCTTACCTGAGCAGAGGGGATGATGGTGGTGACAGGAGGTGTCTTGTGGTGGCCGGAGCGCGCGGCTAGGAAGAGAGAAACAGTGAGAGAGAGATATGCCTCGAGTAAAATGAGGAAGAAGGAGGTTCTGTCGAATTTAGGGATTTCAGTTTTAGCGACCGAATTAGTTCGGTCGCTAATTCGGTCGCTAATATGGTTAGTTTGAATTTGAATTTATAATTATAGCGACCGATTTAAATTTCGGTCGCTAAAAGGCGCTATTTTAATTTTTTTTACGTGTCGTTTAGTGACCGAATTAATATCGGACGCAAATATAAATAAAGTTTGAAGCATGAATTCATAAATTTAGCGACGGATTTTTCAATCGGTCGTTAATATATATAAAGTTTGACCGTTGCATTTAAATCGGTCGCCATTTCGGTTTCTAAAAATTCATAAATTTCTGAATTTTATTTTCCTTTGTTTAGCGACCGATATAGCGACCGATATCTCTACTACGCGCTATTTCGGTCGCAGAATCCACTCTCACCAGTTTTTCATGTGGATCCTGCAATCGGACGCTATTTCGGTCGCAAATAACAACCAAAAAAATCGGTCACTATTTTCGGTCGCCAAATGACCTTTTTTTTGTAGTGCTGGAATTGCCGAGGGTTGGGGAACCCTCGTGCAATTCGAGCCTTGCTAAGGCTCATCCATTTGGAAAATCCCCATCTAGTGTTCCTTATGGAAACTAGATTAAAGGAGGTTGAGATGGAAAGAGTCAGAGTTCGCTGTGGTTTTGAATCAGGCCTACTGGTTAGCTGCAATGGCTAAGGTAGAGATAGGTTTGGGGGTTTAGCCTTATTGTGGAATGACAAGTTAACATTACCATATCCTCCTACTCTCTGAACCATATCCACGGTAAAGGAGAAGAGGAGGATAGAGAATGGTATTTCACTGGTGTTTATGGCTTTCCTGAGGAGTGTAACAAAAAGAAAACTTGGGATCTATTGAAGAATATTGCTGCATCTGTTTCTGATAGCTGGATCTGCTTTGGTGATTTCAACGACACCCTCTTTGCTTCAGAAAAAAGAGGGGGAAATCCTAGAAGTCTTGACCAACTGAGATTAGGGAGGGATGCGGTGGAGGATTGCAATCTTCTTGATCTTGGCTTCAGCGGTCACTCTTTCACATGGACCAATGGAAGACAAGGATCTGACAACATCCAATTCAGACTTGATAGGAGCTTGGCTACTGCAAGTTTCATCAATAAGTTTTCCCCTATCCCAGTTATGCATTTGGCCAGATTTGGTTCTGATCACTTGGCTATGAGGATTGTTCTGGATGCTCACTCGCAAGAAAGACAAAGCAGGAGGAAGCATTTGTTTAGGTTTGAGGAATGCTGGACAAAAGATCCTAGATGCGAGGATATGGTGAGAAGGGTCTGGACTGAAGGCAACCGAAGCTGTGAAGCTAAGCTGAATGCTATAAAAGCTTTGGATAATGACTTTAAGGAGTACAGGACTAGTGAGGTAAGGAAGGAGATCAATAAGGTTGAAGCTCTGCTAAAAGAGGAAGACATGTGGTCTAAAGAGGTGGAGAGTATCAGAAAGCACAAGGAGTTAGAGAAAAACATGATGACCTCCTGAAATCTGAAGAATCCTTTGGAGACAAAGAAGCAGAGCGCTTTGGCTCAAAGAGGGTGATAAAAACTCCAAGTTCTTTCATGGAAAAGCGAGTCAAAGAAGGAAAACTAATGAAATCAGGAAGTTGAAAAATGAGAGTGGAACCTGGAAATTTGGCCGAAACAATGTGGAGCATATCCTTCTATCCTATTTTACTGAATTGTTCACAAGCGAAAATCCCTCAGGTATGGAGAAGATCTGTTCTATTATTCAGAAACATTTGAGTGCAGGCCAAAAGAGCTGGAGTGACAGGAATTTTACTCCTGAAGAAGTTAGAGCAGCAATTGACCAGATGCACCCTTTAAAGGCTCCTGGACCTGATGGCCTTCCAGCTCTTTTCTTCCAAAAATATTGGCATATTGTTGGTAAGGAGGTTCAGTCTCATGTGCTTGGTATTCTCAATGAAGGACACTCTCCAGAGAGCATCAATAAGACCCTCATCGCATTAATTCCTAAGTGTAAGAACCCTGGAATTCCCAATCAATACAGACCTATAAGCTTATGCAATGTGGTGACGAAAATTGCCACAAAATCAATAGCAAATAGGCTCAAATGTTTGTTGCCTGAGATTATTGATAAGGAGCAGAGTGCTTTTGTTAAAGGTAGGCTAATCACTGATAACACTTTGATTGCTATGGAGTGCTTTCACTGGTTGAAGAAGAAGACTAAGGGGAAGAAGGGTATGATGGCCCTCAAGCTGGACATGGCTAAGGCTTATGATAGAATGGAGTGGCCCTTTATCAGGGTTGTTTTACTCGCCACAGGTTTCCCAGGGAAGCTGACAAGCACTATTATGTCCTGCATCTCCACTGTATCTTATCAAGTTCTTATCAATGGGCAGCCCAGTAGCAGTTTTTATCCAGAGAGGGGCTTAAGGCAGGGTGATCCTCTATCACCATACATCTTCATTTTGTGTGCTAATGTCCTTTCGGGTTTGATGCATAAGGAAGCGCAAAGGAAGAGGATTCATGGGATCAAAGTAGCTAGGAATGCTCCTGAAATTACACATTTGCTCTTTGCTGATGATAGCCTCCTCTTTGCTAGAGCAAATATGCAAGAAGCTGAGTCCATCACACGGATTCTCAAATCTTACCAGTTAGCTTCTGGTCAACTGGTGAGTCTGAACAAATCTAAGGTGTCTTTTAGTCGAAACGTGCCTGATAATGAGAAGCAAATGATCTGTGAAAAGATGGGAGTAAAGATTGTGTCATCTCATACAAGATATCTTGGTCTTCCAGTCATTTTTGGGAGGTCCAAAAAAGATGTCTTTTCATTTGTTCAGGACCGCGTGTGGAAGAAGATTAAGGGTTGGAAAGAGAAATGCTTGTCTAGAGCTGGGAAGGAAACCCTTATTAAGGCTGTAGCCCAAGCTATACCAAACTACATTATGAGTTGCTATAAAATTCCAGAAGGGAGCTGCAAAGAAATTGAAAGAATGCTAGCCAAGTTCTGGTGGGGGTCCTCGGATTCTAACAGGAAGGTTCATTGGCTTAGCTGGGAAAGAATGGGGAAAGCAAAGAATAGGGGAGGACTAGGATTCCGAGGTTTCTCTGATTTTAACACTGCTCTTTTGGGTAAGCAATGTTGGAGGCTTATTGTGGGTGAGAATACCTTCATGACAAGGGTATTCAAGAGTAGATACTACCCCAGAAGCAACTTTATGGAGGCAAATTCAGGTTTCCAGCCAAGCTATGCTTGAAGGAGCTTAACAAGCGCAAAAAAAAGTGATGGATCTTGGTACCAGATGGACAGTTGGAAATGGACAAAAGGTGGGCATTTGGACTGATAGGTGGCTTCCTGAACAATCGAATTTCATGGTGTGGAGTCCAGTCTCTATTTTGGATCAGTGTGCAAAGGTGTGTAATCTCATAGATCAGGACACTAAGAGGTGGAAAAGAGACTTGGTTTTCAATATTTTCAATCCTTTTGAGGCCCAACAGATCATGAACATCCCTATCTCAAACAGACTTCTGAAAGACAAAATCATTTGGCATTGGGAGAGAGATGGAGAATATTCTGTCAAGTCAGCTTACCACCTGATGCATGATTACAGACATAGAGACAAGGCAGAGTCCTCCAATGAGAGCAATCATAAGCTCTGAAGAGCAATTTGGAAAGCCCCAGTGCCTAACTGTGTGAGGAATTTCTTATGGAGAGTTGCAAGGGACATTCTACCCACAAGGAGCAATCTCAGAAGAAAAGGAATAGAGATTGACACCATTTGCCCTGTCTGCAATGCTGAGGAGGAGAGGCAGGAGCACCTCTTCATGACCTGTCATGTAACAAGGACGGTGTGGTTTACATCTCCTCTCGGTTTGCATGTTCCCCATCAGACGTATCTCACTGATTGGATGCTACATTGGCTCTCCTCTTCAAACACCTTGGCTCAACAATACTTCAGTGTCACTCTTTGGAAGATCTGGAAGGAAAGAAATCAAGCAGTATTCAACAATACCAGGTTCAAGCCTATTGAAATAGCAGCTGTAATTTCTGATTTTGTGCAAGAGTACAACAAATCTAACAGAGGAGGAACCAGGCTTGCTAAGGCACAGCAACATCTCAGATGGCAACCTCCGAACCCTGGAATAACTAAGATTAACATTGATGCAGGGTGTTTTGAAAATGGGATTACAGGCTGGGGAATGATAGTCAAGAACCATTGTGGAGCTGTCAGTTTTGCTGCAACAAGAATGGAAAGAATGAGCATTAAGCCCACTATGGCAGAAGCACTTTGCCTTAGATGGACCTTGCAATGGGTGAAGGAGCAGGATTTAGGAAGACTGATCATTGAGACAGATGCTGAAGTAGTGGTCAAGAGTATCCAAGGAGATATCAGGTTAGCTGCCATTGATCCTATTATCCTTGATTGTATAGAATTGCTGTCCCAAATCCCAAATGTGCAGATTGCTCGGTAGGGACAGGAATAAAGCCGCTCATAGTTTGGTTGGTGTAGCTAGGCAATGTGGTTCTAGAACTTGGGAGGGAAGTGTCCCTGACCCTGTGCTACCTCAAGTCTGTAATGACTCAAATTTTATCTATTGAAGTTGCATTTCTTGCTGTAAAAAAAAAAAGTGAATAATACCACACGAGTCCACAAGTATCAACAAAAAACTTGGAATTGTCACTATGTTTAACCAAAAACTCAAGTGTCAAACAAAAATGTGACACAAATAATTGAAGATTTGCATCCAGTGATAAATTTTCAATCAAGTATTTGATTACTTATATAAGATATATTATTGCAGTATCGCGTCTCTGCTGTGATGAGCAATGCTCCATATATACTAGTGCTGGATTGTGACATGTTCTGCAGTGAACCAACTTCAGCAAGACAAGCATTGTGTTTCCACCTTGATCCCAAGATATCTCCTTCACTTGCTTTTGTTCAATTTCCTCAGAAATTTCACAATATAAGCAAGAATGACATATATGACAGTGAGCATAGATCAGCATACAAAGTAAAGGATACCAAACATGACTTTCAACTTTTATTATACTTGCATCTTCAAAATATTGATGAGTATTCAACTAAGTTTTTTGTCCACAACTTTAGGTTCTATTGCAAGGTATGGATGGGCTCAAGGGACCTATATTGTGTGGCACAGGCTTCTATATGAAAAGGGAATCACTGTATGGAAATTATAAAATTAAAGGTATAGAGAAAGATGAATTATTAAGTTGCTTTCCTTGAGATAATGTAATTTGGGATGAACATAAATATGCATAGTCACATAAGTACTCATATGGTTCTTTGTTTTGAATGTTAGATGCTGACCTTGAACTCCAACAATATTTTGGTACATCAAATGAGCTCATCAAGTCCTTAAAACAAAATTACACCCCTTATTTGGTGAATGGTGACCATGCATTGCCTGAAGAAAAGACTCTACTTTTGGCTTCTTGTAACTATGAAATTGGCACTAAATGGGGTAAAGAGGTAAGTGGATTTTATGTTCCAAAATTACTGTTGCAATAATCTATATAATAGCAAACACGATGCATTTCAACTTTTTAAGTATGTTGCAGGTTGGTTTCTTGTATGGTACTGTGTCTGAAGATGTTCACACTGGATTCATCTTGCATTGCAATGGTTGGAATTCAGTGTATTGTGATCCACCTAAGCCACAGTTCCTAGGCAACAGTACCACTAATTTGAATGATTTATTAACTCAAGGCATCAGATGGAGCTCTGGACTGCTTGAAAATGGTTCAAGCATGTTCTGCCCCCTTATATATGGGCCCCAAAGGATGTCTCTACTTCAGAGCCTTTGTTTTGCAGCAGCCACATATTTACCTCTTTATTGCTTGCCTCTTTGGTGTTTTGCTGTTGTCCCTCAGCTTTGTCTAGTACATGGAATTTCCCTGTACCCTAAGGTAACAACTAAAATTCAACAATGATATTCTCACACCAATTTTTTTTTAACACCCTTTTTACACCTATTTTTTAACCATTGATCAAATCACTTTAGCCTTGGAAACAACAACGGATAGATAGATGATAGATGGTTAAGATTTTTAAGTGTAAAAAGGTGGTGTAATAAAAAAGTGGTGAGATAAATATTTTTCACTAAAATTATACAGTTCATTGTTCCTTGAATTGACTATATTATGAATGCTTCAAATATTGTAACACAACTTTTTAATTGTTTCTTTTGGGTGTCAGGTCACAGACCCATTTTTTTTCATTTTCCTGTTCATCTTTCTATTAGCTCAATTCAAAGATTTAGTTGAAGTCCTCTCAACTGGAGGAACATTCAGAAAATTCATAATTGAGCATAGGATATGGATGATGAGATCAATCACATGCGATTTATATGGATTTTTGGATTTTCTATTGAAGAAATTTGGTTTAAGAAAGGCTAGTTTCATGCCAACCAATAAAGTGGAGGATGATGACCAGACTATGATGTACCAAATGGACAAATATGATTTCAGAACATCAAACATGTTTCTTGTCCCAATGGTAGCACTCCTCATCATCAACATATATTGCTTCTTAGGGGGCATCTACAGAGTGGTATCTGTGGGAGATTGGGACAAGATGTTCATACACCTTTTCCTTCCAGCTTATATCATTGTTGTCAACTATCCTATTATTGAAGGACTGGTTATAAGGAAAGACAAAGGACGCATTTCTCCTTCAGTAGTTGTAACATCTAACATCTTGGCCACAATTATTACTACTGCACTTTATCCTCTCCTAAGGAATGTGTAATTATCCCTGCTATCTAGCCAAAAACACTAATATATATTTATATAATTTCTTAGGTTACCCCTTCAGTGTAATAGTATTATTAGATATACAATGCATTAGAAAATTCTAAACTGTTGATGTTAATTAATGTTATAATAAATAGTGCTCAATATGTTGTTCCAAGCACGGAAGTTGTGTTTGTATTACAAAGGAACATACGAAGGTATGTATTTATTTATTAGAAAACTAAAAATGTCATTTTTTTTAAAATATATTAAATACATTACTTTCTTATAAAAATCTAATTTTTTTTAATTTTTTTTTAATCAATGTTGTTTAGCGTCACCGTACTATATGATTGACTTAATTGGACCCGATGGATTCAAATGTTCAATTTAGTCAACCAAATGGGTGCATAAACCAACTTAAAACTTGACACTAGAAGAATAACAGAAAACAAAATCTAATAAAGCTGATGGATTAATGCCAAGTGTAACAATCTTTTTGGGTTATCATGTAATATTCACCCTCATAAATAATGATTAATTTCTATCGAAGGATCTGGACGGCATTTAGGACTTATCTCCTTACAAATATTTTTTTTGGTTGATAAACACAAAAATGTGTATATTAAGGGGTATCTAAACCCATATCTCTATACACAAAAATACGGAGTTGAATCTCTGACCACTTGCTTAAGAGGTCCGAGTCCATTACTACTCGGTTCAACCACATATTCGTCAAGTATAACAATCTAACAAATATAAAGGAATTCTCATGTATTCCTGGGGAATGAATGACACCTAAAGGTGGGAAACCACCTCCCAGCGGAAATTTGTTCCATACGTAAGAGTTGAGATTCAATCCTCAGTCACTTGTTTAAGGGACACAAGTTCACCACCACTTGTGTCAATCTCTCTTGGTTAAGTAGTGTTTAAATATTACATTGCATGTGATTAACTATTTATTCTCTACTTTTCAAAGAAAAAAAGACTATTTATTATTCTCTATTAAATTTTGAGATAAAATCTTGGCAAAAATTGTTATTAATATATAGTAAATAATAAAGTTAGTAACTTAAATATAATTATTTAAAAAAATATGGTTAGCTCAATGATTTATTTGATTGAATCATTTTTTTTATTTGACAAAGATCGAATCATTTTTTGTTTCTTTTTACTCACCAAAAATATACTTGCGAAAGGTAAATTTATATCCTATAAAACTTTAAATAAGCTTATAAAAAAAAAACTTAGTTTGGAAACATATTAAAATACAAATATATATATATATATATGTATGTATGTATATGTATTATCTATAATAAAATAGAATCGTGAAATTAAATGTTTATTATTTTTAAAAATAAACTAAAAGGAAAAGAAATTAAAAATGATAAACATTATGTGTTTTATAGACATTTTCAATTCCAAACAAGGATGAAAATTTTAATACAATAACTAATTTCATGCTCTATTAATAGTCACAATTAAATTATAGACATAAATAACCAAGGAATTATTCTCATAAATTGCGATAATTTAAGATATTTAATTTGATCCAACTAATCAATATTGGTGATCATTTATAAATCCCTCGTTCAATAGAGATTAGAATATTCATATCCGCAGGCGACACTGTGGAGATACAGGAACCAGCGCTAAGCAATTAAAACGAGGGGTTTCGGAGGTAACGTGTCATTGAAACTCGAGAAAATTCTTTGATGAAGCTCAGAACTTCAAGGAATTAGCACGAAGCTAGTGCATCTAAGGTGAGTATATATTACTCATCACTTCATGTTTTTGTTAATTTCATGTTGTTTAATCACAAAACTACTGTCGTTGCTTTATTTATAAATTATACATTAGTTGCCCATGTAAATTAAAGAGCAGCCTATTAGCTGCAATGCTTTCAAATTAGGTTTATAATTGAGCCGGTGAGGTGCGCAACTCATACTTCATGTACACTCGTATTCATTAGATACTGTATATGTTTATTTCTAGTGATATAGGTTTGAAGTATTCACCCGCTTCGTTAATGACTAATCTCTGTCGAGGAATCTAACTAGTTACCTTTAGTGGGATCTCCCCTCCCAACCTTTAGTGGGATTTCCCCTCCCAACCATGTTTTTTCCATCCACAAACTCGAACTCGAGATCACGCTTAAAGAATCCACACCCAATTTCACTCGGACCAACGTAATCTTGGTTGTTGTCCATATATAAATGTTGAAAATATATTTCTCTATTTCTAAGGCCTACGGACAATTTGCAAGTTATATAAATACATTATTTCCGAAAAGTACGTAATTTGTACCTTCTATTTTTTTAAAAAAAAAGACGTCATTTACACTATAAATATGGAACAAATCTCTTAAGTATGCTAATTTCTTATATATATATATATATATATATATATATATATATATATATATATCGAGTGTTAACTTAAGGGTTGGAGTACTTTTTGCAAGGACCCACCCCTCATAGTGGACCACCGTACACGGAGGAGGCCGCCTTGAACTGCTACTCGAAACTCCAAATTGGATCAGACACTCCCACAAAAACCAGGTTAGAACAATAGTATATGCATTTATAAAATAAAATAAAATATATAACATATTATAATGAGTTGAAAGAAATGTAGTAGCTATCTTAGGCTCTTAGCTAAAATCCTTACAGTAAATCTTATTTTTGGATACCACTCATCTAAAATGAGTAACTAAAAGCATATTCACCCTTAATCATTATTAGTTACTATATTGATAACTTAATACATTTTATCAAATTAACCGTGAATATCTTTTTTTTTTTGTAAAATGGTGAATATCTTTTTATTCACTTTAAAGTCAATCTATTTTTTCACAGACAAATATTAATAATTAGTGTGTTATGTCAGTAGGGGAGTTCAACCCATAACCTTCTTCTCACTTCATACATTATATTTCTCCCCAAAAAAACCTAGTTTAGACGGGTATTTTCTATTATTTTCATTTTTTTTTCTTTCTCAAAGTGTGTAAAAAGTCAGTTATGAGCTAAATTTTCATAATTCCTGTGGATATACTAAAAAAAATCAAAGAATCTTTTATGTATATAAGATAAAATTTTTAAAAAAAAAAGATAAATCTTTTGTTAAAAAATAGCAGATAAGTTTGGAGTAAGTGGAGATAATTTCTTATATAAACATCTCCAATGATATTTAAGCAACCCACTTTGGATTGTTTATCTCTTATTAAGTGAGTCTCTTTATACCACGTTATATTTAAGCAATGTATTATTAGGGATGAGAATACGTCAGACCACTTGTCGGTAGTCTACGGCCTATCATATTTAAAGCCTAACTCGGCCTAACCTATTTAATAAAAATGTCATGTCAAGACTTTTTAAAAAGCCTATATAATTAAAGGGGTTAGGCCTAAGGCTTTAAAAAAAGTCTATTAAGCCTATCAGGTCGGACTATTTAACATATACTCACACATAAATATATATATATATATATATATATTATAATACTATAATATATTATTTACATTATAATATTTGAAAATAAAGGCTTATCCGTCGTGTAGTGGCCTACTTGCCAATTTATTTTTGAACCGTTGGTGACATATTTATTAGTATAGGTCTATCAACTTCTTTATCATTAAAGGCCTACAAGCCTATTTACAAGTGAAAGCCTATGGGCTATTTATAAGTGGAGACATATTTAAATGTCTTGTTGATAAGTGAGCTTTTAAGTAGGCTTTCAAGCAGGCTAGACTTTGAATAACCAGGCTCAGGCCTTAAAAATTGGTCTATATCAGGTCATGGGCAAAGCTCAGGCCTCGAGAATTGAACGCGGGTCAGACCCAGGCTTGTCAGGGCCTAGCCTATTCCCACCCCTATCCACCAAATTTTTACTCCAATGGTATTTATTTAAGCAACTTTTAAGCAATCACATTTGTTTATATTTTTTATTTACACTTAATTTTGTTTTAATTTAAAATAGCAATCTATCCTTGAAATTTGAGCAAAAATTAATTTTTTATTCATAAGCAATACATCATTTAGGTTTCTTATATAAGCAACCATATCATATTTTAAGCAACCCACGTTGCCAAATAAATCAACACCAATGGGAGGAAAAAATAAATAATGATACATTAATTGTCACATAGATTTAAAAACTCTATAAACAATCCTCGTTAGAGATGCTCTAAATAAGATAAAAGTAAGAAACAAATTAACTAAGATAGGTTTTTTTTTTTAAAAAAAAAAACGAAAAAAAAAGTGGCAAATAACGCCGGAGTAGCTGGAGATAAGGTTGTGGGGGCCTCTGTCATTTTCCTATTACATGTAAATATAAATATTATGTCTCATTCATTAGAAAATTGAATAGGTACAAATGTCACACAACTTGTCATATGCATATTTCTGAATGCCGGGGTCAAATTGAAAAGGTACAAATTAGGCACATCTTGTCATTTTAGAGACCTAATGGTGAATGAAATTTTGGCGGGAAGAGTTACAAGTGGACAGCAAATTACACAGACAAATTCCTCTTTTATGTTCTTAATAATAACTTTTGTTTCTATTTTTATATCATAGAAGCCTTTTTATTAATAAAAAAATCATCAAAACGGGTTCATAATATCAGTTACAGCTTTACATAGACCATTACTACAATAAAAAACGGTATTATCGAGGGTCAAAAGTCGTTGGAAATCTCGAAAAGCCGTCGATAATTAAAAATTACCAACAGACCCAAGTCTATAGGAAAAACGGGCATCAGAAACTGTTATCGACGGCTTAAGCCCTAGGTAATTACCAACGGCCTAGGCCCTAGGTAATTAGGCTTTGGCATACGGTATTTGGTGAATTTTTTATTAATATTATAATTAAATTATTATTTTTTGTTTTTAGTTACCGCAGCCACACCGTCGGTTGGTCGTCAGCAATTTTTTTTAATTTTAAATTATAATTTTATTTTCACTTTAAATAAATTATAATTATATTATTATATTTATATATTAATTATATTATAACACTAATAAATTAATTATATTTTTATAAATACAATACTAGTTAATTTTATTACTAAACAAAATAAATACAACAATTAAAACTAAAATTGTAATCAACACATAAAAAAGTTAAATGACAATATATTAGAAGTTTAACCAATCTAGTAGTCCTCATAAAAATATAAAACAATAAACGTCTAATAATCCCCATAATGAGATGGTGGCATAAGGTCCTCAAATGAATTTGACTCCTCATCCTCCTCGGTGCGTTGACCTGGATGTGGTTGAGGCTGTGGAGGCTGCTGCTGCTTAGGGGGTAGCCGCATGAGAATCTGCTGCATCATTGCCATCATCTGACGCTAGTCTTGCTCCATCCGACGTTCACGCTCCTCGGATTCGATCCTTGTCTATGCTTTAGCTCAAAGAATCTCCTCGTGAATCATGAAGTGCGGTGAATGCAACTAGTGGATGCTCCAATAGTACTGAGGGTGCGAGTGACCCCTTTCCGGTAGTTACCAGCAAGGTCTCCAGCATCGTACAACCGACCTTTCTTCTTCCCGCCAATAATATCCACCCAAACCTGCAACACTGCTTCTCCTCCTCGAGGTTAGACTGGGTGGAGTCGTGCAGAAGCGGTGGCTGGAGTTCGCACGTGGATCAAGATGGCAGAGAAGAAGGAAAGAGAGATGGCGGGCCAACTCCACGTGGTTGCATCTCCGGTGGGATGTGGTGTCACAGCCGTCCCCGATGGGAGGTGGTCGAAGGCGCGAAGAGTGAAACAGAGGATAGGGTTCGCATGTGTAAATAGAAGAGGGATGGGGGGAATTGTCGATCTATTGGGTGAAATGTGACTATTCACTTACAATATTAACTTAGCGACGACTGGGGAATGGTTCTGAAGGCTAAAAGTTGTCTCAAACTCTTTCACTTATATCGAGGGATAGGTCGTTGCAAATTCCTTGTGTTTACCGAGGGCTAAAGCAGTCTCAAACAGCCAAGGAATGGTATCGAGGGCCACAACTCGTCGCAAACTCTGTCTCCTATACAGACGTAAAAGGTTCTCGTAAACTCCTTGTATTTACCGAGGGCTTGAGCCTTCGCAAACATGTTTTGCCCATACCGAGGGCTTAAACTGTCGCAAAAAGATTCCTCTTACCGACGGCCAGGACCGTCGAAATCAACTCCATCACTTACCAACAGCCTAGGTCCGCAATACTAGCGGGAACTCTTCGCGCAAATTCGAGCCTGTTTTATCGGTGTGATTTGCAACGGTTCGCCCGTCGGTAACGTTACCTAGGGCCATACCCGTAGGTAATATGGACGGAAATATAATTATGCTTACCGAGGGGCAATAACGGTCTGAAATTGTAAGATTTCCGAGGGCCTTTAGTCCGTCAGAAAAAAACCGTCGGTAAATAGACCATTTCTTGTAGTGCATTGAGTAACTAGGTCTTAATAAACTATATTGTTACTTCTTTAGGAAAAAAAATTTCTTCAAAAGGACAAATTGGTTACAACTGTTTTTATTTACGTGCGATATTTTTATGTTGTTAGATTTATACAAGGAGACGATAATGCTCCTATACGCTAAAAATTTCTCTTAGTACCTTAATTAACACTTCTCTAGGCGCTACCAAATGTGAAGTGATATTTGATTGCTGCGTTTGAAAATTTTGCAGACAAATTTGAGTAGTATAACATGTTTCACTGGAGGCATATCCGTGGGCCTACTTACCATGTTGTCCACACATTAACACGATCTGTAAACCAAATGCCACATGAGTATACACGTGATAGATGAATGAATACCCTAACCAGTTCAGTAATGCAAATCACACAACATCTTTTGAAAGCCATTGTACCATCCATTTAAAACATTTGAACAAGATAACTTTGGGTACAGTTTAGGAGATTTTATTTTGTGTATTCTTTTGCAGTTAGATTTGTAGAAGGAGATAAGAGATTTAATGGTTATGGAAGATGCTGACCTCCATATGAAAATTGAAAAAATATTTTATTTCTCTAGCCTTGTCATCTAGTGTGTCCAATGCATCTCTATTATTTTTAAAAAATATTAACAAATGTCATCAGGATATTATTAAAAGAATCAAGAAATTAAGAAAGTTTTTTTTATAGAAAAATAATGTATTTAATATATTAAATAGTGTTACATTTAGTTATCTTTGAGATAATCGTCAGCAAGATTTTACCTCCTTTAAGAGTTTGACACTATTTAAGAAGCTCCAATTGAGAGAAAGGCCTTTGGTTAATTTTTGAAGGTCAATGCCAAATGTTAACTAAAAATTCTTGCCATTTGAAAGTAATACTAAAGTATAGATACTACTTTCAACTTGCCAAAGTCCCCCCCTCCTTTCATTGCTCCCCATACCTTGTGGACCATTGAGTTCCACGTATCCATTTTGAGTACCCTCATCCTTAAAGGGTTTTAGGTTCTGGTTGCATGTACAGGTTGCTGCACAAGACGGGGGGAATAAAAAGTTGACAGTTTTTTTGTTTCCATTGCATAGGAAAATTAATTAACATTAATACAAGGCAAAGATGAGAGTGGCAGTGGTTGGTGCTGGGATTAGTGGGTTGGTTTCTGCTTATGTTTTGGCTAAAGCTGGAGTGAATGTTGTGCTGTATGAGAAGGAGGACTACTTGGGAGGACATGCCAAGACTGTGAATGCTGATGGAATTGATTTGGACCTTGGTTTCATGGTTTTCAACCGGGTAAGCACACAATTAATTAATTGCTTTTTTTCTTTGATTCTTTGTTTCAACTTTCAACACTACACTGATGAGGATTTTGGTTAGTTAGTTATAAACTTTTCAATTGAACTACAAAATGAATCTAATTAGCTTCAATATCTGGGTACATTATCCAGAAAAAGTGAAGGGATGCTTTTTTGGAGTGTTTTCAACATATTCATGTAAGCTGTATGGATCCTTTCTCTCTATTTTTGTGTAAGATGTTGTCTATGAGAGAGTATTCCTTTCAAATCCTCAGGCGAGTGTTATCACAAAAACAAGGGCAGAGAGAATTAGCAAAATGAGAATTATATATTCACAATTCCAAAGATGAATTCAGAACAATATTAGTAAAATGTGAATTGAATTCACAATTATAAAGACTATAATTTATGCTGATTTCGAATTCTTGTCTCATCGAGTACACAGATGAATATGCTGTGTTCTTATAGTTTTTCCCCTTACAATTTAATTCATTTAGGAACTAAATTAAAGACAAAGCTGCAATGCAATTGATTATAAATTCATATTGAAGGTGTTAAAATCAAATCTAATTCAAAAAATAATCGCAAATCTGATTAAAAATATATGAGTGAATTCCGATCATGACTACATTCTTTAAAGTTATCAATATATGGAATTTATTTTTCTTTTTTATTATTACTTGTCAGTTTGATAAAATATTATCCTCTGTTAACTTAGTAACAATCTAATTTTTTTTTTTTTTACTGAAAGTAACAATCTAATGTTATTTGCAATAGTTGATGGCTTTTGATTATTTTGTCGGTCAAAAACTGAATGATCGATTCAGTTTGATATCGATTAAAATGGGTTTGGATTGATCGATTTGAAAATTGGAATTAATTCAATTCAAACCAAACAGTAGATAATTTATCTTATTTGAAGAGGATGATTTTATGTCTTAAAATAAATTCAAAGAACACCCCTACACAAATGATGGATATGGCTTCTTTAAGCTAAATTTACTCCTAAAGTAAACACAAATAAAAATATATTCACAATTAATTTGGTAAAGTGTATAAAAATCTCAATAGATTAAATAATTTAAAGATAAACACACCTTATTTATTCACTTCAAGACAAATTCAGGAGTAACCTTTTCCTCCACAAACATAGCCGACTGACTTTTCAAAAAGATTTTTATTTGATAAAGATTTCCATTTTTGTCACTTTGGCAGCATAAAAATTATAGTTAGCATAACTTTGTAGTGGAGGTTGATGTTTAACCACGCATAAACATAAAAGTGTTAGTTTATACTAAATTCAGTACTTTGGGGAAAAAGTATTTTGGTTAAGGAAGGAAGAAAAAAAACGACAGAAACATCTTTCCAAGGCTAACGGCTAACCAATTAAAATCCATGCACCTAAATTGTCTGTGGGCCCCACCTGTGGTCCTGGTGTTGCAGTCGCCGGCTGGGCTGGGCTGGGTTTGTGAGCTGGTTGACTATAAACGTAGCTTCAGTCTTTATTAAGTGTCAGTGGTCCAAAAAAAATAAATGAAGTCTATAATAAGTCTCTCTCTTGTTCATTGAAAATTCAAATATGCTGATGACCAAAAAAAAAACAAACAAACATGCTATTTTTTTCCAAATAATAATAATAATAATCAAAGTTGCTCCTAAATTGCACCTAAAATATGTCGAAAAATATATATAAATATGACCAAGATGGAAAGGTAATTCTGGTGGTGAAAAGAAAGGAGGGTGAGATTCTCTGTAGCATGAAAATATTATAAGGATGTAAATAAGTTGGATTATTCGTGAATTATTTAAGATTTACTTGTTAAATACATTATCAAACTCGTTTAGTTAACCAAACAAGCTCAAGCTTGTTGTTAGGCTCAATTATTTAAACGAGTCAAGCTTAAGCTTTGCAGGTTTGACATTAATCTGTGAATAGCTCGTGTATGTATATTATTATCTTATAAAAATTTATCTATAAATAATCAAGCAAAAAATCAATTACTTTATTTTATGTAGGCATTTGATCAGTTAGCAGTGTTGCAGGCATTTTAAAGTACTCCTATGCTTCTTACTATAATTTGTTAAAATGTTAGGCACTGAATGCTATATATGCATTTGTGTAGCTTGAAAATAATTATCGATTTTGTAACATTAAGTGAGGCTCTGTTGACAATGTAACATGGTTATTGAACAGGTCACCTATCCCAATATGATGGAATTCTTTGAGAGTCTTGGGGTTGATATGGAATTATCAGACATGACATTTTCTGTGAGCCTAGACAAAGGCCGGGGCTGTGAATGGGGCAGCAGAAACGGTTTGTCCGGTTTGTTTGCACAGAAGAAGAATGTACTGAATCCTTACTTCTGGCAAATGATTAGGGAAATTATCAAGTTCAAAGATGATGTTTTAAGGCAAGTTGTTACCTATTATTAAATTTTTATTCAATACTTCAAACTACAAAGTGCATGCCAGTAACTGCTGCACTCATTTTTGCTCATGCATAGTTGAACTTCAATCTTTCTTTAAGTGTTTGATTGTCAATGAACTGAGGAATAATAAACCATATGAACATCACTAAATTGAATCCCAATTATTGGCTTTGAAGATAAAATTATCCATAGTTTATCTCTCTGTCATGCATAATTAAATATGAACTCAACTCCATACAGATGAAAATTGAGAAGAATATTGATTGGCAATGTAGAGTAGTTTTCTTCCTGATGAGACTGAATTTTGAAATATTAGTTGGTTTTCTCTTTCCCAATTTTGCAATGCAGCTATCTTGATATGCTTGACAATAACCCGGATATCGACCGCAATGAGACTCTGGGGCAATTCATCAAGTCAAGGGGCTACTCAGAATTGTTTCAGAAAGCCTATCTTGTGAGTTCACTGACATCTTAGACTGGTGTTTTCTGTATAACATTTCCTATAAATATCATTGCTTATATTAGTATATATATCTATGACATGAAATACCTGTAGATTCCAATTTGTGGCTCTATTTGGTCCTGCCCTTCTGAAGGAGTTATGAGCTTTTCTGCTTATTCTGTCCTCTCATTTTGTCGCAATCACCATCTACTTCAGGTACTAGGACATCTGACTCCTTTTTCAGATTTCTATATCCTAATAATTAAAGATTAACTATTGATTCACTTGGTCCTCTCTGCAGCTCTTTGGCAGACCACAGTGGCTAACTGTCAGATGGCGGTCACAAAATTATGTTAAGAAGGTGCTATTTATTGATTATGATATTAAGCTTTGAATTTAGACATGTCACTTATACCAGAGATCTTTCAGCTTAAGGCCTTAAGCTATAAATCAAGTTTTTGACATTAATCATTTGTTACAACAAACAGGTCAAAGAAGAGCTTGTGAGTAAAGGTTGTCAGATAATAGTTAATTGTGAGGTGCACTTGATTTCAACATCTGAAAAAGGTAAATTCAATCTGATTGTTCCTCTTTTTAAATAAAATAATTATAGATTGGCTAAATAATGCTATTCTAGTTACAAGGCCTAAAAATTTATTGCAGGGGCAGGATGTGTTGTGTACTGCAAAGATGGTTCTCAAGAAATGTATGATGGATGCATAATGGCAGTACATGCACCTGACGCTTTGAGATTATTAGGAGATGAAGCAACGCACCATGAGCGAAGAATTCTCGGTGCTTTTCAATATGCATACAGGTAAAATCCATCCGAATATTTCTGATTGTTGGCTACCCCCTACTCATGGAATAAGATAATACGGCTTATAGTGGTTATATTTACATTCAAAGTAATCAAATGCATGCATTAAAGTGTCATTTTTATCATTTCTGTAGTGCTATTCATAGATTTGACATTGGATAATAATCTTTAATAACTCAACGTTATGGATAAACATGTTATCATACTAAAGGATGAGAACATTCTTTAATATTTTTTCTCTCTTAGGACCTAGAGCAGAAAATTAGTTTTATAAGCCTAGATGCCTTTTGATTAGGGTAATTCGTTTATGTTTTCATGTATGTTAGGACTGAAAAAATTAAGATGCTAAATCTTTGATCTTATTGGCAGTGATATTTTTCTTCACCGTGACAAAAAATTAATGCCAAAAAATCCAGCAGCATGGAGTGCATGGAATTTTCTTGGAAGTAACAACAACAAAGTTTGTCTAACATACTGGCTCAACATTCTTCAGGTTAGTAACATTTCCATATAAATGCATTGACCAAGTGAACTCTTTTAAAGTTATTATAATTAAAGTGAGCAATGGATAAACTTGTTGGTCAATCTTTATTCTTATTTGCAGAATATTGAAGAAAAGAGTCTGCCTTTTCTTGTAACTCTCAATCCTGATTGTATACCAGAAAATACCTTGCTTAAGTGGTCAACTGGCCATCCAGTCCCATCAGTTGCTGCAATGAAAGCTTCATTGGAGCTAGATCAAATTCAAGGGAAAAGAAGAATATGGTTTTCTGGGGCCTACCAAGGTACATTCCTGCTTATTTTCTTGACATGAATATAAGATAACTATTAATAGCTTATCAAAAAAAATAAAAAATAATAACTATTAATAATTATGTCACTACTAGTCAGGTTTAAATTGCGGTTGAGGTCGCGGTTGCGTTTACCGCAATTGCGGGAAAATACGGTCGATGCGGCCGTAATTGCTATCGCGTTTTAGTTTCAGAAACCTCCAAAACCTAAACGTTGCGGCACAAATCGCTGTCGCAGACCATTATTTTAAACCTTGCTACTAGTTTTTATGGACCTGCTTAAGGCCACAAAGTTTAGTGTTAAACGCTAATTGTGTTTAGGATACTCTAAAATGATAAAATGCTAATGCATTTATATGCATTAGTATATATCTACTCTTCATTATCTTTAAGAATAGCCTCTAATATGATGAGGAATTTACTTCAAATATACCTGGTTCTTAACATATATTGTGTTTTTCAGGTTATGGATTTCATGAAGATGGACTAAAGGTAGCTAAAGCTAACTTTATAATGAGAAAGGAAATGATACTTTTCACTGAAAATTGATATCTGTTCCTGCATTTGTAACAATCATGCTTCTTTTTCTTTCTTTAGTACATTTCCAACATAGATTTCAAAATTTCTTTACAAAGAGTTTCCTTGACCGGAAATATATACTTAGGCAACTAATTTTCTTGAAAAATGTCATGAACCTTGATGAAAGGTAGCAAAAAACTGAACAGTGAGATTGAATTTCCAGGGTGGTATGATTGCATCACATGGCATTCTTCAAAGATGCTGCACCCTTAAGACCAACCCAAAACACATGGCACCTTCTTGGAAGGAACTGGGAGCACGCCTTTTTGTGACTAGATTCTTGAGTTCCTTTATCACTACTGGTTGTTTGATGTGAGTACACTTCTATGATTAATATATGTTTAATCTTAATATCACAAGCTCTATCAGGATGATAAATGTTAACTAGTAGACTTGACTAAAGGTGCTTGGATCATATGTGCCTCTTTTACTTTGTCAAATTGGTAATATACCAAGTGTGGTGGAACATACCTCTAGCCCACCAAACCTTTCAATAATAAAATCATACAATTATTCTGACTCACCTGATTATAGCACTATCCCTCTAATCCTAAAATGCTACACATGTAAAAAAACAAAATTATTGAGTCACTGGTACATTTTGCATTGTGGTTTTACAGCATATTGGAGGAGGGAGGAACAATGTTTACCTTCGAGGGAACTCAGAAAAAGTGCTTTCTAAAGAGTGTTTTGAGAGTCCACAGTCCCCAATTTTATTGGAAGGTATGTACTTTTAAATTTGTGCATGAACTAAGATCATTGATTGATGACATTCTAGCTGTAGAAGTGACAAGATATGCTTGTCTTTGTCAATTCAACTCTAAAATTAATAGTTGGCAAGAAATAAACAATTCTCATGTGTTTGTCAGGTTATGACACAGGCTGATTTAGGCCTTGCAGATGCATATATCAATGGAGACTTTTCGTTTGTTGATAATGATGCAGGTCTTTTGAATTTTTTTTTGGTAAGCATACACATCTGGATATTACACAGAATTGTCTCTTTTGGACTTTACTCTTTACTACCATGTACCTTGGTATTTTTACTTCAGATTCTCATAGCCAACAGAGATTCAAATGCAGCCAACTCAAAATTGAAGAACAGGTAAACTAATATCATGAATTGAAGACTACATTAAAGTATTGTGTTTGCATATCAAACTTCTCACATTTTTATGTTTTTAGAGGTTGGTGGACACCAGTTTTCTTAACAGCTGGTTTAGCATCTGCAAAGTTCTTCGTTGAGCATATTTCGAGGCAAAATACTCTCACACAGGCTCGCAGGAACATCTCTAGGCATTACGATCTGGTATAAGATCATTAACTACAAAACTTTCTAGATACATTGATGTTCAAGAAACAAGTTGCAGCAAGTACATATTATCCATCAATATAAAGTTGTGTGACCATATACTAGCATTGCACAATCACAAATATAGGTCAAATGAAAGATTCTTTACCTAAAAATATTGTTCTGTTGATCTTCAGTATATTTTCCTTCCATGATACTTTTAGTACTGACATTAAATCAGAAGAAGCTTACTATTTTTTTTTGGTCTGTTTCTAGAGCAATGAACTCTTTGCTCTTTTCTTGGATGAAACAATGACCTATTCATGTGCAGTGTTCAAGGCAAGAACAATGACTTCCTGATTCTTGTGTCCAAATTTCATGTAAAAGAAATTCTCCTTCAAATTCTGCAGTAGCACGCACTGATTAATATTTTCCTTTGTTTGTTTGTTAAATTATCTGATAGAATGAAGATGAAGACTTGAAAGATGCACAAATGAGAAAAATATCTCTTCTGATTGAAAAAGTGAGTGCCATTATAGCTATTTTATTACTATTTTAGTTATCTTGCAAAAGGTCTAATATGATTTTTCTTTATATAAATCAAGGCTAGAATAGATAAGAAACATGAAATTCTTGAGCTTGGATGCGGATGGGGAAGTTTAGCCATTGAAGTTGTCAAACAAACTGGTTGCAAATACACTGGCATTACATTGTCTAAGGAGCAGCTGAAACTAGCAGAAAAAAGAGTTAAAGATGCAGGGCTTCAGGTATTAACAGACTCATCATTTTATGATTTCATGAATTTATTAATATAAAATTTGATAATTCCTTGTAATCTTGATATAAAAACTAAATGAAATGTATTCATGTTAGAAATTAAACCACCATCTATTTTCTCTGTTACTATGTTCTTGTGATATGCCAGTTCTTCTCATTCTGCAAGACAAATTCATTTCATCCAATGTAACTGTGAACTTCAAATATCTTGAGTGGATTGATGATAAATGTTATTAAATCATGATTCCAGGACCATATCAAATTTCTTCTATGTGACTATCGCCAATTGCCCAAGACATACAAATATGATAGGATTATATCTTGGTGAGCCATTTTTATTTTAACTTTGCAGAATCATGTACAGTAGCAATATTTCTACCATATTGCATAACCTTTATAAGCATATTTCAGTGAAATGATAGAAGCCGTTGGCCATGAATATATGGAAGAGTTCTTTGGTTGTTGTGAATCAGTATTGGCAGATGATGGACTTCTTGTTCTCCAGGTATTTGATGGAATATTAAACTTTCAATTTTCTACTACTATAGTTTTTGTGTAATGTTGAGATGATAAAACTTTCTTGAAGGTATGCTATTATGTAAATAGTCACTACAAGTACATTGTTTTTGGAATTTAAATTGGTGCTAACTATTGAGGATGGTCATCGTCTTCTATAGTTCATATCAATCCCAGATGAGCGTTATGACGAGTACAGGCGCAGTTCTGATTTTATAAAGGAATATATTTTTCCAGGAGGTTGCCTACCCTCTCTAAGTAGGATAACATCAGCCATGGCAGCCACATCTAGACTCTGGTACAAGTTATATATATATATATGTTACTGCTGAGTTCCACAAATGAGCATTCCCTTCATTCATCTCTCTAATTACTCAATATTCTTAAATGCAGCGTGGAGCACATTGAAAACATAGGAATTCATTACTACCAAACGCTTAGATGCTGGAGAAAGAACTTCATGGAAAAGCAAAGGTATGTTATTAATTTGGTTGAAACTTGCTGTTCTATAATAAATTTGAGTTATACTTACACTAATTATCGAAAACTTTTTGTGATATCAGTGAAATTTTGGCTCTTGGGTTTAATGAAAAATTCATCAGGACATGGGAATACTATTTTGATTACTGTGGTGCAGGTTTTAAGTCACACACACTTGGGAATTATCAGGTATATTATACAGATACTATTACAATCTTGGAACAATTTGATGCTTTATACTCACTAAGCACGACTTGGCTTCCATGCTTGCATTTTTTGTTGAAGAATTTAAGCAGAAATCACATAATAGATGCAGGATTTTGCTAATTACTACATCACTTCACAGTTTTTTTTTTTTTTTATAAACACTTCACAGCTAACTGTACAGCACATCACCCTATTCTCTAACTCCTATATTTTGTGACCTACACCATGTCCCCATAAGTCTTTGATCTGGTGACTTTGTCATCGGTTGCATGTTCAATTATCTGCTGAAGCTCAGAAGCTCATATAGTCTCTGATTGCTATCTCTCTAGCAACTATGTTCTCTCAAGACAGACCTTTTGGGGGTTCTGTAGCCCAGAACAAGTATCTCTGTCATTACTAATCAAGAATGTTTTTTGAACACAAAATGGGGACTCCCCTTTGATTTTTTATGTATTTCCTAGATGTGTGTATGGAAAGGTGATAAAAAGTGAGTGAGTGATTGAAATAACTCATACAATGTCTTAGTGTGTTCAAATATCACAACTCTTTACTAATAAATGCAAAACTCAAAATAACCTCCTTTTTAAGTGTTTAATAGATAATAGATATTTGACTCCATGTTTTTCCACTTTTTGCCATTTTTTTTACACCTTAAACCATCACAAAATAGCCCTTGGGTGCTAGCTATCACCCCACAAAGAAAGTTTCAGTCCAAACTTCGTTTGGTCTAAACCAGTAGTTATCTTACACTACTTAGCTTTAAAGTAATGCTGACAACAATAACAAGTCTTATCTCGCTATTTGGAATCGGCTACATGGATTAAACAATACCACTGTGCCCTATCAAAAGCCAATCTTTGCTTTAATGTAATCTACCAGCAAAATATCATTTTATGAAAAACCAGCCCAAGTGTTTTTTAACAAATTTCATACTAATGTTAATGAAGCTGAAATTTAGGCTACTAAGTACTTGATCAACAGTATAGTTCATTCAACAGTGGCATACTGGCATTAATTATAAACTGAATATGTTGCTTAGAGTTGGAGTTAGAACAAGTAGATAATTGGTTTTCTGTACCATGTAGGTGGTTTTCTCACGCCCTGGCAATATTACTGCATTCAGCGATCCATACCAAAGCTGGCCCTCAGCTTGTTGATTTGTCTTTCAGTAGAGAATATGCCTTACACATTCTGGCAAGTACATTGCACGTTGGTCCCATGTATCTCCTTTCTTGACAATGCCAAAGTATCTCTAGTCATTTTTTTTATCTCTTGTGCATCATTGCATTATAGAACCTGATTTTCATTCATTGCTGTTTCACAATGGCAAACAGCTAGATTGGTGAGATTTTTTTGTTAAAAATGAAAGACATTTTTTAAAAATTGGAATAAGCTTTATATGTATTTCATATACTGAGTTACTATGAAAATTTAATTAGCTAGCTCAGCACTGAATATTAGTGCAAACTTTGAGTGTTCTAATTGGATTTCCTGTAACAAGGTTTGCCTCACAGCTTTAAAGAGCCCACACAAAAGAACATGTTCCCAGTTCAGAGAACTTTCAATTGCAACTTATCTTGAAGCAGTTAAGTCTCCAACAAATACATTAGCCCTCCAAATTATTTATTTGCATTGTTCATTCATAACTTCAATTCTTAATTTTAAAAAATTATAATTAAATTAATGAGAAGTACGAATAGGGAATTGTAAGTTGGGTGTTGGCGGATCGGTTTTGAGGTAAAAAGTCATCCGATCCAAAGATTAAAATAACATGTGGTTCGGTTCGGTTTGGATTACCTCCTTAAAAAATCTGATCCGATCCGATTAAATACAGTTTTGATTGGATCGGTTGATTTGATTTTTACCGACACGATATTACATATTTATAGTATATCAAAGAATCAAAATTGCGAGCTAAATAGAACAAAATCTATGTAATAGCATTTCATAAAATATTTATAAAATAAATAAATATTATCATCAACTAGTTCCAAAGCATTTTTTTATGTTTGGAACTTAAAAATAGTAAAAAATTGCATCAAATCAAACTAATAAGTATTATTAGAAAAAAACAACAACAAATAAAAAAATCAATAATGTAAAAAATATAATAAATATATATTAAATTTATATATACGATTTGGTTTGGATTAGTTTGGTTTAAGAAAAGTAATCCAAAATTCGATCCGATCGGTTATCACAAAACAAGATTAAAAAAATTCAAAAGACATCGATTTTGTTCAATTTTCGATTTTGTTAGATCGGTTTTCAGCTTTCTTTGAGAACGGTTTGGATATGAACACCCATAATTATAAGTGTCAAACTTTACACCAAATCTGAATAGGGCACCCTTCTTTCCGTGAAAAAATTTGGCGACGTATAAACATGAATTAAAACCTAAAAAAACTATGAATATGGGGCTTCTCCCAATTAGTAAATAATATGAACGATTGTTACTTCTTCCTAGACTTAGGGTGCGTTTGGGTAAACAACTTAATTAAGAGCTTATCACATAAGACCTTATCGCATGAGAGCTTATGCCATAAGCGCTTAAAGAAAGAAAGGAGCATGAGAGGATTCGAATAGTGAAAAATACGGAGAGGGTATTTAGTACATAAACTCTTATGATAATTCCATGTTTTCTCCCAAATGACTTATGAAAATAAGTCAAAAACTCCTTATGGGATGACATAAGTTATTTTTATAAGCTCTGCCAAACACACTGCATAAGAACTTATGTCATCAGATAAGTCAAAATGAGCTTAAATAAACTCTTCCAAACATCACCTTAATAATATGAATTCTGCTGGAAATTATCACTTACCAGCCACGTGTGACGAGGTAATGAAAACTTTGACTAAATACATGACTAGCACAAAAAGGAGTGGTCCAAATAACAAAGGAGATTATGCCTAAAATTGTTGGAAAGAACATTAAGAGAACCAATTTGAAGGTTTGTGATGTTCTTAAAGACGCTAAGTCACTTGTCCATCTATAAAACATGTTTTTTTGAGAGCATTAGAAGGTCACGCAAGACATGAGAACAGAAGTTGTTAACTATAGTTTTTGCAAACAATCTTCCACACGAGGAAATTCTGATTTACGTCCTTCAACTTCACATGATATGAAGTTCAATCCTAAAGCTTTAAAAATTTAGAAAATAATCCTTAAAACTTTCAAATGTGTGCAAAATGATCCACTTAACTGACATCCGTCACACATACAATAGAAATGGTCACTTACCAAGCACCTGACAACAAAGATTATAACTGAATCCATCACTATCACTAGACAATTTCTGACAAATGACCTACGTTAATCAAGATCATTTCACACACGTTAAGAAATCTAAGAACCATCTTGCACATTTTAAAGGACCATGTTTCACATAATATAAAGTTGAAAGATACAAATCAAATATTCTTCATTGAAATATAATTTTTACCAACTGGTTTTAAAATAAAAATCAAAAGAAAATTATTTGCAGGTATCCTAAATCCGCTTATATCCATTTCTATTAAAGTTAATAACTTATAAAATTCTTCATCACCTACAGATAACAGATAGACAAACATCGTCTGCTATTGATGCCATAAGACAGGAGGAGTTCATCAAACAGGCACGCATCAAGACTAAATAGGCAGACAAGATTCTCACATATATTATCAACCAACAAACACATTGAGCATAGATATGCTCAATAAATAAATTACCATAGACATTAAATTATACAACATACAACCCATCTATAAGTAGCCTTTTCTCATCTGCAACATCTATCAGCTTTTTTAAATTCAAAAGTTGCAACAAATAAAAGTAACACTTCATAAACTAAGACAGCCTAATATATGTTAGGAGAAAATGACTACAACCAACATGTATTAACTGAGAAAGAACAGAAAGCATATGCCACATAAGTCAATGTCAAATTAACCCATTCAGAGATAAATCAGAAAGCACTTGCCACATACAACAATGCCAATATATCCCTTCCAGAGGTGAAAAAAAGCTAAACTGAGAGATTTGCCAGAAATGAAGCCATAATGAGGAAAATCTACTCAGAAAAATCTTGCCTGTCACATTATAAATTGTTTCAGACATGAAATTCTGCAGAGCATGAGTATTCAAAACATGCCAAAATCTAGAGTATCAATCAACTGGGCACCTAAAATTCAGGCCCAAATTCTAATGTCAGAGCCAATTCTTTAGTCAATGAGCCGCAAATCATCCCCTCACAATTTCTGACAGCCATCACAAACCAGATTGAAGGATGAGATTTTATCGCTTGAAAAGCCAAGAATCTCCAAATTTGATGATGCGCTGGCCCGAAAAACACAATACGACTGAACAAAGTTCATTCCATAGCCATGAGTGGACACTTGGCTCAACTCCAACACTCCTGCACCTCTCCTCCTGTACAACACAAGTGCAAATACAGGGGGAAATGATTATTTCATCCTCAAAGTTTTTATTATCACTACCATTATCGCTACCCATTACGAAGTGATCAACTCAAGTGTCCACTGCTATTAGTAAATAGCTTGACTATCTTCTTATTTCTAGTTGTCATAACAACTAAAGCATTTTGTCTAACTATAAGATTTTCTGCTTCTGAATTGTAATCAAAAGAGAACAAACTCAACAAAGATAGAAGCACCAGCAACAAGGTAACACCGACAATCAGCTGCATCAAACCCACATATAAACTGAAATACGATACTATAGCTCAAATGCTACAATAACTGACAATACCAAATCAACTAAAATCATAAGCACGCAATTTAAAGCTACAAACATAAATAAAGACTAAATAGAAAGTAGCAACTAGTATCTCTTCAACCATACTACTTATTATAAACTAGGAAAGCATATGCTGCAAACTACTGGGATTCAAGCAACCCAACCAGTCCCATTGTATATTGACATCGAACTTGGAGTCACTCCTTTGCTGCTGGGAAGAATTCATTGTCAGCTCATGATATAAGATTAAATGGCAGGGATCCACAGGTTGAAGTTCAAGATCCAGCAAGATATTCAACTGTCAAAATTACTGCTGTTGGGCTTGTCGAGACTGAGCACCACCATAGCCGCCGCCATACCCAACTTGACCATGGGAGCCATTTCCCTGAGGAGTCCCATAATTTCCAGAGGCTTGAGATTGTTCAGATCTCCAAGCTGCATTTCCATAACCTGAATTTCCATTTGCATCCCCATAGCCACTGCCCATATAGCTGCCACTGCCACCACTACCTTGTAGTTCACCTCCACCAGGACCACTCACATTACTATTGGACGCACCCCCAGTACGCCCTCCAACAGCTCCATATACACCTGGATTCCCATAAGAACCGTCACTTCCATCATACCCACCATACCCACCACCATATCCATAAACTTGATTCCCATATCCAGTTGCTGCACTAGGGGATTGACCAGCAGTTGCTGCCGAACCACCGCCACCGCCACCGCCACCACCAGATCCAGCACCACCACTCGGAGCACCCCAAGCAGCAGTGTTCCCATATCCTATAGACCCATAACCAGAGGCAGCTTGAGCAGGCCATGAACTCCTAGGCCCACCCGGGGGGCCACCAGCATAAGCAGCATTAGGGACATTCGGATTCCCATATGTCGCACCAGCAGGTCCACCATACCCAGCAGCAGCGCCACCATAACTCCCATACGTGCCATAACCAATGCCATTACTAGCCGGACCATACCCATACCCTGAAGCACCATAGCCAGAAGAACCATAAGGTGGGAATCCACCAGCATTGCTCTGAGGCTGCATATACCTACTAGACTCCACACGACCATCATATGCATTCTGGTTGCCACCAGATCCTCCATATCCCATATAGCCACCACCCCCTCCAGCACCACCCATCGTTCGGCCAGTCGCACCAGGATTGGCGTCCTTGGGAAGCGCACGTTTCACCTCTACCTGTTTCCCACCCAAATCATGAAATGTCTTGTGCAAAACCCTATCAACTGCATCCTCAGAATCAAAAGAAATGAACCCAAATCCTCGGGGTCGCCCGGTATTCTGGTCATACATGACTACTACATCAGTTACAAGGCCATAAGACTCAAAGTAATGACGAAATTGTTCTTCGGTTAGGGTTGGAGGCAACCCTCCAACAAAAATCTTTTTGTCTTCATATTACTATTTCCACCATTTCCAGAATGCATAGCAGAATTGGAATTCCCACCAGGTCTGGAAATGCCAGAAATTTGTTGATCCTCTCTTGAAAAAGCCCTCTTTGCATCAACCTGAATAATAATAATAAAATTGATAATAATTAGAATAAAATTGATAATAATCCGAATTGAAACCCTAAAATGAAGAAAAGGGGGAAAGACCGTTCTGCCATCAATGACGTGTTTGTCTTGAAGAACGGAATCGAGGACGGAAGGATCTGAGAAGACGACGAAGGCGAAGCCGCGAGGCTTGCCGGTATTCTTCTCGCGCATGACGGAAGTGTTCAAAACGTCGCCGTAATTGCTGAAATGGTCCTTCAGCTTATCCTCTGTAGTTTCCCACGAAATTCCACCGATGAAAAGCTTGCCTTGGTCTGAATCCATTCCTCTCTCTTTCTCTTACTCCGTCTCTCTAAATATAAATACGATTGGGGAATTAGGGGTTTCGAAGCGAACAAGAGTGAGTGAGAAATGGAAAGAGAGGGTTTGGTTGGTATCGCTATTCTGTGTTGTGAGTGGCTGTCGTGAGCGTGTGAAGAAGGAAAAGGTTTTTTTGTGTGTTCTGTTTGTCAACTCAAAAGTATTCCATTTGGACGGATCACATTTCTTATTACTCACACGATCGTTATCTATTCAATTTTCATCAGGTTTTTTTTTTTAATCATGATACATGTAAGAAGTATCTATCATCATCAGTAGTGATTAATCTTTATCGATGAACCTGTTGGGCACACAAGATGTGTTTAAAGGAGTGGTTCCTCTATATTGATCATTGAAAAAATTGACAAAGATTGACAGAAGGATCAAATTTGCAACATTAAAAAAATAGGGACCAAATATGCACGAAAAAAAATTTAGAGACCAAAATCACACATGACCAATAATAAAAGGATCGAAACTGCAATTAAACTTTTTTTATAATAATTAGTTGGTACAATAAAAAAAATTTATTATTTTTTATTTGCACTAACCATATATTTAAATTAAATTATTAAAATACATATATTATCTTGTCTTTACTCAAGCAAACACTTATCAAGCAAAATTAGTCAGAGTTTCTCGAATCATTTTGTCATACATTGGGTTCGAAGCTCGGCTTTTTGATCAGATTGGATTCTCTTTAGAAATTATTTACTAGTTTAGGGTTATTCTGAAACTATTTATCAACGGGGGTCGTTTTGGACACATGACATATTTTATATTTTTTCAATCTGACAAGTCAAAGGCGCCACTGCAGATGGTGCCTTTAAAGGCACCACTGCAGTTGGCGCCTATGCCTTTTAAAAAAAAAAAGAAGCAAAAAGCAGAAGTGGCGCAGGTGCCTATGCCCCCTAGCTGTGCGCTACTGTAGCAGTACCTTTTTTTTTATTATTTTGACTTTTAAAAAAAAAATATTTTTAAAAAAACTCATTCACCAGATAATGAACTGAATTCACCAGCTATTTGTACATGATTCACCAGATATTTGCACTATACCTGATTCACCAGATGTTTGCACATACTTAACCAAAAAAATTATTTCTCAAAAAAATCATTCACAAGATAATGAACTGAATTCACCGGATATTTGTACCCGATTCACCAGATATTTACACATACTTAACCAAAAAAATTTATTTCTCAAAAAAACTCATTCACCAGATATTTACACATACTTAACCAAAAAAATTATTTATAAAAAAAAACACATTCACCAGATAATGAACTGAATTCACCATATATTTATACCTGATTCACCAGATATTTGCACATACTTAACCAAAAAAATTATTTCTCAAAAAAAACCATTCACAAGATAATGATTATGGAGACACCGCGGTTTCTCTTGTATTATATATAATATAACGAGAGTGACCTCTTGAAATTATAATATAATAAACGACATAAAATTTAAAAATTTGTTTATAATATTAATTACAGAATTATATTTAATTAATTATTCTTTCAAGAGGTCACTTTAGATTATATATTTTTTTACTTAAAAGGTTATGAGAGACCCCAATGGCATAAGTCGAGGATCGGGATTTGTTGCATTCTCAACTCCTGATGAGACATCCAGAGCTGTAAGTAGGTGGTATTTTCATGTTGAAAATAGTCAGTGGTTTTTTACTTTTAAAATGATTCTTTTCCCTTTATTGTGTGGTAGCTCTTAGAGATGAATGGCAAAATGGTTGTAAGCAAACCTCTATATGTGACTCTTGCCCAACGGAAAGAAGATAGAAGAGCTAGACCGTAGGTATGTGTTGTTTTAAATGTTGAAGTCGTCTTTCAACTTGGACAATCTGTAGGTGGAATTATGTATTTTCTAGCACACATGCAGAAATACTCATTTATCCAAGATAATGAGAGTGACCTCTTGGTTAAGTATGTGTAAATATCTGGTGAATCGGGTACAAATATCTGGTGAATTCAGTTCATTATCTTGTGAATGGTTTTTTTGAGAAATAATTTTTTTGGTTAAGTATGTGCAAATATCTGGTGAATCGGGTATAAATATATGATGAATTCAGTTCATTATCTGGTGAATATGTTTTTTTGAGAAATAAATTTTTTGGTTAAGTATGTGCAAATATCTGGTGAATCATGTACAAATATCCAGTGAATTCAGTTCATTATATGCTGAATGAGTTTTTTTAGAAATAAATTATTTATTTTTTTAAAAAGTCAAAAATTTAAAAAAAAATAAATAAAAAAAAAAAGATGGCGCAATGCGCATCAGAAGCAGTAGCAGGCTGAGGCGCTGCGCCACTACCTTTTGCTTTTCTTTTTCTTTTTTTTTAAAGGCATAGGCGCCAACTGCAGTGGCGCCTTTGACTTGTCAGATTGAAAAAATATAAAATATTCCACGTGTCTAAAACGACCCTCCCATTGGTAAATAGTTTCAGAATAACCCTAACCTGGTAAATAGTTTCTAAAAAACCCAGTTTGGTCAAAAAGCCCTAAAGCTCAATGTGCATAAAACTAGATTCATGATTTCAAGGAATGTGCATAGAATTAAAATCCCTAAATTTGCCTCTATTACCCATTTTCAGCATTCTACAAATTTAGGTAAATATCTTGGCTTTCCTTTTTTTATCAGGTAGAGTTAAAGATGAGTGATTTTTGCGATATTCTTGATATAATTAATGGGAGACTTGCAGCCTGGAAAGGTAAGCTCTCTTTTCTTTTCTTTTTTGAACCAAAGAAAGGTAAACTCTTAAATAGAACTGATAGGGTAATTCTTGCTAGATCGGTTATTACTTCCATTCCTCGATGCAAAATATTTGGCTGTCACAAGATATCTGTGCTAGTATTGATGCTTGTGTTAGAAATTTTTTTTGGGGTGGTAATTCTTGTCATTGAGTGAATTGCAGCACAGTTACTCGATCAACCTAGAAATTGAGCTGGTCTTGACATCCATAAAGCTAGACAAACAAATGTGTCTTTGTTGGGAAAGCATGTTTAGGATATGATCGTTATAAATTGTGGATTCAAATTTTATCTAAAAAGTATATGAAGGGAAATCATATTCTTCAGGAAAATTATTCAGCTGGTACGCCACTAATAATGGAGCAGTATATTTTTATCGCCCCACTTCATTACTAACCACTTCACTTCTCTCATTCAAAACTTCCAAATATTGCCTTAAATTTATTCAATAAAAACATAATCTAAATCTAGGATCTAGATTCAAGATGAAGAAAATTTTGGTAGCTCCTCCCTCCATATCCAAGATTACTCATGCAATTTAACCAAAAATAAATAAATAAATAAAAAATAGAGCATCAACAACTCTATTACAAACTCAAAGTGCAAAATCACACTCAAACCAAGAATCGTGAATGAAAACAGAACAGGATAGAGAGAGCCATTGAATGCAAAGTCATCCAAAGCTCCATCACCTATAGGAAGATCTTCATGCACCTTATATCAGAAGCAAACAACAGACTCTCTCTAGCTGCCATATATAAGTTCCTCCTCTTAAGGTTGCACAACCCCATGATATTTGTTGTGATTTATCGCTGAAACAGAAAGAACAAATACACAGCAACTAGAAATAAAAATTGAAACAGCAAAACACTGAATTTGACATAAGCATATAATGAAATTAACAAGATAAAGAAGGAAAGAATCACACGTGGTTTAGCCGGTGGGGCTTACATCCACGGGGAGAGAATAAAAATATTCCACTATGATTGAGTTAAGGTTATAAGATCAAGCTAGCTTCAATAGAATTTTACCCTTGGCCCTTTGAATTTCCACCTCAGTAACTAAACAGAACAAAGTTCCCAAGCCTTTCCTTTTCACTCTATTTTCACACACCAACCTCTTGATCACTCACCCTCTTGAATACAAAACAAGTTACAGAGAATTTCAAGTCCAATACCATCTCAATTTCAATACATATATTCCATAGACTAAGCCTATGCTTATATAGAGAGATCAACTAGTTGCAAGCCTGCTCGAGTCTTGACCTTGCAGTCGAGATTAAAACCGAATCAGTTATGCTGCAGCTAATAATAACTGATTTTTTCCCTCCAACTGAAAGTTGTTGCTTGTAACTGAAAATTTTGAGACACCAACTAAAAAATCTCCACCTTGTCTCTAAAACCATTCAGTCATAGTTTGCACAGCTTTGTTCTCTCACCAGACCACTTTCTTCTTACTGAAAATTAATCAAGTTCAAGCTATGCTTGAACTTGAATAAGGGTAGGGACTTAGTTAAGGCATCAGCTGGATTATCTTCTGTTGAAACTTTCTCAACAAGAATTTCCTTTGCCTCAATTACATCCCTTATGAAATGAAGTTTAATATCAATATGTTTAGACTTTTCATGGTATACTTGATGTTTAGAGAGATGGATAGCACTTTGGCTATCACAGAAAATTGTGACACAGCTCTGTGGCACTCCAAATTCACCAATGATTCCCTTTAACCATATTGCTTCTTTTACCCCTTCTGTGAGTGCTATGAATTCTGCTTGAGTTGTTGATAAAGCCACCACTGATTGTAGAATTGATCTCCAACTGATGGCAGTTCCAAACATTGTAAAAACATATCCTGACAGAGATTTTCTAGTGTCAATGTTTCCAGCATAATCTGAATTCACATAGCCTTTTATCACATCCTCAGTAAGAGTACTTCTTCTGAACAACAAGATCGAGCTTAGAGTGCCATTTAAATACCTTAGTAACCACTTCATGGCTTTCCAGTGAGTTAGTCCAGGGTCTGCCATGAACCTACTTGCCACATGTACAGCATAAGCCAAATCTGGCCTGCAACACACCATTCCATACATGATGCTGCCAACAACATTTGCATATGGAATTGATGTCATCTTTTGCCTTTCCTCTTCTGTTTCAGGTCCTTGTTGCACTAACAATTTATCAAGTTGTCCTAATGGTGTTCCAACTGATTTGGATTCATGCATTTTGTACCTTCTGACCACCTTCTGCATATATCCTTGCTGAAACAAAAGCAGCTCTCTAGTTTTCCTGTTTCTGCAGATATCCATTCCTAAGATTTTTCTAGCTTCTCCAAGTTCCTTCATGTCAAACTCTGACTTCAATTCAGCTTTTATCCTTTCAATTTCTATTCTACTAGATCCTCCAATAAGTATCATCAACATATAATAATAGATACATGATTACTTCTGCATTTTCTTTTAGAAAGTACACACAACTATCATAGTTGCTTCTTTGGAAACCAATCCTCGTTATGAAGTCATCAAACCTTTTGTTCCATTGCCTAGGACTTTGCTTGAGACCATATAAGGATTTCTTCAACAAGCAAACCTTGTTTTTGTCTTTAGCAAAGCCCTCAGGTTGATGCATATATATGGTTTCTTCTAAGTTTCCATGGAGGAAAGCAGTTTTAACATCTAACTGCTCTAATACAAGATCAAATTGAGTAGCTAATGCAATAAGAATTCTTATAGAGCAATGCTTGACTACTGGTGAAAAAATTCCATTGTAGTCTATTCCTTTAATTTGAGAGAATTCATTGGCCACAAGTCTTGCTTTGAATCTAGTCTTGTTGGCATTTTGAGCATCTTTATTTTTCTTGAAGATCCATTTACAACCTACAATCCTTTGACCTTTAGGTGGATCAACTTTTTGTTCAAGAGATTTCATCTCTTCTTCCATTGCTATCAGCCATTCTTCTGTGTTTGTCATTAATAGCTTTTGTGTAGTTGTTTGGTTCACTTGCTTGACCTTCTTCACCTATGCTTAGAGCATAGCATATGAGATCTGCTTGTCCAATTCTTCTTGGAGGAACTATATTTCTTCTTGCTCTGTCTCTGACAAGATTGTAGTCATTTTCAACTGGTTGAGGTTGATGTTCCTCAGGTTCTGTTTCATTCTGTGCAGCTTCATTGATATTTCTGGTTATTGGCAACTCCACCTCAAGTTGAGTAGTCTCTGAAACATTCATAGGACGGTTTGATGGTTGATTCTTTGATAGCATGGCCATTCTTGTTTCATCAAAGACCACATCTCTACTGATTATGCACTTTGGTTCTCCAGGTTCTAATCACCATAGTTTGTAACCTTTAATTCTAGTGGGGTAGCCAATAAACACACACTTTATTGCTCTAGCACCAAGCTTGTCTTGTTTGATGTGAGCAAAGGCTAATGCACCAAATATTCTCAAGTTGGTGTAATTTGCAGGTTTACCTCTCCATAGTTCTATAGGAGTTTTAAATCCTATAGCGGATGTTGGACACCTATTGATAAGATACACTGCAGTCACAACAGCATCACCCAAAAAGTTTTTTGGAAGACCAGCACTTAGAATCATGCATCTCACTCTTTCAAGTATAGTCATGTTCATTCTTTCTGCCAATCCATTCTGTTGTGGTGTACCTGCAACAATCCTATGTCTTTGTATGCCTAATTTCCTGCAAAAATTGTTAAACTGCTCTGAAAGGAATTCCAGGCCATTGTCAGTCCTTAAGCATTTTAATTTGTTTCCTGTTTTGGTTTCTATTTCAATGTACCAGTCTTTAAATCTTTCAAAAGTGTCATTTTTATTCTTGAGTATATAAATCCATACTCTCCTAGAATAATCATCTATGATAGTTAGAAAGTAATAACCACCTTCATGAGTCATGGTTCTAGCAGGCCCCCATAAGTCTGAATGTGCATATTCAAAAATGGATTTTGTTGTGTACAGTCCAGTGTTAAAACTGACTCTATATGCCTTGCCTAGTGATGAGTGTGATTTCACCTCATTCTCCATGTACATTTCTGCATGCATTTGCATATAGTTAGGCCATTTTAGTGTTTATTTTGTTTAGTTTTGCCTTTGGAACGGATAAGGTGGTATTGTGTGTTGTTTTGCAGATATTCATGATTAAATGCCCAAGAATTAGCAAGTATGAAGCTTGGATGACTTAGAGCTTTGAAAGATAAGAAATTGAGCCAAGCAGAGAGTATCACGGCCTAGCCGTGATGGCCCTCACGGCCGTGAGGGAGCAGTAGCTGAAGAAAGAATTGAGCCAAAAGTTAGAAGCTGTCACGGCCTAGCCGTGATGGCTATCACGGTCGTGACGTGTCAGCTGTGCCAGATCTCCAAAAGTCAGAGACGATCAACGCCTACCCGTGATGGTTATGACTACCGTGATGAATCAGTTGGAAAAGTCAGAAACGATCACGGCCTAGCCGTGATGACTATCACGGCCGTGATGAATCAGTAAATGAAGCGGTGCCAAGTCAGAAACCATCACGGCCTGGCCGTGATGGCTGTCACGGCCGTGACCGGCCACGAGTAATAAAAGAACTGAGCAGAACAGAAGAAGAAGCATTCAGAAAACCCTAAAGAAAAATCCTCTGCTGCTGTGGCTGTGCATCATTTTCATGGAGCTCTCTCCTTTGTTCATCTCTGTAATTATTTCTTTTGTTTTATCTTCAATTATGTGTAGCTAAACTCCCCTTTGTTGGGGTTAGACTATTGCTATCTGAACTTGGTTGTAAAATGACTTGATTATAATGCAGTTCTTTGTTCTTTATGAGTGTTTGATTCCATGCTTAATGCTTTCTTAGGCTTGATCACCCTATGAATGATTAGTTGCTTTAATAGATAACTGGAAGGTTGGTGTTAGAGCTTGCTCATGAATCAAATGCCGGGTAGTTCATGAGCCTAGGAATAGGTCTTGAGGTGCTTGCAATCTTATAAGTCTTCACTTAATGCAAAATCTCAGGTTAATCCACCTAAGGAATTAGGGTTTAACTTGGGATTTTAGGCTCAATGCACCTAAGGAATTAGGCTTGAGTATCTCTGAAAAGACTTGATTGTCATAATAGAACTAGGAACTGTGTTAGTTATCATTTCATAACAACCAAGGGAGGATTAGCTTAGTTTAACCCCAGCAATTCTATCTCATTGTTATTCATCTTTCTGTTTTCACATTAACTGTTTGAAAAAAAATCCAAAAAGAACAAAAATATTTTCTTCTTGTTTGCTTGTTAGATGTTAGAACAACCTTCAATCCAAAATTCGATCGCCTAGATAGTAGTCAAATTTGCGAAGTGGTAATTGTCCACGATCCCTGAGAACGATATCCGGTCTTACCGTTTTATTACTTGCAACGAACCGGTACACTTGCCGAGTACGTGTCAAGTTTTTGGCGCCGTTGCCGGGGATCGGTGTGCCAATATCACGAGTACCAAAGGGGACTCCTAATTTAGGTACTTTCTTTTTTTACTGTTTTCCTACTGTGTTGTTTTCGTTCTTATTGTCTCAGTCTCTCTTTGTGAATTTACTGCAAGTGCTGTTTTTTGTTTGTTCTGTGCTACTCCGTTTGTTCGGTGTATGCGAGGTACAATCGACCCGGTGAACTCCAATTCGAACCCGAGATCGAGAGACTCTGCAGAAGGAATAGAAAGAAAACCAAGGCAAGACAGAACAGAGAAAGAGCATCTTCTAGTAGACAAGAGCAGCAAGTTGAGTTACCCAAAGTGTGCAAGAACCACAAATTGAAATAGCAAAATGTCACCATGGCGAGAGAGAATGCACCAAGGAGAACAATGGGGGACTACACTTCCCCTAGAGTTGATAGATGTGGGACTCCGATTGTGAGACCTGCAGGTGGCCTGCAATAATTTCAAATCAAGGCCTCACTCCTCCACCTTGTGCAACAGAAACCAATTTGGAGGGTTGGAGAGTGAAGATCCTCATGCTCACATTGGTACCTTCATTGAGCTGTGTGACACCATCAAGTTAAATGGAGCTTCCGATGAGGCCATTCGGTTAAGGCTTTTCCCTTTCTCTTTGAGGGATAGAGCCAAGGCATGGCTTCAATCTCATCCTCATGGAAGCATCATCACCTGGAACGACTTAGTCGACAAGTTTTTATCTCGATTCTTCCTCCCTCGTCAAGAATGATTAAGGCGAGGTCGAGATCAATGCCTTTGCACAGAGGGATGGTGAGTCACTATATGAAGCCTGGGAGAGGTTCAAGTCTTTACTCACAGCTTGTCCAAATCATGAACTAGAGACATGGCAGCAGGTCGCAACTTTTGTTAATGGGCTCAACAGGAATTCAAGAAGTATGATTGAAGCGGCTGCAGGAGGTACATTGAGTCAAAAGACACCGGAGAAGCAAAGGACTTGATTGAGAACATGGCTAACAATGACTATCAAATGCCTAGTTCTCGGTCAATGGTCAGTAGAGGTGTTCTAGAGCTGGATGAAATTGGTGCCCTCAAGGCACAAATGGCTATTCTTACCAAACAACTGGGGTCGGTTCAACTGCAGAACTCTCAAGTACAAGCTGTTCAAGTTCAAGGTGCCTCAGTGTGTGATTTCTGTGGAGGCAACCATGCAAATGGAAACTGTGAGATCAATGTGGTTGGAAGCTCGGGACAAGAAGAGGTAAACTATATGGGCAACCAAGGGCCTAGAAATGATCCCTACTCCAACACCTACAATCCGGGGTGGCGCAATCATCCCAACTTTAGTTGGAGACAAGGGCAAAGTTCAAATACTCAAGCAAAGCCTCCTCAAGAGAGTTCAAGCAAATTGGAGAACCTTCTAGGCCAGTTCATGCAAGCTACTCAAGAGACTATAAAGAACCGTAATGCCTCAATCAAAAACTTGGAGCATCAAATGGGCCAACTAGCAAGGCAGATGGCGAGAGAGACCTCCGAGGACAATTGCACTGGGATACTCGAGAAGAACCCAAGGGAAGATTGTAAAGCCATTGTTACAAGAAGTGGGAGAGTGTTAAATCCACAAGAAAAAGAGAAGGAAGAGAAGACAAGTGAGGCTGGAATTGATAAGGGGCAGTTTGAAGAGGCAAACAATGAAGAACCCGAACTTCCCAAGGTACTACCTCTATCCCTATTGATGTAGAAGTCAAGAACCGCAGAGGGAGAAATTGGTTGATGAAGAATTTGCAAAGAAGAAGACTAGAAGACAGATTCTGGAAGAGGTTGATAATCCCAAGGAGCTGCCCCCATATTTCGAATTCCGTACCCCAACGGTTGAAGAAGAAAGAAGCAAAAGATCGAGCAGCTTTTCTAAGTTCCTGGATGTATTCAAAAAGCTACAAATAAACATCCCGTTTGCTTTGGCTCTCTACAGCAGATGCCTTCCTACGCAAAATTCATGAAGGAAATCCTTACAAACAAAAGAAGGTGGAAGGAGGAGACAGTTATGCTTACTGAAGAGTGCAACGCTATACTTCAAAGGAAGCTGCCAGTAAAAATGAAGGACCCGGGCAGTTTCACTATCCCATGTACTATAGGTCATCTGAACATAGGGAGAGCATTGTGCGATTTAGGGGCAAGTATTAATCTGATGCCGCTCTCCATTTTCAAGAAGCCGGGGATTGGTGAAGTAAAACCAACAGGGATTTCTCTTCAACTGGCAGACCGCTCAATTACATATCCCTATGGTGTTGTGGAGGATTTGTTGGTGAAGGTAGATAAGTTCATTTTTCCAGCAGATTTTGTGGTGTTAGATATGGCTGAAGATGGTGATACTCCTCTGATTCTTGGGAGACCATTCCTAGCAACAGTAGAGAGCCTTGATCGATGTCAACCAAGGGGAATTGGTACTTCGGGTACAAGACGAAAAGGTCACTTTTAATGTGTTTGAAGCGATGAAACACCCAAGCGACAAGGACACATGCATGATAGTGGACCTCATTGATTCATTAGCTGACAAGAGTTTGCACCAGAAGTTTGAAGATTCGTTAGAAGCCGCTCTAATGGTAGAGGATGTAGAAGAAGAAGTTTGTGCAGAAGAAGTTGATCTCATGATTAAATCTCTGGAGGCTTGTCTGGTTGTGAATACTGATGAAGACAAAGTGGTGGAAGATGTGAGAATTAAAGACAAGGGTGACCCACCGGTGCTAGAGTTGAAGGAATTGCCATCCCATCTCCGTTATGCCTTCCTTGGGATGAACTCTTCATTCCCATTTATCATCAGTAATGGGTTGAATTCCTTGGAAGAAGAAAAGCTGTTGAGGGTGCTTAGGGAGCACAAATCTGCAATTGGATGGTCTATGTCCGATTTGAAAGGGATAAGCCCCTCCTTTTGCATGCACAAAATCCGTGTGGAGGAAAAATTCAAGCCGGTTAGGCAACCGCAAAGAAGACTCAACCCGAATATGAAGGAAGTTGTGAGGAAGGAGATTGTGAAGTTGTTGGATGCGGGCATTATCTATCCCATCTCCGATAGTCCATGGGTGAGTCCGGTCCAAGTTGTGCCGAAGAAAGGGGGGATGACAGTGGTAGCGAATGAAAAGAATGAACTTATTCCCTCCAGGACCGTGTCTGGATGGAGGGTATGCATTGACTACAGAAGACTGAATGAGGCCACTAGAAAAGACCACTTTCCATTACCCTTCATTGATCAGATGCTAGAGAGGTTGGCGGGCCATGATTTCTATTGTTTCCTTGATGGATACTCCGGGTATAACCAGATTGTGGTTGACCCGGAGGACCAAGAGAAGACCGCTTTCACCTGCCCTTATGGAGTCTATGCATACAGGAGAATGCCTTTCGGGTTGTGCAATGCACCCGCCACTTTTCAAAGGTGCATGCTATCCATATTTTTTGATATGAATGAGAAGTTTATTGAGGTATTTATGGACGATTTTTCTGTATTTGGTGATTCATTTGATAACTGTTTGAATAATCTTGCCTGTGTGCTAAAAAGGTGCCAAGAAACTAACCTCGTTTTAAATTGGGAAAAATGCCATTTCATGGTTAGGGAGGGTATAGTTCTTGGGCACAAAATTTCATCACGGGGGATGGAGGTTGATAGAGCTAAAATTGAAGTGATTGAAAAACTTCCTCCTCCCTTAAATGTGAAAGGTGTTAGAAGCTTCCTAGGGCATGCGGGTTTTTATAGAAGGTTCATAAAAGATTTTTCAAAAATTGTGAAACCCTTATGCAAGCTTTTGGTAGCTGATACTCCTTTTATATTTGATGATGATTGCATGCATGCCTTCAAAATTTTGAAAGAAAAACTCACCACCGCACCTGGGTCATTGCTCCTCCAGTTGGAGTTTACCTTTTGAGCTAATGTGTGATGCAAGTGACTATGCAAGTGGGAGCCATTTTGGGCCAAAGAAAAAAACAAAGTGTTGCATGTCATTTACTATGCCAGTCGTGTGCTTAATGATGCCCAATTGAATTACACTACGACTGAAAAAGAATTGCTTCTTTGTGGTATTTGCTTTTGATAAATTTAGATCCTACTTGATTGGTTGTAAAACTACAGTCTACACCGATCATTCCGCTTTGAGATATCTTATGACTAAACAGGATGCTAAGCCAAGGCTTATTAGGTGGATACTTGCTACTCCAAGAGTTTGATATCGAAATAAAGGACAAGAAAGGAGTTGAGAAAGTGGTAGCCGACCAATTGTCAAGTCTTCCACAAGCAGATGTCCAAGCAGAAGCAAAGTTGCCAATTCAAGAGGAATTTCCAGATGAACAGTTGTTTGTGGTGCAAGTGGCACCTTGGTTCGCGGATATTGCAAATTACAAGGCGGCCAATAAGATTCCTAATGACTTCAATGCGCAGCAGAAGAAGAAGCTCATTCATGATGCCAAGTTCTATATTTGGGATGAGCCGTATCTTTTCAAAAGAGGTTCAGATGGAATTACGAGGAGGTGCATACCGGGAAGAAGAAATTAATGGGGTGTTGACCCACTGCCACAACTCACCCTATGGAGGACATTTTGGTGGTGAGAGGACCGCCATGAAGATTTTGCAAAGCGGGCTGTTTTGGCCCACTATTTTCAAGGACTCCCGAGCTTGGGTAATGAATTGTGATAAATGTCAGAGGAGTCGGTAGTATTTCTAAGAGAAATGAGATGCCCTTGAAGGGTATACTTGAGGTGGAGCTCTTCGATGTGTGGGGGATTGACTTCATGGGTCCTTTCCCGTCATCTTACAACAACAAGTACATCCTGGTGGTAGTTGATTATGTGAGCAAGTGGGTGGAAGCCGTGCCAACTCTGAAAGATGATGCAAGAACTGTGATCAGTTTTGTGAGGAAGAATATTTTTACCCGGTTTGGGACCCCTAGGGCTATCATTAGTGATGGGGGTACCCACTTTTGCAATAAGGAGTTTAATGCGGTGCTTGCCAAGTTTGGGGTGAACCACAAAGTTACCACCCCATACCATCCCCAAACCAAAGGGGCAAGTGGAATTGTCCAACCGGGAGTTGAAGAGGATTTTGGAAAAAGCTGTGAACAATGCAAGGAAGGATTGGGCGAAGAAAGTGGATGATGCACTTTGGGCCTATCGACGCTTCTATAAGACGCCTATTGGTATGTCACCTTACCAATTGGTGTTCGGAAATCATGTCATCTTCCGTAGAGCTACAACACCGTGCTTTTTGGGCGATGAAGGCCCTAAACTTTGATGCAAGGCTGGCCATGGACAAGAGGATGCTTCAATTGAATGAGTTAGATGAGTTCCGACTCTTGGCTTATGAGAGTGCCAGGATATACAAGGAAAGAACCAAGTTCTGGCATGATAAGTACATTCTTCCCAAGCAATTTGAAGAAGGCCAGTCAGTTTTGCTGTTCAACTCAAGACTCAAGTTTTTCCCGGGCAAATTGAGATCAAGATGGTCAGGCCCATTCTATGTTAAGTCAGTTTCTCCGTTTGGTTCAGTTGAATTGGAAAATCCATCATCAGGAAATACTTTCACTGTCAATGGGCACAGGCTCAAGCACTACCTTGGAGGAGATTTTAATCGTCAGGCGGTCTCCATCCCTCTTGAGGCACCATCTTAGAAATCATCCGTCAAGCTAGTGACGTTAAAGAAGCGCTTATTGGGAGGCAACCCAATTTTTATTTTTATTTATTTTTATTTTATTTTATTTTATTTTCATCTTCTCTTTTGTTTTGATTTCCCCTCTTGAATAATTTGAGAAGCTCAAGAGGTTTGTTAATAGTTTGTTGAGTGATTCCAGATTTTGAAGGAAGGAAGGAGGAGAAGAAGGGCATAAGGAAACAAAACCAGAAAGCATGTGATTCAGCACCACTACCACTTTGGTGGGTTGTTCCAATTTTCTCCCCTCTCTAAACTTAATTATTTACATTGAGGACAATGTAAGTCTTTAAGCTTGGGGTAGGGGTAATCTTTTAGCTTGCATTGTAAATATTGCATTCATATAGGCTCTAGTCTTGCATGATCACATGAATTAATTGCCCCCTGCTTAGATTGAGCACCTGATTGTGAGAGCTAAGTACCAATTTGTCTGTGATAGTGAATTTTTGGACCCTGATTTTATATTCTTGTGATATGGCTTCATTAAATATGCTTGAGATGTTCTTGGATAGTTGATGATTAGCATGTGTTTCTATGGATTTGTGTTCTCACTGGTTCTTGAACTGATGAATGTGAGCTTTTGAGCCATTAGGGGGTACTCACTAAATCTGCCCCCGTTCTTTGTGTAGAGTGTTTTCCTCTTGGATTGTTTTTCTCTAGAACTTGACTTGAAACCATTTCGAAACTAGAAAATTTTTGGAAACATTTTTGAAAATGATTGAGGCAATAGGTATTTTTTCCGGCCTTCTGAGCTTTGAATGTGTAAATGCTACCCTTAGTTGCCCAATTTTGAGCCTGAATGAATAACATGCTTTTCTTGGTTCCCTGAAATGTTGTGTTAAATATACTTATGAGGGACCTTCTAAAGTACTGTGCAAAAATGGGTTGGAAAATGTAGTTGAAAGTTTGGGATGATGAAAAGAAAAAAGGAATCTAAAAATTTTACTTCTCTTGAATTGCAAAATCTCCCCTTTGTTCTAAAAAAAAAAAAAGAGAAAAAGAAATAAAATGGGGAAGGGGATGACAAAAAGGAATGAGAAGTAAAAGGAAAAAGAAAAAAAAAATGGAAGAATGGTGGAAGAGTAAACTGGAACCCAAAGAAAGGTATTTTAGAAGGTCGTGCCTTGCAATGCTTGGTTGTTTGTATTGCCTTTTGAAATTTCCTGTTCTTGAAATCCCCACCTGAAAATTGATCCCATGGCCCCATTACACCAAAGAATAAGACCTCTTGATTCTTAGATGTTTTTCATTAATAAAGTGAAGATTTGGTTGATAGTCAAGCTTATGGTAGGAATCATTCTTTGAGGAAAATGGAGTGAAATGTCATATTCCCTTAACACTTGAGTGAGTGAGGCAAGAAAGAGAGCCAAGCAAATGAACAAGCTTGGGGTGAGCTTCAAGTGAGATAGAGTGCCCGAATCAGTGAGATTGTGAGTCTAGGAAACTAAGCCCCTAATTGGACTTGAATTGATTGTCTCTTGCTGAAATAATTGAATGCCTGTTGCTTAGATCATTTTACTCGGGTTTTTAGTTCACTATCCATGCTTTGTTTATTTTGATCTTATGGCCTTGGTTTTTGCTTGAGGACAAGCAAAGTCTTAAGCTTGGGGTAATTTGATGAGTGTGATTTCACCTCATTCTCCATGTACATTTCTGCATGCATTTGCATATAGTTAGGCCATTTTAGTGTTTATTTTGTTTAGTTTTGCCTTTGGAACGGATAAGGTGGTATTGTGTGTTGTTTTGCAGATATTCATGATTAAATGCCCAAGAATTAGTAAGTATGAAGCTTGGATGACTTAGAGCTTTGAAAGATAAGAAATTGAGCCAAGAGAGTATCACGACCTGCGTGATGCCCAGTGAGTGAGGAACAATGGAGAAGAAAGAATTGAGCCAAAAGTCAGAAGCTGTCACGGCCTAGCCGTGATGGCTATCACGGCCGTGACGTGTCAGCTGTGCCAGATCTCCAAAAGTCAGAGACGATCACGGCCTAGCCGTGATGGATATTACGGCCGTGATGAATCAGTTGGAAAAGTTAGAAACGATCACGGCCTAGCCGTGATGACTATCACGGCCGTGATGAATCAGTAAATGAAGCGGTGCCAAGTTAGAAACCATCACGGCCTGGCCGTGATGGCTGTCACTACCGGGCGTGATGATGGTCATCCACCGTGACCGCCACGAGTAATAAAAAGAACTGAAAGCAACGAAGAAGATTCATTGAGAAAACCCTAAAGAAAAATCCTCTCTTCTTGTGGTCAGCTGTGCATCATTTTCATGGAGCTCTCTCCTTTGTTCATCTCTGTAATTATTTCTTTTGTTTTATCTTCAATTATGTGTAGCTAAACTCCCCTTTGTTGGGGTTAGACTATTGCTATCTGAACTTGGTTGTAAAATGACTTGATTATAATGCAGTTCTTTGTTCTTTATGAGTGTTTGATTCCATGCTTAATGCTTTCTTAGGCTTGATCACCCTATGAATGATTAGTTGCTTTAATAGATAACTGGAAGGTTGGTGTTAGAGCTTGCTCATGAATCAAATGCCGGGTAGTTCATGAGCCTAGGAATAGGTCTTGAGGTGCTTGCAATCTTATAAGTCTTCACTTAATGCAAAATCTCAGGTTAATCCACCTAAGGAATTAGGGTTTAACTTGGGATTTTAGGCTCAATGCACCTAAGGAATTAGGCTTGAGTATCTCTGAAAAGACTTGATTGTCATAATAGAACTAGGAACTGTGTTAGTTATCATTTCATAACAACCAAGGGAGGATTAGCTTAGTTTAACCCCAGCAATTCTATCTCATTGTTATTCATCTTTCTGTTTTCACATTAACTGTTTGAAAAAAAATCCAAAAAGAACAAAAATATTTTCTTCTTGTTTGCTTGTTAGATGTTAGAACAACCTTCAATCCAAAATTCGATCGCCTAGATAGTAGTCAAATTTGCGAAGTGGTAATTGTCCACGATCTCTGAGAACGATATCCGGTCTTACCGTTTTATTACTTGCAACGAACCGGTACACTTGCCGAGTACGTGTCACCTAGAATACAGTGATCACAGAAATCCAGTTTTCCTATTTCATCATTATCTAGGAGGTTTTGTTTGCTTAATTCTTTTAAGCCCTTTTCACTAATGTGTCCAAGCCTCATGTGCCACAACTTAGTCTTATCAGTGAGTGTATGACTAGCAACTGCAACCTGAGCAATAATAGTAGAACCATCTAATATGTATAGACCATTTTTCTTTATGCCTCTAGCTATAGTTTTGCTATTTTTGTAAAGTTTAAGCATGCCATGTTCAATGTTGGTTATGTAACCTAAACTATCAAACATACTAATTGAAAGTAAGTTTCTTTTAAGCTCTGGTACATACCTGACACCTGAGACAATTATCTCTTCTCCACTAAACATCTTTAGCCGAATTGAACCTTGGCCTTGAACTTTACATGGCTTATTGTTCCCCAATAGGACTACTCCACCATCTGGTAGGGTTACAGACTCAAAATAGTCTTTTCTTAGACACATGTGATAGGTGCATCCAGAATCTAGCACCCAATCCTTTTCTGATTCTGTATTTGCCAACACCAAAGCTTCTGCCGACTCATATCCAAAAGATTCATAGCCTGATGACACAATGGCAGCATCACCTGATGGTTGAGATGTCTTTGCTCCTTTATTTTTCCTCTCAGGGCACTCTTTCTTGAAGTGACCCTTCTTGTGACAATGAAAGCATTTATACTTGGATTTGTCTAGATTCTTTGATTTTGATCTGTGCTTGCCTGGCTTTCCATTCCTTCTTTCATGTCTATCTCTCACAATGTTCAAGCCTTCTGCATTGCTTTCTATCTTAGCTTCTTGCCACTTTTGAAACTATTTTGTTCTAATGGATGATTGCACCTCATCAAGTGTAATTGTTTGATCTCTGCCAAACAATATTACATCCTTAAAATGTTCATAGGAGCTTGGTAAAGCACTCAGCAGAATCAATGTTTTATCTTCATCCTCCATTTTCACATCAAGATTCTCAAGGTCGTCAAGAATCTTATTGTAATCTGCAATCTGCTCTACTACAGGCCTCTCTTCACTCATTTTAAATGAGAATAATTGTTGTTTTAGGAACAATCGGTTAGCTGTTGACTTGGTCATGTAGAGAGATTCAAGCTTCAACCATAAGGCTGCTACTGTTGTTTCTCTTGTAACTTCTCTAAGAGGTTTGTCTCCAAGGCATAATATCATAATGCTTCTTGCTTTATCGATCGGCTCCTTCTTCTAAGTTGGGGAAAGATTCACTGGAAGAGCAGCTTCACCTTTAAGAGTGTCTCCAAGACCCTGCTGCACAAGAACAACTTGCATCTTTATCCTCCACAGTCCAAAATCGTTTGTACCAGAAAATTTCTCAATGTCAAACTTTGTTGAACCCATGATGAGATATTCCTTCTTTCACTTTTCAGTTCCTTCCCACAGACGGCGCCAATTGTTGTGATTTATCACTGCAACAGAAAGAACAAATATACAGCAACTAGAAAGAAAAATTGAAACAGCAAAACACTGAATTTGACAGAAGCATATAATGAAATTAACAAGATAAAGAAGGAAAGATTCACACCAAGTTTTAACGTGGTTCAGCCGGTGGGGCTTACATCCAACGGGGAGATAACAAAGATATTCCACTATGATTGAGTTGAGGTTACAAGATCAAGCTAGCTTCAATAGAATTCTACCCTTGGCCCTTTGAATTTCTACCTCTGTAACTAAACAGAACAAAGTTCCCAAGCCTTTCCTTTTCACTCTATTTTCACACACCAACCTCTTGATCACTCACCCTCTTGAATACAAAACAAGTTACTGAGAATTTCAAGTCTAATACAATCTCAATTTCAATACATATATTCCATAGACTAAGCCTATGCTTATATAGAGAGATCAACCAGTTGCAAGCCTACTCGAGCATTGACCTTGCAGTTGAGATTAAAACCGAATCAGTTATGCTGCAGCTAATAATAACTGATTTTTTCCCTCTAACTGAAAGTTGTTGCTTGTAACTGAAAATTTTGAGACACCAACAATATTAATGTGCTTTACTTGCAACAAAGTTTCAAGCATCATCCCTTATTATAATTCCAAATACCATATATAAGTGTGAGACTCCTCCCATGATGCATAGTCCATGTTAACTTTGAATTTGCCTTGATTCAGTCTACACGATATTTTAGAGAGAAGAATGACTTTCAACAATCCCCATTTTGCTGGCTCTGTATTCCACCCTATTGTTGGAGGACTCTAGCATACTGTGGACGAGAGCCAATGTTGAAATCCTTTGTAATAAATACCTTTTCATAAAATACTTTGCTCGTATAGATATTTTAGTGATAAGGAATTTTCGGAATCCTCTTTTATTTTCGATTATGTAGTTTCTCTTCACATAAGGAATTTGAATTTCCATGAGATGCAAAACAATGTTTTTTACAACATGACTTCAAGTAACTTAACATCTATAAGTTTTAAATTTATTGTGTATTTAAAAAAGTTGGTTAAAAATATTTAGAAAATAAAAAAACTTGTTTTAAATATTCATATTTATAATATATATGTAAAAATAAATTTAATAATTATATAATTTAATTTAATTAATATTTTTCAAAATACCTCTACATGGCGCATAAACTCATTAGTTATTTTCATTATTTGAATTCCATATCTTATCTTCTCAGTATAAGAAGAATTGGCATGCTTAACCCGGATTAGAATCTCTCTTTTTTTCTCACATTTTTCTTCTAATATTATGAGAGATAAAGACACAAAAGCAAATTTTAATGAACCCCGCACATAAAAGCAAATTTGATTTTGTGTCTTTCTCTCTCTATCATGAAAGGAAAAAAAAACAGTATAAAAAAAAAAGGAAAGGATCCAAATAAGTATCTTCGTACAAGTTAAGTTGGCTTTAATTTAGGTGGACCAAAGTAAGTATGTCTTCGGGCAAAGATATTCAACTTCAAATATAATTTTCTATGAGCTGTAATAAGGGTGGCAAATAGATGGATGGATAAATTTTTATTCGGATCATAACGGATGGATTAAAAACAATCCATTAATTCATTATAATCCATTAAAAATTCATTAAAAAAAATCCAATCCATCCATGATCTATTAAATAAAATCCATCCGATCCATCCATTAACAACTTTTCATGGATGGATATCCAATCCATCCACTAAAATTTATTTTAAGAAATTACATAATTTTATATCTCTTTTATCCATCCATAAAATATTTTTAAAAATAAAATAATTTATAAAAAAAAATTAAAATATTATCTCTATCTCACCCTCTCTCTCCTCTTTCTTCCTCCCTCTACCCTTTCTCTCTCCCTTTTTTTTCCTACTCTCTCTCTATCTTTACTCTCTCTCCACTCTATCTCACAACTATTTTGTATCACAGTCATCTTTCTATTATTATATGGGAGTTATTAATTATGTACATCTACAGAGGTTGTTTTGCCACGACGTTCCATGACATTGTTTTACGAAACTTGTTACGACTTTACGTGCTTTCAATTAGTTAATACTTTTTTTAAGTTTCTCAGTAAAAAAAAAAGGCAACGAAAAAAGAAAACGTATGTGATAACATGGACTACTACTGGTGCTTGAGAACAATTAATTAGTTAATACTTAATATAATAAAAAAAGAATAAAAAAGCAGATAAATAAAATAAAAAGCAGTGAATAAAAAATAAAAGGGAATGGAAAAAAAATTAGATGGAGTGTTTTTTTTTGTTACAAATGGAGGTTTTTTTTTATTTGGTGAAAAATAATATGAAAAAATAAATTGGTTTTGGAATGGATAAAAGTTGATCCATTATATTTTTGATTGTTGGTCCAATGGATTTTAAAAAATATTGGATGGATCATAAACCATCCACTAAAAAAATAATCCAATCCATCCAATCCATTTATATTATTTTTTTTATAAATGGATGGATTTGATGGATTTTCTCATGGATGAACTGGATGGATGGTGGACAAATGGATCATTTTGCCACCCCTAAGCTGTAATGCCCAAAGGCCCCAAACTGATATTTGAATTTAGACCCTACCAAATTATAATTGGTATCATAGAATTTTAAACTCCATCAAAGCATAAAGGATTAAATTGGCCCTACTTATATAATTAATGTTGATGTAATTATATTTTCAGCTGAATATGATTAAGACAATCAAGTAGTTATTCGAAATTGGCATGATGAATTTATTGATATGAAAACGAAAATAAAATAAAATAAAAATTTGGTTTTCGTGGACATTATTCAAGAAAAGTTGTTAAGAACTGAAGAAAGAGTGATGTTTGCTTTAATGTTTAGTTCAAAGGAGACACAAAACAAATTTGTGACGCCAATTTAGATTTATCTTCTAATAGTATATTTTTTTAGTGATACTCATGTAATTACTTCATAATTTACTTATTTTAAATTTAGTTTTATTTCGTACTTAAGTACTATTATTTTTTATTGTCTAATGAAACCAAAACTTGTGATTTTGGTATTTGGCTATAAAATCCACTTGTGATTTAAGGTGGAGGAGAGTTCGGTGAGGTAAACAAGAATGTCGTCGAGGAAGTGGTTTCCAATAAGGCAAAGAAATCATAAAGGTAAACTAGAAGAGAAAAGAGGAATCAGATCGAATCGTAAGTTGTAGACACTCTTTGGAGTTTAATTATAAAGAAGAAGGAATTGGATTTTTTTTTAAATTCTTTTTTGGGTAATTGATGGGATTGCAACCGATAAAAAGGGGTGAGTAATGGTCCTCAACTCCACAAAATAGAGGATTGAAGAATTGTCCATTTGAATGCTCACAGATATGCCTAATAGCTGCATACTATGTTTTATAGGTTTTAGATATATATTGGGTTATTTTCTTCAACCACAAGTATATAACAAGGCATAAAAGTATAAAACAAAATGTGATCTTAAAAAAAAATAAATCAACAACATGTAATCTTGCTGGGCATTTTAAAGATGGGCCTAGCAAGCAAGACTTTAATTTTCTTTTTGTTGCAAAAGCAATACTTTAGGTTGAAGAGTGGCGAGGTGATTTATCAATGGATCGACTACCGCTAGAATTCAATTAGATAAAGTATTGTATGATATAAAATTCTAAATTATAATGAAATCAATTTGATCTCACATCTCTAATTCAAAATGAACACCTGATATATTATGATTTATGATCTAATTATATACCCAAATTTATAATGAAATCAATTTGGGTTGATCAATATCAGTTGCCTTAACCAATGGTTATATTTTTAAGAAGAAAAAACTAGTTTTTTTTTTCATATTTAATTTAATATCATTGTATGCTGATTTTTAAATTTAATTGATATGCACCGTTAGTATAAAGATGTTTTATATTGTCAACCAATTATAAATTATCACATCGTTAAAAATATTTGAGTCTTATCATAATTACATTAAAAATCACACATCGAATAATTTGTGACGATTAGTTTATAGTAAATTATTTTTTTACACAGCCGTTATACTAAATTAAACCCTTATTTTTATGATATTATATCTGTTGGATTTTTTATGATACTAAATATTTTACACTAACATTATACTAATTCTTTTTTATGATCTTCTTTTTTTGGATTAGGCTATTAATTCAATTGAACATGAAATGGAATAGGCTTCCATCGCTATAGAACGCTGGTACCAATCTCTTGGGCAACAAAAATGTAAAAAAAAAAAAAACACATTAATAAAAAGCATAATTCTTGTATATGTGAGTAGAAAAGTTGTCCCTTAACTAGTACTCTATATAATTGGGGGATTAGTCATACGACTGTCGGTTATGAGAATACCCTATGTTCCATCCCTGACCTAAAAAAAAAAAAGCATAATTCTCAAAAAAAAAAAAAAAAAAAAAAAAAGAAGAGAGAGGCAATAGAATAAAAATAAGGGAGGAACGAGGACATAAGACAAAGATATAGGACGCTGTTTGCATATTCAGATCTGAGACAAAGCAACTTGGGTGTCCCTACTATTCTTCTTTCTTATTATTAAAAAACTATACTGTGCCCACAATCATCATTAAATGTCTAACGTTACTATTTTCGAAATTCTCTGGAGCCAAACGGCTTTTAAACTTGTCACATGTTCTCTACTTTGTCTCTCTTTTTCTTTCTCTTTCAATGGCATGCAGTGCCAGTTATTGATTGAGTAGATAGCTTTCATTATCATATGCCAACAACATAAATTCTTCACCCCCATCCCTCTCCTCCCACTAGAGATGGGTTGTTTTCTTGCATGTTTTGGTTTATCCAACAAAAGAAAGCGTAGAAAGACTCTCTCCAATGTTCTAGGTAGACACCAAGTAAGCACAACCCCATCTTCAGAAGCTTGCCTCTTGCATTATTTTTATCTTAAATTTGTATTATTTAACAACCACCATGTTCCTATTTCAGTTCAGCTTGATATATTGTTACCAGTTAAAAGGATTGTGTTCTCTTTCATCTTGCAGAAATATGGAAACTATGAAGTTCTAGCCATCAAGGAAAAGTCCATTGTCCCATATTCTGATGTCAGGTTAGAACCTTTCTTCTCTTACCCTTTTCCCTTCGTATTTCATGTATGATAGAATATTTATTTATTTCTTAATCGATTCATTTATATATTTTATTTTTAAGAGACAGAGATGGATGTAAGGAGAAGAACAGTGTCAAAAGCAAGAAGAAAAAAGTTACCTTTAATTTGAATGTACAGATATATGAGCCAAACCCCGCTGCTTATCAGGTATTGGATAATGAGGAAGAAGAAAATGAAAACAAAACTGCAGAACCTAAGGGAGAAGGATCTGCAGCCTTGACAATGAGATACCCTTCTAATTACAGATATTACAACTGCATAGATGGCTGTGATGATGATGAGATAGCCCATGAGGAATCTGATATTGAGGATTATGATGATGATGAATTTGATGATGGTGGTAGTGATGAAAGTTTAGGGAATGATGAGGCTGAAGTATATGATCAAGACACTAAACAGAAAGAGTTGTCAGAGTCATGCTATTCTTCTGTGGCACAAGACTGGATAAAAAGGAATCAGATGCTACTTGCTTCAAATGATACTGAGCTCAAATCCAATTCAAGTGGACGAGACAGAAGCACAAACATGCATTCTGTTCTGATCCCTGTTGAGAACCTAACTCAGTGGAAAGCAATCAAAGCAAAAGTTACAACAAGTAAGCACAGGAGGAAGGAGAATGTTCCATCAGAGGAAAACACAAGTGTGCCCAAAGTCTCCGAAGCAAGCTTTCATTTCTCCCCTTGCAGCTTAGAATCAGATGTCCTTCAATCTAAGCCTCTATTGGGAGAAATTGCAGTTGATGCTAGTCTTTCAAACTGGTTGGTTTCTCCTAATTATGATGTCTCTAAGGTCACAATTCATTGTCAATGATGTGACCAAGACATCGAAGAAAAAAAGAAAATCTAGAAAAATATTAATTCCATGGACTTGACGGAGCAGTGTTTAATTGGTGAAGAATCAAACAGGAAAGTACAATATGATACTACAAGCCTACTGATTATTCATTCAGCAAATCAGTATGAGACAGTTGGGATGATTTCATTGTATTTGTGTGTCTAATTCTTATACTGTGTTTTATTTTGTTTTGTGAATGGTTATGTTGTGATCAATGATTTTATTTGTATGTGTATGTTTTCGTATTGCAACTATACAATTTGAGGTGTTCTCAAATACCATGCTCACATTATGGTACATTGCCTTCCTAGTGACATTCTGCAAAGCAATACTTGAATCAAATAAGAGCTTCTTGTGTAGACAATCTATGCATCATATAGGTTGATATATATAAAAAGTATAACTGAATACATACTCTAGGACCACATGCTGATGCTATGACAATTGCAGAAGCAAAACCAAAGAACCATTTTCAGCAAAATTACTTGAGAATAAATAAATGAATCATGAAAATTTGTTCCACGTATTAATTGGCAAAATCAATGGAAATAAAACCGAGCTATCTCCTCTTTAATTTGAAGCATAATGATTAAATCAATTGAGTGCATAATTCTTATAGAAACAGTATATGCCTCTAAGCATGAAAAAGCTCATTTACATGGAAGCTGTGCTGCTATCAGCTATGTCCAAATCATATTGCAGGAAGCAATGTGTGTACTTTGATCTGCACAGAGAACTCACAAAAGTCCACCAAACACAAGGAGCTGCTTATCTTGGTTACTGGAGAGTTTGTCCCAAATCAGAACAAAGATCAAACATGATGATTCATCATATTTACTTCAAATTCAGATTTCGCAAGCCCCGTGAGTGCTCCTTTGATCGATCCAGCAGAAAGTTTGAGATAGCATATCAAGATGATCTCTACATTATTGTACACATACATGAATCCTCGTCCTCGTCCTCATCCTCATCCTCTGAGTCACTGACATCACTGCACACACAATTGGGAGACAAAATGTGAGATAATTCTGGATATACAACACATCTAGGGTTGATTATCATAATCAAATTTGTTTTGCTACATTGAGGCTGTACTGCAAATGTTTTGAGCTTGTATCCCCATTAGGTAAGAAAACTTCTTTCTATCGTTTTTTCCACGTATACTTACTAGCAGCTCCTTTCATTTCTAACCTTGGTATTAACTACACATCTGATTAAAGAACATATGAAATGGGTGCAATTTTTTTGCTCGAATTTCTTAATTGCTAAGATGGCTTCTATGATATATCTTTAATGCATTGGATTAGTTAGACTGAGCAAACTTTGAGAACATGCAATGAAGGAATGCAGAACAAAATTATCATACAGGGTCAATATAATTCCAATACTTTTTTCTTACTTCTCTTCAAGAATCTAACAACATGCATAGATTAATCTTCACGAACGTTGGACCAATGACCTTGACATTATAAAAAAAATATATTGTCCAAAGCTAAGCAGTGTCAAGAACCCGAATATCATGCATCTCCTTGGATCATTTATGAAGGAGTATTCCACTAAAGTAAAATATGAAGTCATTGCAAATGAAATGCTCAGGTGGTCAAGAGCAAGTAAAGAATGCGAAAAAACATAGCAGAAGAAAAGGTGAGTGAATCCATGAAGGAACATATTGGTCCGAGAAAATGATGGAAATTAGCAGGGCGCTTGTAGGAATAGCAGGAATGGTTAACAAACAATATATCTAAAAAAGAAATCAAATCTATGATTATAAAAGGAAAACTACACAAGTAGCCACATTGATACATCCATAAAGAAAATCACCGTGATATAATAATAGAGGAATTTTTTAATAAAAAAAGAAAAACCACTTTGTAATCAGTGACCCATTTTAGGCATATAAATGATAAATTCAAAGGAGGTATAAATGGACTTTCTTGTCCAAATAGTCATCAAGAAATATGCTTCACTTAGTCAATGAGTCTTCATCATCGTCTTAAAACGGTGGCCTTACTAACGATCAATGCCAGAATAAGAGTTTAAAGGCCTCCATAATTCTTCTCTGATAAGATCTAACCTATGGAGGCAAAAGTCTTCTCTGGTATTTTAAAAGCCTGATAATGTCTTATAACTAATGCAACTTCTTTTTTAATTTTCATTTGTTACTCAATGTTCTTTAATCTTTTTTACTTTGCCATAATTAGAAGTGTTCACACTTTTTTTTGGAACTATCATGACATTAGAAACTTGTTAGTAAATAAGAGAGAACTAAACAGGGGACAAAATATCCTCCACTTAAGAAGAACTGCAGAATAGTTGGCAAATAAGAGTGAAAATGGGAAAACAAACCCCAAAGTGCGTTAACCATATTGAACGTTTGTCAAAGAGAGATCTCTGAAAGTAGCATTTGTTGATTACCACAGAGATGCCCTATAAACTGTCCTCGCCCATAACAAACTTGGTGGAGAGGACTTTAAAATTGCAGGTCAGACTAAGATTTGATATAAACTCTAAGCCAAGACATGATACAAAGGTTAACTTGTATGGTTAATAGCTCTAAAGAAGGCCAAAGGCAAGTTAAGCCATTAATTAACTTGAAATTGATGTTTGTTTTTTAATTTTAAAAAAGCACAAAAATCAAGTTAAAAAACCTAAAGCAGAAAGAGAAGAGGAGGATGAAAAAAGCATGTTCCAATTTCATATCTGGGAAATTTACAGCACTGGCAGAAAAGACCAAGTAAAAACAAAAACAAAAAACAGAAAACAGAAAACAAAAACAAAAGGAGAAGAAAAAGAAGTATGTCTAAAACAAATTAGGAATGAAATGCTGGTTGAAAGAACTTATAAAGACACACAACTAATTATCACCATACAAATATTATAAAAGAACACATAGATGCTACTTATAATGCAACCCAACGACCCAATCAGCTCCTTATTCCTACTTCAACTTGCCATTTCAGACATAGAGTTGAAAGCTGCATCACCTTCTGTTGATTTTGATACCCTTACAACAAATTATAGGTAATTTGAAATGACAAATGGTCATCAGAAACACAACTCCACGCTCCAAGCAGAGCTAACTCCCATGGCCGAGAATCCTAGTTCAGACTTCACTTATTATTGCATAAAAGTAGCTTATTTACCAAAAATTCCATATGCAAAATTAGATTAACGGAGAAGTCATTATTACTTCTCACAATACAAATTTAGCCAGAAAGATCCTTTATCATTTCACCACTTGCACTAAATTAGCATAAACACAACTATTTCAACTTTTTTTTATCCATTTTTTCATCAATATACAACTGAACTGGAATAGAAACAAAAAACAAAACTACAAAAGGTTTCAGTTATAGCAGGTAACAAAAATACAAACAAGTTGATAAAGAAACCTATAAAATAAAACAACAAATATTAAACTCTCGAATCAAACAATGATGTAATTGTAATGCAAATGAGCAAAATTTAGCGCACACAAGTTACCTTGGCACGTATTCCAACACCTCAACAAGCTTGTTTCCATTTTTATCGTTCCACTGCACTTTCCTACGTGTCTTATCTGATTTCCGTGACATTCCTCCAATTCGTGGTGGCAACAAAGAATTAGAATCACTATCTTCTTCACCATTAGTATGACCTTCAACCTTGCCAGCATCTAAAGAAGCCACAGCCACAGGATTATTCACACATCCATTAACATCCTTGGTGGACTCAGTATCATCCATCAACAATAACACTCTTCAAGGGGAAAATAGAAACAATCAACCCGAAATTCAAGGAAATTCTGGAATTTGAAAGAAACCCATTTGACCCATTTGCCTCAAAATCACATCCCAACTCCTAAGTCTCACCAAACATCTAAACTTTGGAGGAACCAAACAAAGAGGTCAACGCAGAGAAAAACAGGGGAGACACAATGGAAAAGGAACCAAAAAGTTAACCAGACCCAGATAGTGCAAGAGCAGGGAGAGAATCTGAGTGTTAAGAAAAAGAAAAAGAAGAATAAAATTAATGGTTGCAAAGTGAAAAGAATCCACGACTAGAATCGGAATTGATGCAGCACGTTGAGTACAAACAATCGATACGTTCAAAAAATAATATAAGAACAACAAAAATGGATAACTTGCAGATCACACAGCTCAGTTCAGTCCAGTTCACACAACAAGTTTCTGCAATTAAAAAATCACCGCACGCTCTGAATTTGAGTCATAGAAAGATTTGCAAAACAATAATACATAGCAATAAAAGGTGAAGTGCGTTTACTTTTTGTTTTTTCGTTTTTGTTTCTTTAGTAAAAATGTAAAATCCTCGTTAGTTATTGATTTAGTGGTGCTATAACTTATAAACGGATTGTTTCAGTGGATTACTATCTTTGTCTTATCTTCTATCTTATCTTATTTTATCTTATGGAAAATTACTTAACTTTAGGAGTATACTATTTTGTTATAAATTATAATAGTCAGTTTGTATTTGTTACACACTTGATTAGATTATCAATAACATAGATTATAACTAGTTACTAAATAACTAGTATCTGAATCCTAGTTCATGAAGAACTAACATTTGAATCTTTATTTCTATTCTTTTCATCTCTCTGTTTTCTTTTAAATTTATGATATGTTATCAACACTATCAAATCTCTAACGATGTAGTAAAATCCTTCATGTTTTGTTTCAGGAAAGCACGACACTCGAGAGTCATGGCTTAACCAACTTAGTAAAGCACGACACTTTAACGATTGTATGCTAGAAACCCTAGTTGACACCCTAAGGGTACACTGTTTATGAAAATTGTTGGAATTCAAGTGTGAGTGGTTAAGTCCCACATTGGCGTGATTTTCTTCCTCTAGTTAGGCATAGTCCGAATTAGCTCGTCAGTGGTAGAAGCTGGTTCATCAGCTTAAGAATGAGCTAAATAAAGGATATATAAGAGAGGTGACCCATATACCTAATGCCGGGTGGAGATATGGTGTCCTGATCTCTTGGCGGTCATGGTCATTAGCCCATTATTGCTCCCGGTGCTCCCCGACTCCCCAACAAAAATGATGTGAATGCAATATATGGATACCTAGGTGAGAATGTGGATGTTTGGCATTGTATGATTGGTTAGGATGAGAATGTACCAGTGTCGACTTTGGATGTTTGTGCATTATATAGTTGCCAAAGTAGCGAGCCTCGTGGTTAGCAGTCATGCGAGGTTGGTGTACCCGGGTACAGGTGCGAAATATGGAGAGGGACGATTCTGGGAACCTTGAGGATGTAGTCCGGTTCGGAATGATCTCTGATGACCGAGTGATTTGCACCCACCGTGTCGTGATCCCCATGGGAGTCTGACTATCATGACATCTAGCCCTGAGTATTCCAGACACGGGTGGATCTTTCGAGAGGCGACCAAGATACCCCTATTGGAGTTGAGCTCATAGCGGGAAGCACCCTCATTGGTCACGACGAGCAGAACAGTTACCTGGACAAACCAACTGTCATTCTATGGGTGAAGGAAGACCCGAGAGAGAAAGAGAATGTCTGGGAACAGTATTCCCTGTGAGAGAGATCGATCGACATGCATATAAGTGTGGCTCCTTAGAGGAATGATCCTAGATATATAATTTGTGGATGTTTGTCAATGATTGACTTGAAAGATGCTTGATGTTTGTATTTATGTGCTATTTGATAACATGTTGTATTGTGTCCTTATCCCCTTTTACGACAGGTTAGTGTACTTATCTTCCTTCTTTCCATATCTTTCTATGTATGTATATCTATACGGTAGATGAGCATTAACAATCAGATGGATACGACGGCGTGGCAGGATTATCGACCACCACATTATCTATAGAAGATCACGCCCAGAGTCGGCATGGTTGACAAAGGCAGGAGGAAAAGGAGCGTTCAGACTATGTGTGGTTACTGTCATTACCAGGTAGTGATGAGCAGTGACGAGTCTATGTGGGAGCCGTGGGCCAAAGTTTACAGACGCGGGTTTGACGAGGGTGAGGGTAGTTCCAGACGCCCACACCACTGAGGGTATGGATTTGTCGGGTTGTGTCTATAAGGTGAGTGCATCTGTGAGTTTTTTTGTTTTTTGTTTTTCTATGTATTTCGTCGAGAGTCGGGCTGGCTAAGTTTAGGACCTTTTCTTTACCTTTTCTATGACCAGGTTATGTATCTTTTTTTTTTTTTTTTGGTGTCTATATAGTCCTTCTAGGTTAATGGTCCCTATGTTGGGACAAAACACATTGATGATGAACAATGTATATATTGTATATATGTTTGAATATCGTTGTTTATCCATGTTCAATTGTTTTAAATTCTTTACAACTTTTATTATTATAATATTTTCGCATGTAATAAAACGCGTTAACGTTAATGACCAGATTAAGATTTAGTTAATTAGTTTTTTCTTTGATGGGACATCGGGGTGTCTCAGTACTAAAGTACCCATTTTTGCAGCCACGCCCATTAAATTTTGCTGGTAATTACCCCGCCCTCATACCCATACCCATCAAGCGGGTAATTACCCTTCCCATCATGGATATTTTCTGCTGGAACCTATTCGGTCTAATACCCATTGGAGCACGGTTGCGAATCTGGTCTCCTGATTCACGAAGCTATGGTAGTGTTGGACGAGGTGCTATGCCGGAGGCAGAGAGGGTCATGGTGACCGACGAAACATGGCGGTTACAGACTTGTTGTGGTTGTCGTTTGGGTCCTGCTCGTGGGGAGCTCTACGCGATGATCTTGGTTGGAGTGTGGCACTACGAGGGGTGTGTTGACGGGGACGAGGCAGAGTTGCGATTGCTACCAAGTTGACATGGTGGAGAATGACGGCACGATTGAGACAGGTTCTGAGTCATGAAGGAGGTGACGCGGCGACTGTTAGTGGTGGTGTTGCAATGGAGACATGGATGATTTAGGTCTACAACCGAGAATGAAAAAGATCATGCAACGATGGATGGTAAGAGGGGGTGGGAAGGGGGAAGGGATATTTTAGTTAGACTACCCCCAATTTGGTCCCTGAGAAAAACACTCGGGTCTGAAATAGTCCCTAACCAAAAAAAATTATCCGTTTAGTCCTTAAGAATGTATTTCCGGGACAGATTAGTCCTTCCGTCAGTTGACCACCTTTGATCGCAGGTAAAATGCTGACGTGTCGGTTCCTATTTCGCATGTGGCAAAACGCATGTCGTTTTTCCTTCTCCTTCTTCCTTCAGCTTCTGAGTTTGCTCCTGAACCAACCAGGGAATCATGTTTCTTCAAACACTTCAGCAAAATATAATTTCTAACCCCTCTTAAATAGAATCAAATGATGCAGAGGAAAGCAAACTCAATCCTTAGCATCATGTTACAAACAAATTTGGATTCCTTCTTTATCTTGAAGTGAAGGTCACGAACAAAAGAAAAAAGAAAATACAAAGCTCTTCCACTCCTTCACTTTGCTCCACACTTTGCTGCCTGACATCTCCCCGGAGGAACTCTAATCACTGACCCTTTGACAAGAAGCTTTGTTAATGGCATTCAGTTTCTAACCCTAATAAAATTATTGACATTAATCATAAATCTAACTCAAATCATGTCAGGGTATTCATCATGGTAACTGCGGTCTCTGCCACCGCCATAATCGCCTCCTCCATAGCCACCTTCACGACGGCTACAACCATATCTGCCGCCGCCGCCACGGCTGAATCCACCACCACCGATGCATCAGATCTGGAATAAAATAGAAAATAAACTAAAGCAAGAACTAAATCTGAATCGTGTCAGATCTGATGCATGTAGGAACAATCAGACCTTCGACAACCCCACAGTAGCAAGTTTTCGCATCCCTTCGTTTTTTCAAGTCCATAAAGGAACTTGATGAAGAAATCCCAGGCGCGCCTCCCGTCACTTTGATACACGTCTTTTTTTTTTGGGGTTGCCGATGATTCAAGATGAGGGGTTGAATAATATCCCACTGTGAAGAAATCCTATGGTGCCTCCCATTGTTAGCTGATCTTGGATTGCCCAACGAAGAAGAAGAAGGTCACGAGCCCCACTAACCAAACTCAGAAGCTGAAGGAAGAAGGAGAAGGAAAAACGACATGCGTTTTGCCACATGAGAAATAGGAACCGACACGTCAGCATTTTACCTGCGATCAAAGGTGGTCAACTGACGGAAGGACTAATCTGTCCCGGAAATACATTCTTAAGGACTAAACGGATAGTTTTTTTTGGTTAGGGACTATTTCAGACCCGAGTGTTTTTCTCAGGGACCAAATTGGGGGTTTAGTCTTTTAGTTAACAAGTTAAATAAGTTGGAGGAGGGAGGTGGGAATATCAATTAGAGGTGGAAAAACTAAATGCCATGCAAAGAATAGCATTGAACAATTAACATCCAAAGTGGACCATTACATACAATTCACCATGAATTACTTCTATATTTATGTAAGAAGGGTCATATCTCAAAGTACTTATAACCATTAACATGTGCATTGTTGCCATTGGTTCAGATCGCTTTTAATGGTATGGGATGAGAGGGTTCCTTCAAACAGAAGAAGGCTAAATTATTAGAATATTAATAAAAATGAAAACTTTCCAATATGAGAATATTTTCATATTATTTTTCAAAATTCCCATTTTTCCATTTTATTGGACCAACTTTCCTCACTGCACGCGCGCGCGCGTGTGTGTATATATATATATATATATTTTTTATTTTTTATTTTTTTTTTTGAAATGTGCTTAGAAAAAAATTGAGTTCTCTCCATTCTTTTTATAAACCTAAATTTTATTAACAGAATAAATGTATAAGAAGGGAAGTCAATTTGAGGAGTGCTGACTTATACGAAGGAAAAAGTATACATTTTAAAAAATAATGTGAACATACATATATTTTACGAAATATTTTTTATAAATATTATAATAATTTTACCAACCAAGAATGGGAAAGTAATAAATTATCCCAGAAACGGTAAAATGATAGAAAAGATGTAGGTTTTCATTATGTGCTATCCCCTACAGGTGAGTTAGCTAGTTTGCTTTTAAATGATTTTTCTAGGGTCCCCTTGCCCCGCACTGTTATTGTCCTGTAAGTTTTGTGGTTTTTGGGCCTTTTAGTCCCATTTTAAGACAAAAAAAAAGTAAGAAAAATAAAATAAAAAAGATGTTGTCTAAAAATCATTTCCCTAAAAATGTTATACCATCCAAAGAGATAATGATTAATCTATATCATATTTGCTATATACATCACTTCAAAGCAATGTTTTAAAAATCGGTTCAACCGGAAAATTGGAAAAGGAGCAGTTCAAGGTTCAACCGGTTCAATCAGTTTAATCGATGATCGAACCGGTATATATATATATATAGAGAGAGAGACACACACATACACACATTTAAGTTAGGAGTATGTTAATTTTACTAGATAATATGTCCTAATTGATCAAGCTAGTTAACCAAATATGCATATTGAGTGGATTCAAATCACTCAAGTTCTGGAGTCCCCAAATAAATCGGACCAAAGTCCCAAAGTATGTTCCATTTTTTTAAAAAAATTAAAACAATGAACCGACCAGCCTTTAAAACCGTTTTCACGTTTGTTTAACCGGTTTTAGACTGGTTGAACCGGGTTTTGGTTGACATTGTCTAGTCACACCGCTTTTCCAGTTTTCGAATGTAACCGAAACCAAAGAAGGCACCGGATCGGTTCGACCGGTTTTTAAAATACTGTTTCAAAGTAAGCTCAAAAAAGTGTGGTGTTTGGGTTTGGTTTGGGTTCTAATTAATTGAAGTGCTGCGGTTGGTGAGATATAGTGCTTTATGAATGTTTGGTCTCCTTTTTGACATATCATCAACTAGGGGCATTTACTTCCTCCTATGTATCGCATGATCTGGATTTGTTTTTTGGGTTCCTTGTTGATAACTTGATAGTATTTTTACCTGGTGGGAGGCTCTAATTTTTGGGCTGATTTAAGTTTGGGTATTTGTCTTTTATGGCAGTTCGGGTGTTAATTTCTTCATGTATTTGTTAGCTTTTTGGGAAGTCCGCAAATGGTGCTTACTGGTTACGTCACTAGTGCAGAAAAGGGATTCTACATCGGAGTTTACATATCGGTTTAGTAGAAACCGATGTGTAAAACGAGGCGGTGACATTTTTGAAATTAAAACGAAAGTATTACACATCGGTTTAGAGAATAACCGATGTGTAAAACTTTTCCACATCGGTTATTTATAACCGATGTGTAAAATTAAAATAAAAAAAAATAAAACTCGGAATTTTTAACAATCAAGATCGGTTCTTTTTGAACCGATGTGTAAAATGGTGAGTAACCACATCGGTTTTTATTTAACCGATGTATAAAATTATAAATAAAAAAAATAGAAATTAAAATTTTACTTTTACACATCGGTTTTAAATAACCGATGTATAAAATTTAAAAAAAAAAATTGGGAATTAAAAGTTTAAGGTTTACACATCGGTTTCAGGATAACCGATGTGTATAATATGGTTAACCACATCGGTTTATGGCATAACCGATGTGTATCTGCCAATTTTTATTCTGCTTCCGCGCGTATCCCTCCATTCTTCGGTTTCGAGTTTTGCTTGAACCCTAAAACAGAAAACACCCTTTGCTCGCTTCATTCCTCACCTTGTGCTTTACCTTTGCGTTTGGATGCTCGCCCTCACCTCGCTCTGTCCGCTTGCCGCCATTGCTTCATTCTCTGGTGAGTGCTTCCTCCATTTTACTTTGCTTCACTTTCCCTTCACCTTGCTTCATTCTCCGGTATTCACTTTGTTCAGTTTGTTGTTGTGGTTCATTCACTGATGTGTATGGGTAATGGATTCACTTTGTTCAGTTTGTTGTTGTTGTTCATTCATTGTTATGTTGTTTCGTTTTTTTTTCTACCAAGATTGCACGGTACTCATCTCCTCTCTCGCTAACGCGCCTCCTCCGCTTCGCCTCCGCTTCGCTTCTTCTCTCCCTCCCATCTCTCGTCTCTCAAGGCGTGAAAGGTATTTTTCTTTTACTTTTTTGTTTATAGTTCTATCTCTGTCTCCTAATGTATGATATGGTTGTGGTGATGTGGGGTTTACGGAAGAAAGGGATAGAGCTTCTTTTGAAGATCTTGTGAAGGTTTTCTTTCTTGGGTCTTGGGAAGATATAGATAGGGAAGGTCTTAGAAAGACACCATTTGGAGTTCCCGTGTCCTTTTTCCCTTTTTCCCTTTCTTGGTTGTTCTGTCATGGCGTGACCACCATCACGGCTAGGCCGTGATCAGTTCCGCCTGTGAGGGTCTAGTTCGATTGGCATGTCACGGGCCGTGATGGCCATCACGGCCAGTGCCGTGATGGGTTCTTCCTTGGAGGTTACATTATCGGTTTGTCCGTCATCACGCCGTGACCACCATCACGCTTAGGCCGTGATCGATTCGATGTGAGGTCTGGTTCGGTTGGCATGTCACGGCGGTGATGGCCATCACGGCCAGGCCGTGATAGGTTCTGCTTTGGAGGTTGCTTCACTGGTTGGTCTGTCACGGCCGTGACCACCATCACGCGGCTAGGCCGTGATCGGTTACGCTGTGAGGTGTCTGGTACGGTGACATGTCACGGCCGTGATGGGCATCACGGGATGGCCGTGACCGATTCCGACTTTTCCATTCTTTCTTTTAAGCTATACTCGATCACGGCCGTGATGGCTTTCAAGGCTAGGCCGTGAAGGGCTCTGTTTGGCTAATTTTCTTCACTTTTCAAGCCCCATCTTCATGCAAGCTACATAATAGTAAAGCCTTAGTTTCCCGTTTGAGATGCAATACTAATGAGCGTACGTGTACGTGCTTAATGTACCGCTCATTGTGTTGGATCTTGAATTGTCCAAAGTTGGACAGTTTGGGAAAAAACTTTTTCTTAATTCAGTTAAAATAGTTATTCATTGGTTCTAATGTTATATACTTGATGAAAGTTCGGATTGATACATTTCCTTTCGTTCTCCGGGTGCATACTTTATGGTCGTCGCTGAGTCCATGCATTTCTCTAGTTCGAAAGATAAAAACCCTGTTATGGCATCAGTTTCATACTTTGGAATCATTGAAGAGATATGGGAGGTTGATTACACAAAGTTTAGAGTACCTGTTTTTAAATGTCAGTGGGTCGACAGTAACAATGGTGTGCAAACCGATGAGTTAGGATTCAAATTGGTGGACCTTAGTAAGGTAGGTAATAAAGAGGAACCTTTCATCATGGCATCCCAAGCAAAACAAGTGTTTTATATCCGTGATCCTTCTAACAAAAGGTGGTCAGCGGTTCTCCAGGGAAAAAACATGTATAACGGTAGTGAGGGAAATCACGATTCAACTCTTGATATTTCTGATACTCCTTCTTTCTCAACACGAGTGCCTAAGTTCAATGAGGAAAATGAAGTGGATGATGTACATGCTACTCGTAATGATCACCAAGAAGGGTTATGGGAGAACTTTACTAATTGACCACAAAGTAAGTTTAGTTTGATATTACCATCAAGTTTGGCATATTATGTGTTTACGTTGATATTTATAAGTTATGTTTATGTACGTTGATCGATATTTATAAGTTATGTTTGATATTTATCCCGACATACTAACAAGGTTTTTTTTTTGTTTTGTGTTTAAACAGTATACATGGCTGATCATGAGGATACACCTCCTTCATGCAAGCGGGTCGAGACCCCGTCTCCGGTAGAAAGGGTAGACGTGCCACACGGATGAGGCATTTGACTGCCAACCGTGGGTCAAATCAGAGGATAAGAGTAGATTTTGATGATAACCTCAAACCTATTGGGCCAATGGAAGATCGGTTTACCAGTTTTGTGGCGACCCTTGCTAGGAACAGGCCTAGTATACTCATTGATAGGTGGAGAGATGTACCGGCGGACGTGAAGGAGCGAGATATGGGAGAGTATTTTGGTATCTATACTTCTACGTCCCGTGTTTGTCTCGTATCTACTTTATTTTTATCTTAATAATATCATACAAGATAATTCGTTGATTCTTTTGGTCTTAATGTAGTTGACATTTGACATACCGGATACATACGCTATGAAGAAGCGTTTCTTGAAGTATCTTTGGAGAGCGTTGGAGGGGTTTTAAGGCCGACACTGGGCGGATACTATATATTCGGTCCAAAAAGTAAAAAGAACCCACTTGAGGTGTATCCGTTTCTTGACAAGGCGACGTGGGATCGCTTTGTTCGGAGCCGACGTGATCCCACTTTTCGGGTTAACTTATTTGATTTGTCTCTAAATTTATGTAATTGCATTAATTTCATTTACTTATGTAATTTAATTGTCTTTTATTTATAACAGGAGAAGAGGAAAAAGGGGCAGGAAAACCAAAGCAAGAATGTCTACCCCCATGTCATGTCTCGTGGGGGATATAAAAAGCTTGTTAAGAAAATGGTTGAAGAGGAAAAGAAAGCACGTCGGACGGCAACATCTCAAAGGCGGATCCTAATGCTGAAAATCTTCCAGAGGTTGTTGATCCACCTCCACCCCCACGCCATCGTTCATGGAAGAGGGGCCGACAAAGAAAAACGGGACAATATACATCCGAGGAGGCCCGCCAAGTAGCTGAGAGGATTGTAAGTATAGTTTGTTGTAATTGTCATTTTAAGATTGTTACCGAATTGTAATGTGACCTGATATTTTTATGTGATAGGATGCCTTGGATGATCAGCTAACCCAAGGAACCTTTGTTCCTAGAGGACGCAATGATATCTTATCTACTGCCATCGAGTAAACCTGACCACCCGGGCCGTGTCATTGGTGTTGGATGGGGAGTCGGCATTCGCCAATACCATGGTTCATCTTCACACCAATGCCACAGGGATTCGGTTGCAGATAGAGCATAACTAAAACAGGAGATTGCAGCTGAGCTTCGACAGGAGATGAACGAGCAGTTTGCCCAGCAGATGGCAATATTTACTTCTTTGTCCCAAAGAGAGATGACAGTAGGTGTCCAACCCTCTGTCCAACCCTCTCGTCCATGTGAGCACTAAGGGCTCATGTGATCCTCCTCATCATCCCGAAAATGATGATGATGTCGCTGATGATGATGATGATGATGATGATGACGACCACTGATAGGTGTGAGCTGTATGTTGATGATCATCATCATCATCGCCGCTTAGTGGCATTGGGTAGGGCATATAATAAGTTAGGTAATACCATACACCATCGGTTATTACCTGGATGATCATCCGAGTGTGTCTGTTGAGATTATTCGAGATGCTGATGCTCGAGTCCCCGTGCCCACCGAGGAGGTTCAAACAAGTGGGTCGGGGCCCCGAATCTTCATCCTCCGGCCAAGAAGACTGGTCAGCCTTTCTTGTTGCATCCGAGGTATTCGGTTAGTTGTGTTTTTCTATATTCATAGTTGAAATATATTTATTATTGTTTAAAGATAATGCTTTATTTGTATTTGTTATAGGATGTTGGAAATGATATTGTGCCTAAAAGGTCGGATCTAGGAAGACCGAGAGATGTCTGCTCTGTCAAGGTATTCATTTGACCATTTAGTTCATAACGAATTAAATAACTTAATTATCCGTGATTACTAATATATATCTATGTTGTTTAGGGGATCGACAAAGGGGCACCTGGCCATGGTGATGTTTTCAAAGATCTTGCTATACGAGGTTGTCACCATGGAGGATGATGCGGCATTGGTAACGTTGGAACATGATGCCACCCGTGAATCTGTATATACCAAAGAAAGAACTTATGGAGATGGCACTCAATAAAGAAATGGCCAGTTCGCACACATATCGTTTTGGTGCACGTAAGTACATTTTATTTATAAGTTAAGTACGTAATTAATTTTTAAATACAATGATAATTAACATGTTTTTCCAATATATTAGGTATCTGCATCGTATGTTAGTCGATCAGGGTAACCTCGCCCTTTATGGGTTCATTGACCCCATGTTCATTCAGGGTGATGTTCTCGTAGCATCGGAAGACCCTGTCACTACCATACGTGATATACTTGCCCGAGACGATCATCAATTCTATCTTGCGCCTTATCTCAATAAGTAAGTACCGGTTATTAATTTAAGTATAACTATATATGACTTACAAATCACTAATTGTTCCGCAAATACAGCAAGCATTGGCAATCTGTTGCTCTTGTACCCAAGAATGAACGCGTCGTGGTCTTCTTCCGCTCATTGGGACATAAGCGTGAATGAACTGAAGACGATCATCGAAACGTAAGCGTTAAAATACTTTATAATCAGTAATGCAGTTGTTTTAATTATCTAAAATCTATTATATATACTTTAATTAATGTTTTTGTCATGATAGGTCTATTAATGCATCCCACATGCAGCGTGGTGAAAGGCGTGCTCGGGCTATCAGATGGATTATTCCCAGCGTAAGATATTTATTAGTTCAAATGCATCAAATGCAGTGGGTACAATAATTGATTTCTATTTTATTTAATTCCTCATATTCTAATTGGGTTTCATTTGTACGTAGTCACGTATACAACGTGGGTCATGGGAATGTGGCTACTATGTGATGCAGTGGATGTTGGAAATTATCTCCTCCGGGATCACTGAAAGATGGAGTGAGGTAAATGTTAATTGACACAATTAGAAGTAATAGTATAGATTCGTTATATGTTTTATGTTAGTTTATTACTTAAAAGATATAATCTTTTGTCCAATTAAACTTGCAGATATTCAACAATCCATCTCCATTGTCTGGTTCTGACATCAACATCATAAAGAGGCGTTGGGCAACTTTCTTTCTTGAAATGTACCACTCATAGTTTGTATATATGTAGTTAGTTTAAAAACTTATCATATACTAGCTATAGTGTACGTACCTTTGACTGATGATATGTATTAGTGCTCAGGTCTGGTTCAATTCTTCTTCTCTCGTGTTTTGATGTAGCTTTGATAAAGTGTTGTTTTCATTCATTCGAAATTAATTAGGCCCGATGCCCTCTGTTTTCGATTCTGTGCTCACTAGTCATTTGATGAAATGTCAGTATTTTTAACCATATGTGTAAGAGCTAATTGGCTGTGCTAAGAAAATTGAATGAAGTATGTTTTGCTTTTGAATGATTGTGTCAAAACTGGTTTGGTGTTCTGTTGTTGTTTCTTGTTTGATCAGAATGCTTCTGGTTTGTTTATTGATCTGCATTAGTGAAAACAGGAATGATTGAAATGTAAATAATAGATTAAAAAAATGAGATTTTACACATCGGTTCTAAATAACCGATGTGTAAACTTGACTTTCTACATCGGTTTTGCATAAAACCGATGTGTAAATTTAACTTTACACATCGGTTCTTTGGAAAACCGATGTAGAAAGTCAATTTTACACATCGGTTTTAACAAAAACCGATGTAGAAAGTTAAATTTCCAACTGCTTATCAATTGCTAAATTAATTTTACACATCGGTTAGAATAAAACCGATGTTTAAAATATACTTTACACATCGGTTTTAAAACCGATGTGTAAAGTGGCAATAAACCACATCGGTCGTTTCCACATCAGTTTCAAAACCGATGTAGAAAGCCAAAAATAACCGACGTGGAATCCCTTTTGTGCACTAGTGCGTTGTGGTGTAATATTTGTAGAGGAGTGCTAGCAACGTACTCTCTAACATATTCTTTTCAACACACACTCTCTTATTGGTTGAAATACGTGAGTCCTGCAAAAATCAAATGGGATCCACATGAATTTCAACCAATAAGAGGGATTATGTTGGAAAGAATGTGTTAGAGAACGTCTTACTAATATTTCTCATCTTTTTATTCCTTTCCTTTTCTTGTTGCCGACTTGGTCCCAGGCTTGATGGCAACAAAAATGTATATTGGGATTGAAAATTGTGTAATTAATATTATTCTTTCTTTATACACATAAATTGCAATAGATTACAATATTATTGTTTTTACTTGGAAAATCAGTACACATACAACAATATTTATTTGATTGAAACTCGCAAAAACCTAAGATGTGTTTTTGATTTGGTACTCTCCCTAATTAGTCACGGGATCGAGTGAGTCCTCGAAGTATCCTCACGGCTTAGATCTTTTGGACCCGTTATGGGACTGATCTTCAAGTCGGCCGCACGGTTAGTAAAGCCTGATCAAGAGTTGTTGCATACTCAATTATTGAACTCGGACAGAGCCCGAACGATTCATCCTTAGGTAGCAATGCGTTAACCACTTGCACTCAACCACTTGGTTCTAAGATGTGTACTTTGAATTTGTCCTTGAAGAAACAAAAAAAATATGCATGAATAAGAATTAAAATTGTGATTGTGATTTGTGAAGAAAAGCAAATATTAATTATATATTTTCTGAAATAAATAAATTATTGAACTCATTTATTTGGTACAGGAGAAAGAATTAGATGATATACATTCCATACATGTAATCTTTATCGGTGAACTTTCTTGGGTCCTTAAGTTGGAAGAACCGGTGCTTGGGAAAAACCAATCGATGCAGGGGGTGCTTGTTAGGCATCCCAAAAGTGGGGAGTGCTTCTACAAGCACCCAGATCTTATGAATTTTTGACACTCATTTCCTTTTTTTAAAACAAATAAAATTGTAAGGATGTGTGGTTATCAGTGGGGTTCATTTAAGAACTTTTAAGAAATTGCTATCGCACCAGTCCACTATTATCAAGCCGCACCAGTTCCACCGCCGCACCAGTTCACCACAGTAACATCCAGCCTTCCATTACGTGCTACTGACTTGGCCACTCTTCTCCTCAATCCACTTTCCTCTCACTCACCATCCATCACCATCTTCATCTCCTCCACAAACAGTCATCACACATTCGCCACTGTCACGCCGTAAGAGCTCCACCCACCAGAACAGCAACACATAACCTCTTGGACTACCGTGAATATAAGTGAACTGCAGCATCACCGATCATCACCTTCACGCGGACCAGAACAACAACTTCCTCTTCCATCCAATCACCACCGTCACAGAGCAAACACCGACGTCGCAACATCACCGCGTCATACAACCTCCGACCACCACAAACAGCACTCCTGTGTCGCCAGCTGTCGCAACCGTCATGTTCGGGTGCCACGATAAAAAAAAGAAGAGGAGTCGCCACCATATTTTATTTTAGGAAAAAACTTGGAAAAACCAAATATTAAAGGAAACCGGTCTCCTTTTTAAACAAAAAATTTAGCACCCTACACCGCCCGTCCTAAGACGATACCTCAAGTTAATTTTGCAAACGTATTACCGGGTGCGATAAGAAATTCAAAGCCATGTAGTTCTAGTATAAAATATTTGTTTGGTTAGATTTTTTAAAAAATTTATGAAAAAATAGGGGTGTAAGCGGATCCAATCCGATTTGTGAATCCGATGGATCGGAACCAATCCGAACCGATTTTGGTGGATTGGTTCGGATCAGATCGGATTTAAAAACTGTTGAATTTGAAGGTTTTTAGGTAGGGAAAGAGCAAAAGAGAGAAACAAACCAACAAATAATAAGACTGATATTGAATTGATGTAATGATGATGTGATTACAAAAGACAACCCAATAGTCCTATTTATACTAAAAGTAGAATCATAATCTTAATCAAATAGATAATCAAATCAAAATATAAATAAGAAATAAATCATAAGAGATTATCTAGGATATTCTAAGATATGTTAAGATATGAAATGATATTATCAGATATTTCTCCGATTTTCTAACACTCCCCCTCAAGGTAAAGCTTACTAAGCTCTAAGCTTGTTATACGAAAATGTACAATGCATATTCCCCCTCAAATTAAAATTTAAAATAAAAAACCGAGCTCCACGAAAATAATGGTTGGAAAGCAACTCAACAATGTTGGAGAGACCAGAGAGAGTTACTGGAAAGATAACTTAGCAAGATAGCTGGAATGATCACCAACCTGACAGAAACTTCTTGGCAGGCAATCTAGCAGCAAGGTCCGAACTTCTCAAAACCATATTTAGAAGCTTCAACAACAATATCGGAGACCCAAATTATTTCAAATTGAAATTAAGTTAGACAATTACTTCCGGGACTGAGACGATGCCAGTGCATCTGGGACAAGAGGCCAAGGCTAGTACATCTGGAAGAAAGACGGGCCAGTGCATCTAGGAAAAGAGTCGGGACAATGAGTTGGGCTAGTGTGAGTCATAGCCAACATAAGTCAATCATCGACGGAAATAGAAGTCACGACTAATATGACTCATATGTGGGAAAAGAGTCACCACAGGAATGATCGTCGGTGGAACAAAAGTCATCACTAATATGATTCATCCATGGGAAATGGGTTACCACTGGAATGATCGTCGGTGGGAAGAGAAGTCATACTGGTATGACGGGGAGTCCTTAGGAGTATCTGAGGAGGTAGAACTAGCCATGGGTCAGAACACAAATGCAAATAACCGAAATCACAGGTACCTGAACCATACAACACACAGGGACATTGCTCAAAAGAGGTCCGATGAAGGAGGAGAGCACAGATCCAGAGAGAGCAGGGAACGACGAGTTCAGCACTGGAAACGGTGGCCGGAACAGTGGTCGGGCGTGCCGTGTCACGCGCTGGTGAAAAGGAAGCGCGTGCGGAATAATGTATGGCTAAGAAGATGATTAGAATTCCTTCATACTTATCGGAACTCCGCAACGGAATAGTGACGAGACAGGTCACGGAGGATGGTACCTTTGTCTGGCTCTAGATACCATGTTGAATCAGAAGGTTTTTAGGTAGGGAAAGAAGAAAAGAGAGAAACAAACTAAGAAATAATAAGACTATATGACTGATATTGAATTGATGTAATGATGATGTGATTACAAAAGACAACTCAATAGTCCTATTTATACAAAAAGTAGAATCCTAATCTTAATCAAATAGAGAATCAAATCATAAAATATAAATAAGAAATAAATCCTAAGAGATTATCTATGATACTCTAAGATATGCTAATATATGAAAATATATTATCAGATATTTTTTTGATTTTCTAACAAAAACCACTGATCCGAGCAAGGTCGGTTCGTGTCTCGGATCCTACAAATATGATCCGATCCGAACCCTATAAATATTTATTTTAAATTATTTTATATACATATATATAATTATATATATATATAATATAATTAATAATTAAATATGTGTATTTTATTTTTTTTCTTCTGTTTTTTCTATTTTTTATTAATTTACGAAGTTTTAATAAAAAAATAATAATAATGGGTAATCCGATGACCTGGTCCGAACCTATTGTGATTGGTTCAGATCGGATTCGTAGCTAAAACATACTCACATCCGAACCGATCCGTTCGGATGATAAAACACTCTAAATCCGAACCGGACCGACTCGATTACACACGTAGAAAAAATGATTTTTATTTTAAAAAGGATTTTCAACTTTTATGTATATCATTTTTAAGGATTTTTGAAAATTTGATTTTTATGTGACTTTTAACATTCTAAAAAAAAGTCAAAACACGGCTTTTTGACCAAACTGGGTTCCTTTTAGAAACTATTTACCAGTTTAGAGTTGTTCTGAAACTATTTATCAATGAGGGGTCCTTTTGGACACGTGGCATATTTTATTTTTTTTCACTCTGACGGGTCAAAGGCGCCAGTCTAACTGGCGCCGTCAAAGGCGTCAGTCAGACTGACGCCTACCAGTATTAAAAAAAAAGACAATTGATAGCAATAATAAGAGATATAAAAAAATAATAGTAATAACAATTTACACCAATAAATATTCATCAATTATTACAGTAGTAAAATTTTTTTTTACCTTGTAATAGCATTAATGTCATCGTTACATCCTATACTTATAGTATAATTTTTTTTTAGCAGTGTTCCATTAAAATTGCTAGTAACTTTTTTTTAATTCTTACAAGGTACATTTTTTTTACTACTGTAATAATTGATGAATATTTATTGGTGTAAATTGTTATTGCTATTATTTTTTTATGACTCTTGTGATATTATTTTTTACTTGCTATTAGGGGATTTTTTTTATTGCCTCTTGTTTTAAATAAATACTTTATCATTTATGTCATCGTTACTCCCTATACTTATAGTATAATTTTTTTTTAGCAGTATTCCTTTAAAATTGCAGGTACTTTCTTTTAATTCTTACAAGGTAATTTTTTTTACTACTGTAATAATTGATGAATATTTATTGGTGTAAATTGTTATTGCTATTTTTTTTATGACTCTTTTGATATTATTTGCTACTTGTTATTAGGAGATTTTTTTTATTGCCTCTTGTTGTTTTAAATAGATACTTTAGCATTAATGTCATCGTTACTCCCTATACTTATAGCATAATTTTTTTTTGTAGCAGTGTTCCTTCTGAATTACAGGTAACTTTCTTTTAATTCTTACAAGGTAAATTTTTTTTTACTACTGTAATAATTTATGAATATTTATTGGTGTAAATTGTTATTGCTATTTTTTTTATGACTCTTGTGATATTATTTGCTACTTGTTATTATGGGAATTTTTTTATTGTCTCTTGTTATTTTAAATAGATACTTTAACATTAATGTCATCGTTACTCCCTATACTTATAGTATAATTTTTTTTGTAGCAGTGTTCCTTCTAAATGGCAGGTAACTTTCTTTTAATTATTACAAGATAAATTTTTTTTTACTACTGTAATAATTGATGAATATTTATTGGTGTAAATTGTTATTGCTATTATTTTTTTATGACTCTTGTGATATTATTTGCTACTTGTTATTAGGGGATTTTTTTATTCCATTTTGTTGTTTTAAATAAATAATTTATCATTAATGTCATCGTTACTCCCTAAACTTATAGTATAATTTTTTCTATACTTATAGTATAATTTTTTTTGTAGCAGTGTTCCTCCTAAATTGCAGGTAACTTTCTTTTAAGTCTTACAAGATAATTTTTTTTATTACTGTAATAATTGATTAATATTTATTGGTATAAATTATTATTGCTATTATTTTTTTATGCCTCTTGTGATATTATTTACAACTTGTCATTGTTATTTTCTACTTGCTTATGATACATAGTTTCTAAAAGAAACTCATTTTGGTCAAAAAACCATTTAAAACAACAAGAGGCAATAAAAAAATCTCATAATAACAAGTAGCAAATAATATAACAAGAGTCATAAAAAATAATAGCAATAACAATTTACACCAATAAATATTCATCAATTATTACAGTAATAAAAAAAATTATCTTGTAAGAATTAAAAGAAAGTTACCAGCAATTTTAAAGTAACACTGCTAAAAAAAATTATACTATAAGTATAGGGAGTAACGATGACTTTAATGCTATTACAAGATAAATTTTTTTTACTATTATAACAATTGATGAATATTTTTTTTTATGTAAATTGTTATTGCTATTATTTTTTTATAATAATAAAAAAAAAATTATTAAACATAAACATGGTTATCTTCTCCATTTGAACCTTTAGGCAGAAGAACGTGGAATCGTGAAGGATGCGATGGGGCGAAAGCGGTGTGGCTAGCCTGGGTGGCGAGTGACGGACCCAAACGGCTAAGCGTGTGACAGAGACGCGGTTCACAGATAATGAACTGTGATAGGCGCGGCAGAGGAGGGTCTTGGACGGTGGTGACTGGGGGAGACGCGACGGTTAAAGACGGGATGGTGACTGAAGAGTGTGGAGGAAGCTACGGTGCTATGAATTATGATGGCGGTGGTAATGGAAGAGCAAGGAATGGGATTTGGTGGCTGTCAATGGAGATGAAATGGTGAGTAGAAAGTGATCAAGTTAAGAGGGATGATGTATGAATTATGATAGGGGTAGAAGAATGGCGTGTGTGTGATGAACACTTTCACTTGCTTCTTTTATAGAAAGAAAAGTAACCAACATCTCTATCCTTTTCATATGATCAGATATCAAACATTATTTTATCTCTTATGAGAGTGGAACAGAATAACAAGTTAACAGATTTATCTCAACTATTATCATCATCCCCTTTTCTCTACCAAACTCATATTCCAACTAAAATAATCATTATCACTTCTCATCCAACAAACTGATTTCAGGTACTATTCACTATTATTTTTTTTATTTTTATTCTTTTACATTTTTTATTTATATATAGAATTATTAGTATAGAAAGATAGCAACCGACTAAACAATTGCATGCATCACCTCCTCCTTGACACAATATGCACACCAAAGTTGTGCATGTATGCCACGTAATATTGTGTATCTTTGCTGGCTCTTGCTACTTTGTCCATCTATTTCTCTCTTGTTTCTTATTCCTCTATCTCACTTCACACCCATCAACAGTTATATATACTTGCTTTTTTCATATAAGTAATGCTGCTCCTCTACAAAAGCAACAAGTATAGAAAAACTTGGAGAAGATATCAGAATGGCTGCAGAGATGGAGAGGGAGTCATTGATGACTGAGGCTCATAATGCACCCGTTACTGCTCAAAGAAGGGTCAGAAATGACTTGGAAAACACTCTTCCAAAGCCATGTAAGTTTTGTATTTCTTTGAATTCCATTTGCCTCATAATGAGGTGAAGGTTTTAAAAAATATAAGTAAAATAGAAAAGAGAGATGTTGTACTATATAAAGGCCAAACTATATGATCAATACCAAATTTGTGCAAAGGCACCTCAATTTAATCTATCTATGCACACACTACACTTTTAAAATGAATGAACTTGAAGGGGTTTGTTTTTACATACAGGAAAAGGTGAAAAACTATTCCATGTCCTGTTTTTGAAATAGATTCATATCAAGACCTTTCTTAAGAAAACAATTGCTATTTTAATTTGAATACAAAGCAGAAAAAAGTCATTTGACCAAATGGATTGTTTATAAAATTATGGATTAAAATCTCCTCTTAATGTGTAAATAATCATATTTTTTTCTTCATGTGACATGTGCTCAGACATGGCTAGAGCACTGAAAGCTCCTGATACAAGCCATCCACATGGAACACCAGGCCACAGGCACTACAACTTGACTGTTCTTCAGCAGCACTGTGCCTTTTTTGATCAAGATGACAATGGAATTGTTTACCCTTGGGAAACTTACATGGGTAAGAATTTTGATTTCCAACAGAATCTTATATTCTTATCCAAATTTCTTTTAGTGTTGCTTACAAACACAACATATAAGTACTGACCTTAAGAAATTTTCAGGGATGCGTGCTCTCGGTTTTAATGTCATTGTATCTGTTATTATGGCTATTGGTATCAATTTTGCTATGAGTTATCCTACTCAACCTGTAAGTCACTCTTCTTAAAAAACAAAAAATGGACAATGGTGCTGTATACATCCCCTTTGGGATTCAGCTCTATTTTGCCTTTTAAAGGTTCATGTTAGTTATGAAAATATTGACAATTTGTGCCGTTAAGAGCTTGTTGAATAAAATCCAATATCTGTGATTTTCAATTCTGAATTAACATATAAAATATGCTAAGTTTCACAAAAGCATCTTGGAAAATCAAAATTCAATCCTATGCCTCCGGAGACAGTTGATGCCAAAAACCATGCTGGGAATTAGGAATTGGGAAAATTGGCAGATAGCATATGTGTGTTTGTTGTATTATTTCAGATGGATTTAATTTTCAGGGTGAGTTATGTTGTTAAAAAGCTTTCCCTATTGTATATTAGATCACTCTAAAAATAAATAATTAAGTTATGCAGAATAAATACACTTATTTAAGATATAGAAGCCAATGATAAAAAGCTCAATTCTCCACACTGGTCCTTCTAATTATATGTTTATCCTGTTTGTAACTTTCATCCCCTAAACTTATCTTTTATCAAATAAAAGAAAGCATAAAATAAAATCAGATTTGTTGAGGGGGAAAAATCCCACTTGGATGTTTAGCCTTTAACTTAGAATTGTAATTTTACAGAATTGGTTTCCTTCTCTCCTCTTTCCTATCTACATAGACAATGTACACAGAATAAAGCATGGGAGTGACTCTGGAACTTATGACACAGAAGGACGGTATATGATGCTAATAAATAATTATGTATTACAACATTATTTCATGTAAATAATTTGACTATGAACCCCTTGACACATTTATCTTTAATGAAATGAAACCACAGTTATGTACCAGCAAATCTTGAGAACATCTTTAGCAAGTATGCTCGTACAGTACCTGACAAGCTCACATTTGGAGAGATTTGGGAAATGACTGAGGGAAACCGAAATGCATTTGACCCATATGGCTGGTGAATTTATTGCTTCTTAAGTTATTTTATTGTAGAATCAGTTGATTAATTTGGTCAAATTTATGTTCTTACTGAAATTAAATAGTGATATATATTATGGATATGTGTTTGCAGGTTAGCAGCTAAAATGGAATGGGGTATTTTGTACATTCTGGCTAGGGATGAGGAAGGTTTAGTTTCTAAAGAAGCTGTTAGAAGATGCTATGATGGGAGCTTATTTGAATACTGTGCTAAAATGCAGGCTGGTTATGCTGCCAAGATGGGCTGAATGATTTGTGTGTATATATATATATGGTTTGAGAAACTACTGTTATATATGTTGCTGTGATGTCATCTAACCTATCTAATAAAGTGTTTCGATAATGCAAGAGCAGCATGTGACTCTAGCATATATATCATGTAATGCAGTTCTTTTCACACATCTGTGGAATTGTGTTTGGCTCGTCTAGATTAATTAAATACTATATGCTTTCTACAAGCACAAGACTTTGTTACACTTTTAGCTCTTAATATATATTAGTGTATGGACCCGTGTCATGTACGGGCAATAATATGTTAATCTTTTAGGATTTCAAAAAAAATTATATAATTGTTGATTTCATATTTTTGGTTTAATATTTTTTTGGGAAATTATATATCGAAATTTTGTTAAGACGTTATTTTGTCTTAATCGTTGATTATAATAGATATTAACTTAATAACCATTGTTGATATTATATAATGACTCTTAGTTGTAAATAGTAAGTACATATTGTTTACCATGCAATTTTAGTATATAAATATTTTAAACAAAAAGAAATGTATAAAGAATTTATAAATATATATTATGTTATTATAAAAAATAAATAAATATTATAATAAAAAATTATTCAGAAAAGTGATACTTATTTCCTCTTGTCCATTTCTCATTCTCTCTCTACTATCAAACACTGTAAACCACATTTCTCTATTCTTTTCTGGGTGTCGATCATCTTTTACCAAATAAATACCATCACCTTACTCTTCTCACATTACATTTTTATCTATGTAACGCATGGGTTCTGTATTATGTAGAAAAACAATTGATGCTTTGTGTTATATTTTATGTTATTACTATTGTTTATTATTATTATATTATTATTATTATATAATACGATAAAAATATTTGAATATAGGAAATGGTAATTTAAAATTTATGAGACAGAAATATTTGAAAATATTGTTATGCAAAAAATAAAGATAAATATTCTTATAAGTTTATATCTATCAGATTATTTTTCTTCTTCTATCTTAAAAATCTATTCATCCCCATTCCCAATGTAAGTTAATCATTTATAGAAATATATTTATCTATCGTATTATTTTATTTTTCTCTCTGAAAAATCTATTTGATTTGTTTCTCACCTTTAATTTCTCGTGCAAGTAAACCATTTTAGAAAATACTTTTATCTATCATCTTTTTTCCTTCTCTTCTATTTACTTTAATTCTCCACTTTTCTCATGCAAGTAAATCATTCTTAGAAAATATATTTATCTATGATATTAATATTTTTCTTATCTTTTAAAAATCTATTCAATTTATTTATCCTAATTTTGGGTGCAAGTTAACTATTCTAAAAATATATATTTATCTATCATATTATTTTTTTCTTCCCTCTTGAAAATCTATTTGATTTATTTTCTCGTGCAAAGTAACCATTTTTAGAAAAATATATGTATCTATCATTTTTTTCTTTCCTTTTGAAAATCTATTTGATTTATTTATCCTATTTTCCCGATAAATCATTTGTAGAAAATACATTTATCTATCATATTTTTTTTTATCTCCTCCAAATATATTTGCTATAATTATTCTCTTTATCCCGTGAAAGTGAATCATTATTAGAAAATATAAATATCGATCATATTTTCACTTTTATGGACATCTTGTAAATAAAAATAAAAATAAAATAACAAAATATCTTTATATGGAATAAATAATGTGTAACATTTTAGAGCATTCGTGATACATCAATATTATTTATGCTTTAATAATACCCTTTTTTTCAACAATAATAATTTTAAGAGAATATTTTAGGGGTATTTCTGATATATCAATATTATTTCTCTCTATAACTTGTAATTATTCTTGTTTAGGATACAATTAAACTTTTATAATCTTCTAATCAACAAATTATTTTATTCAAATATTTCAGAACACAACACAATTAAAGTTGGCTATTAATTCACAATCAACATTATATATATATATATATATATATATATATATATATATATATATATATATATATATATATATGATTAATTTTTATATACAATGTTAGTGTAAAAGATTTTTACACAATTTAAATTATGCACATGTTGTTGTATATTTGAATACAGAGGAAAGAGTGACATGATATAGAGAGGAAATTAACAAGAAACAAAGAAATATTATAATACTTATTCAATGACATGTGTCACATTGCTCTCGAGAGATATGAAAAACAAAAGCAATAGTTTTGTAAATAGTTACTAACAATCACACAAATATTAAGAAAAGTTAACAACGTTAATCATGAATTATCTCCTCGAACACAAAATCAACACCATCAAACACATCCATATAAACAAAATTCAATTTTCAAGTTCACATGATCATTAGTAAATTAGATAACCTTAAAAAAATGATTTAACGAATATAAACAAAAAAAAAATCCATTTGAAGAGGGTGAGAGGGAACAAAAGAATAAAATAAGTGAGAGAAAACAAACCACATAAGAGTAAGAATGATAGTAAGTGGAAGGTCATCATGAAATCAATTTATAGACAAAAATATAAAAGTTTTCCTTGTCTTTGCCCTGTTTAATGAAACCATTCATTTCATATAATACCAGTTGAAAAATATCATATAATAATTGGTCATAATTGATTTGTGTGCATATGAAGCGAAATATTAGTGCTACCCCAAATTCTGGGGATAGAGATTTGTTATGATAACATTTTGAATACGAATTCAAATGTGTTAATTGGATAGATTCCATCGACATTAATGAAAATATTTATTATATAGATTGTCAGGTTGATGGAGATCGTCTTTGATTTTGGAAACTAACTGATAAAAATCAATTAATGAATTGATTTTTAAAAGAATCAAGGTTGGAGCATAGAAAATAACAAAATTTAGGGGAGAATTCATTGTAATTAATGTCATAATGAATTAAAGGACGGAAAAATTGAAATTTGAATAGCTTTCATTGTAATTAAAGTAAATTACATCGGTTTCCATAAATATTATAGTCAACAACCTCAAATTTAAATTTACTAATTTTGTTTTATTAATGTTTGATTGAAAGTTATTAAATTTTAATTTCTATGAAATTTAATAATTATTTGTTTTAAGAATTAATTTACTAATAATATCTTGATGGTAAATTCAGAATTTATGATTTTCATTCATAAACGATAAATAAAATTAAAGTATTATCGTAAACAAATATTAATAATATTTGTTTATCAATATCATAATTTTCTTCTTAAATCTTAGCATTATAGTAAATAAATATTAATAATATTTTAAATTGATTTGATTTGATTTGAATTGGTTAATAACATCATTCTTAATGTACGTGTATTTTGACAATTGATTTGCTTTGATTAATAACATTTCAATTGGATTATTTTAAATTTCAAATTGTTTTGGTTATTGCCATTTTAAAATGTAAATTGATTGATGATATTCAATGAATTTCCAAAATTCTTCAATAATTGACATATATTTGGGATTTTTGAATTATTTCCTTTTCGAAATATGAGTCTTGTGTATTGAGAGAATGACACGTGTCCCATTTTCTGTGAAACGTTGTCATAAGTTGACATGAGATGCCCCGACGTCCCATTAAAGAAAACCCAAAATATTAAAACTTAATTAGCGTTAAGCGAATATATTAAAAATAGCGGAAAATTTTAAAACGTAACATACATACATAATATATACATCTCAAATCCTGATACAGTACAGTAAAGGGAATCCCGTTAGTCGGATCCCAAAATGTACAAAACTGATAATCAAACAGAAAATAAAAACAACATTTTAAAGAGACAAGACGCTCTGGCCATAGACTCTATACACACCTATGAGGATCCATTGTTCGTCCTCCAACGTCAGGTTCATACGAGGTCCCATCAAGTTCCTCCATGACTGGAATCTCTGTAGGTTCTTCTCATCACGATCACAAAAAGAAACATATGTAACATAGAGAAGACAGGGATAAGAAACCATATAACATCAAACGTGGAAAGGGTTTAGCAACATTTAATTAAATAACGGCACACTAAACATCCGTCTCCCCAGTATAATATATATATATAACATAATCATCCTCAATCCACATCTATAATCTTTCCTCTACCCTCCATCATGATGCAATGCAAATGCTGTATGAATAATCTCTTCAGGTATCGGCCATATCCGGATATCCCAACAATATAATCGACACGTCCCAGAGTCCCCGGCGCACACCCCCGTCCGCGGATGGAGAGTGCCCACGCAAAGCAATGGCACTATAGACGCACAACCCGGCCACACCTGCGACCACAATCCAGGATGCTCATGCAATGCATGAACTATAGCCGCGACTAAAATGAAATCATCTCTCGATCTGCCTCATTAGTCTATCCCCGGGAATTTTCCCTCCAAGGCATAGACCCCAATCGACCATGTTTCAGGTCCACTCGACCATGTTTCAGGTCCCTCATATCACAGACCATGTTTCAGGTCACCCCCTAGTGCCTTAACCGGTCTTCCTAATCTCATAGATCACCTTAAAATAATCTCATCTCATTCATCTCAACCTCATTTCATGATAATTATCTCGGTTTGACACTGCTATCACATATAGTATGCAATCTCCAAATACATCCTCGTGTCTCAACATAACTTATGATTTACTCAATCCTCTAAGCACAATCATTACACTCATTCTATTATTCTAATAATAATAATAATCACAACAACAACAATAATAATAATCATAATTAATAATAACAATAATGATGATAATAATAATGACCATAAAAATAATAATAATAATAATAATAATAATAATAATAATAATAATAATAATCCCATCAGTAATAGTAATAATATTAGAATAATTATTATGATAATAATGCTAATAAGAATAATAATAAGTATAAACAAGTATCAATTTCACATCAACCAGTCAAAAAGACAATCATCACTCAATAAAATAATCTATGTAGCGTAACGACGTTAAACGCACAATTTCTATATCATCATCGGTACCACTGAGTAGTTCTCAATGTGGTATAGACATTGTCCGTTAATCGCTCTCGTATAGGGTTTGGGTCGCCCTACGCCATTATCTAATTAAATGTAACCGCGCCGTTTCCGACGTTAAATAATTTCTTTCCCCCACCTGGAATGTCTTAGGCTATCTCTGGGGCAACGAAACGGACACTCCCTATATTACCTCAAATCTGCCACGCACCGTTCTACACCCTCCGGGGCTCCAAAAATTCACCTGAACACATCATTGTGAAGCACACGTTACGTGTAACCCAAATCTGAAGACGGAATTGGAAACCGATAAATGAATTGAAAGATAACCTCAATACCGTCGCCGACGGCATTTAGACATAAAAAGGACATAGGCTTACCTTAGCCTAATCAAGAAAAGAAATATAGGATAATGAAGTAGACATCGTGAGGATCACAGTGGTATAATCAGAATTTTGATAGGACGAACGGATTGATCGGAATCGACTCCGGAAACTCTCTCTCTCTCACGGCCCACTCTCTCTCTTTATTTATTTGTTTTTCTCTACGCCATTCTTTCATTCTCTGCTTTCTTACATATATATATATATATATATATATATATATATATATATATTCCTCTTTTACATTAACTTGCCAATATCAGTCTAAGTAAATCCTATGACTCACTAAGGCTATATTCAATTAGACTTCCATCTGGCGTGAAATGAAAGAAAGAAAAACAAGAGGTGGCGTGACTTAAGGAAAGGAAAGAAATAAAAGTCAAATGGCCAGAATTGTTATATATATAATGAACAAGTTAACATTCAATGCAATATAAGTAGGAGGTGTTTCATGCTTATCATGCGGCACAAATTGAAGGTGGAGGTGTCAGGATGTTACACATTACAGCATATACAATTATCACAGCCAATACATAAGCTGAGAATTTCCACGTGATATGTTGCATATAAATTAGAATGGAGACAATGCCAAAGGGTATTGTTCATGAAAATTGCTTCATAAATCTGCATTGACCCAATTCTTCATATAAATATGTGGTTAGATTATAAAATCAGCGAAGTGAAACTGGAAAAGGAACATGTCTTTGCTTCTTTAGAGAAGTTTTTGCCAGGATGTTACATTACTACCCTTAAAAGAAATTCCGTCCTCGGAATTTACGTACCTCAGAAGATGTGGATACTGTTGCTGTATATCCGCCTCACGCTCCCACGTAGCATCTCCAGTAATCTCATCCCAAATGACCTTAACCAAAGGAATCTGTCTACCGCGGAGTTCTTTAATCCTTCTATCTGCGATCTTAATCGGTAAACCCTCATATTCTAGATTCTCTCGGAGTTGTATAGATTCAGGCTCAAGCACATGAGAAGAATTAGGGTAATATTTTCTCAACTGGGAAACATGGAAGACATCGTGAAGGTTGGAAAGGTAAGGCGGTAAGGCTATCTGATAAGCTACTAGACCAATTCATCGAAGAATCTGAAATGGTCCAATGAATCGGGGAGTGAGCTTTCTAGACTTTATAGCTCTGCCAATTCCGGTCTTCGGAGTGACTCTCAAGAACACGTGATCACCTTCTTGGAACTCTAAGGGTCTCCTCCTTTTGTTACTGTAACTTCTCTGCCGATCCTGGGCTTCCTTCATTTTCTCTCTTATTTTCCTAACTTGTTCTGTTGTTTGTTGTACCACATCAGGACCCAACACTTGGCTCTCGCCAGTCTCATACCAACATAATGGAGTCCTACACTTTCTCCCATATAGAGCCTCATACGGTGCCATCCCGATACTACTATGAAAACTGTTATTGTATGTGAACTCAATCAATGGTAGGAATTCATCCCAACTGCCAACATGTTCCAACACACAAGCTCTTAAAAGATCCTCCAATGATTGGATTGTTCTCTCCGATCGTCCCATCCGTCTGAGGATGGTAAGCAGAACTCATCCTCAACTTTGTTCCCAAAGCATCATGTAACTGTCTCCAAAATCTAGATGTAAATCTAGGATCTCGGTCGGAAACAATACTCGACGGCACACCGTGCAACCTCACTACTTCCTTGATATAGATCTAAGTCAACCTTTCAAGACTATAACTTTCACCAATAGGTAAGAAGTGAGCACACTTCGTCAACCTATCAATGATAACCCAAATCGCATCAAACCTCTTCGGAGTTCGTGGTAATCCAACCACAAAGTCCATCGCTATACTATCTCATTTCCATTATGGGATATCCAAGGACTGCAACAACCCAGCGGGCTTTTGATGCTCTATCTTAGCTTTCTGACATACCAAACATGATAGAACATATTCCGCCACTTCTTTCTTCATCCTTGGCCACCAAAACATCTTCTTCAAATCTTGGTACATCTTGGTGGCTCCTGGGTGGAAACTCAGCTTACTTTTATGTGCCTCCTCTAAGATCATATTCCTAATCTCTAAGTTTTCTGGCACACATATCCAATCTTTAAACCTCAACACTCCATCTGATCCTCTCCTAAACTCTGAAACTTTACCCTCATCTATACCTCGATTCACATCCACCAAATATTCATCCTGACCCTGCTTAATCTTAAGGTCTCTCAAAAACTCAATACTGATAGTGATCATACTTAAACATAATCTATCCTCCATCAGATCCATACCTAGGTTCAAATCTCTAAACTGTTCAAGCAACTCCATCTCTTTCACCATCATTGCAGATACGTGCAAGGATTTCCGACTTAGTGCATCTACCACAACATTAGCCTTTCCTGGATGGTATTGAAGATCAAACTCATAGTCTTTAATGAATTCCATCCATCTACGTTGTCTCATGTTCAGCTCCTTATGATCAAACAAATACTTTAAACTCTTGTGATCACTAAACACGTTAAACGTAACTCCATAGAGATAGTGTCGCCATATCTTTAATGCGAACACTATGGTTGCTAACTCCAGATCATGGGTTGGGTAATTCCTTTCATGAACTCTCAGTTGTCGGGAAGCATAAGCCACAACTTTTCCCTCTTGCATCAAAACACAACCCAATCCTTGATACGATGCGTCACAGTATACGTCAAACTGTCCTAATGGATCTGGCAACGTTAGCACAGGAGATGTAGTCAACTTCTCCTTTAGCTTCTGAAATCTCTCTTCACACTTCTCTGTCCAAACAAACGTCGTACCTTTTCTCGTTAACTGCGTCATAGGCAATGCAATCTTCGAGAAACCCTCAATGAACCTCCTGTAATACCCAGCTAATCCTAGGAAACTCCTCACCTCACTCACTGACTTAGGCCTCTCCCATTTAATCACGGCCTCTACCTTAACTGGATCAACTGTTATCCCTTTCTTGTTGATTACATGCCCTAGAAACTGTACTTCCTCTAACCAAAATTCACACTTGGATAGCTTAGCATACAACTGCCTATCTCTCAACACCTGTAACACCACTCTCAGGTGTTCCTCGTGTTCTTCCCGACTACGGGAGTAGATAAGAATATCAAGGAACGGTCTAAAAATTCTATTCATGTAATCCATAAACACCGCTGGAGCATTAGTTACGCCAAAAGGCATAACTAGGTACTCATAGTGTCCATACCTTGTCCTAAAAGCGGTCTTAGGTACATCCTCCTTCTTCACCCTAATCTGATGGTATCCTGATCTTAAATCTATCTTGGAAAACACCGAAGCTCCCTTCAACTGATCCATCAAATCATCTATCCTAGGCAACGGATATTTGTTCTTGATTGTAACTTTATTCAACTGCCTATAATCCGTGCACAACCTAGAACTTCCGTCCTTTTTCTTGACAAACAATACCGGTGCTCCCCAAGGTGTAACACTTTGGCCTCGATGAATTCCTTCTTCATCATGTCATCCAGTCTGCTTTCTTCAACTCTGCCAACTCTACCGGTGACATCCGATAAGGAGCTACCAAATAGGTCCACCCCCGCATGAGATCTATGGCGAACTCCACCTCCCTCTCTAGTGGCAAACCAGGAACATCAGGAGGGAAAACCTCAGGAAACTCTCTAGCAATTGGCAGAGAATCTATACTCGAAGTCTCCTTAGCTTCCAAATTGAAAAGCATCACATACTGCTGAGAACCGCAACCCCTCATAGTTGCTCCTTCATTGGCAGGTACTATGCTAGAAGGCTCAATAAAAGATAAAGTCTTTCGGGCACAATCTAGTACTACATGGTTAGCCGAAAGCCAATCCATGCCAAGAATAACGTCTATCTGCTGCATAGGCAAACAGATGAGATCTACAAGGAATGCCCTATTTTCAACAACTATAGGACACTGTAAGCAAACAGACATAGTGATCAAAGGATCACTGGTAGGGGTGGACACGGTCAAGGTATATGGTAGCTGAGAAACGGGCAAATATAAATGATCTACGCACTCATGGGACACAAAAGAATGTGTAGCACCTGAATCAAACAACACAGACGAGAGTCTGCCAGATATTAAACACATACCTTGAATAAGATTTGCAGATCGAGAGGACTCAGATCCTCTCACTGTAAACACTCTCCCTGTGGCTTGAGGTCTGGCCGTCTGTCGTCCTGCTGCCGTAACCCCTCTCCCAGCCCCTCTGCAGAATTTTAACTAGATGGACAAGATATGATAGGTAATAGGATTTTTTTATCCTATCCTGCTGGCTCATCGAACAATAATTTGAGACAGGATATGATAGCTTATCATATTTTATCTCTCTTATCCTGATCACCAAACAAACCCATAAGTATTCGAAACATTCTACTTTATATGTTTTATAGTTTATAGATTCATTTGGTCCATTACTATAACGAATTTTAATGAGCAGCCAGTATAATATAAAAACATATATAGGAATGGGCATGTCTTCAATCCTCACTCCTAATGTTGGAGGATGAAAACACACTTATAATGGGCCATTGATATAATAATAAAAAAAAATGAATGATCAGGATTGAAGACAAGTAACCGGGCATACAGGGAAAAAGTTAAAACGAACAAAAAAAAAACTCCCATCGAATCCTCCGACCCCCATTCTTCATCACCATGTTCATCACCCCTGTCAGTAAAGGTGACGTACGGAGCAGTGGTAGCTGGCAAACGGATCAGTTGGTGCACGTGGTTGATAACAATAATAAGAGGTATAAAATAATAATAATAATAATAATAATAATAATAATAATAATAATAATTATAATTTACATCAATAAATATTCATCAATTATCACAGTAGTAAAATTTTTTTTACCTTGTAATAGCATTAATATCATCGTTACTCCCTATACTTATAGTATAATTTTTTTAGCAGTATTCCTTTAAAATTGCTGGTAACTTTCTTGTAATATTTTTTTTAATACTGTAATAATTGATGAATATTTATTGGGCTAAATTGTTATTGCTATTATTTTTTTATGACTCTTGTGATATTATTTGCTGCTTGTTATTATGTGATTTTTTTATTGCCTCTTGTTGTTTTAAATGGCTATTTATCAGTAGCAAGTAGCAAATAATATCAAAAGAGACATACAAAAATAATAGCAATAATAATTTACACCAATAAATATTAATCAATTATTACAGTAGTAAAAAAAATTACCTTGTAAGATTGAAAAGAAAGTTACCTGCAATTTAGAAGGAACGCTGCTACAAAAAAAATTATACTATAAGTATAAGTAACGATGACATTAATGATAAAGTATCTATTTAAAACAACAAGATGCAATAAAAAAAATCCCCTAATTACAAGTAGCAAATAATATCACAAGAGTCATAAAAAATAATAGCAATAAAAATTTACTACTGTAATATTAGGGGATTTTTTGTATTGCCTCTTGTTGTTTTAAATAGATACTCTAACATTAATGTCATCGATACTCCCTATACTTATAGTATAATATTTTTTGTAGCAGTGCTTCTTCTAAATTGCAGGTAACTTTCTTTTAAGTCTTACAAGGTAATTTTTTTTACTACTGTAATAATTGATTAATATTTATTGGTGTAAATTGTTATTGTTATTATTTTTTTATGCCTCTTTTGATATTATTTGTTACTTGTCATTGTTATTTGTTTTTTGCTACTGATAAATAGTTTTTAAAAGAAACCAATTTTGATCAAAAAGTCATTTAAAATAACAAGAGGCAATAAAAAGTGAGAGGGAGAAAGTGAGAGGGTTTGGAAAAAAAAGTATAAGAAAATGGTTTTTGAATGAGTAAAAATCAAATAAAAAAATTTTATATGTTAACTATGGAACGGTAATACCCGATTATTTTGCAGGAAGGATCAATACTCCACTTTCGTGTTTATTGAAGACATCACTCATCTTCTCTCTCGTGAAGCCTGCTAATTCTAACATCCTCCACTAAAAAAGTGGAGGACCAAAAATTAATAGATTTGAGGCATAGATATATTATTATAAAAATAGTTACGGTCCAGATTGAAGCAAATTGAAAAGGGTAAAATAGGTAAAATGAAATTTGACTGCACACTGTACATTTACGTTTATTGTACACGACACGACACTGTACATACACTGTACACGACACTGTACATACACTGTACACGACACTATCACTATTCCCTCCTGTTTCTATTCATGTCAATGACGTTGTAGTTAGTATTAACTTGAAAAAAAAAAAAACTAATAAAATAATAGACAACTAATAGAGATGATTTACTATTTAAAAAATACTAAACTAATGATTGATAAAAGTAAGTAATAAAAAAGTGACTATCAAAAATAATAAAAAGAAACAAAATAAAAATAATGAAGAAGAATTTATTGTATTGAAATAATAATAAAATAATAATAAATTTCAAAATTAATTACACACTATTTAAAATAATAATAAAAATAGTAAATATAACTTATAAAAATATTTTTATAAATAATAATAAAGTAAATAAGACACCATTGAGTGGGAAAGTTCAATGTTTGAATTCATAATAAAATGATAAAAATAAATTTGCCTAAGAAAATTCACTTTTCAATAAAAGAAGTTTAATTTTTTTACACTGTTAATGTAATGTGTAAAGGACTTTTATACTGAAATCCAATAATCTATCTACACTCTTTAATAAATCAATGTTCTATTTAATTATTATTATTATTTTGATAAGATATTATTATTATTATTATTATTATTATTATTATTTATATATATGTATATCTTTATATATAAAGTAATATATATTCCTTTGGACATCTTTTTCTCAAAAAAAAAAAAAACAGTTCACTTTGGTCATTTCATTTAAGTATTTAATTTAATATATTTTTTAATAAATAAGTTAATGTCTCATCATAAATAACATCTTTCAACTTCTTAATGTTTTTTCAAAATTTAAATTGCATGTATCTTTATATTATTTTTTTTGGTCCTTGACCAGGAGTATACCCTACCGGAAATTCGCTCCATACGCAAGAGTTGGGATTCGAACCCCAGCCACTTGGTTAAGGAGCACAAGTCCACCATCACTTGTGTCAACCTCCGTTGGTAAATTGCATATACCTTTATATGTAAAGTAGTATTCGTTGGGGCATGTTTTCCCTCAAAAAAGCAACCAATTTTGATCATTTCATTTAAAAATTTAATTTAATATATTTTAAAATAAATAAGTTAATGCCTCATCTTAAATAACATCTCTCAACTTCTCAGTGTTTTTTCAAATTCTAAACTGCATGCATCTTTGTATATAATATAGTATTCGCTGGAGCATTTTTCAAATTCTAGTTGTATTGAAATGTTAGTTTTCCTACTCAAATTTTAATTTTTTATTATTATTTCAAACACTATGTTATTTTCTATCAGTGGTAGTATCTTATTAATTTTACCATTATTATAAAAAAAAATATTACCATTTTAGTTTGCATTTAGTATTATTTTATTATTACTTTAAATATTTTGTCATTAGTTGTAATGTTTTATTATTTAATTTCGTTAAAAAAATATATTATTTAATGTTTTTATATTCAATTTTATCTTTAATTATTTTATAATCATTTAAAAAAAAGGATTTTTCTGTTTAATTTCATATTATCTTATTTTATAAACATACTCTTACTTTGTTTCATGACATTGTTCTATTATTACTTAAAAAAGTAAAATATTTCAGGGTTAATCATATATTATTTTATTATTATTTTTTTGGTGAACATTTTATTATTTTAGTCTCTGACTCCTAGAGAGTATACCCGGATTCACAAAAAAAATAGACAATTTTTGTTAAGTATCTATAATTTATTATTTAAAATAATGTCTTTGTTCACAAAGTTCAAACTCTTATTATTTAACTATTATCTAAAATAATATATTTTGACCCATTTTAATCACTTAATATTTTCTTATAAACCATGAAATCTCTAGACTACTTTATTTATTTATTTATATATATATATATATATATATATATATATATATATATTATCTAATAAATTAAGTTTGCCCCCGAGATTTACCTATCATTATTATTATTTTTTTGATAAATACCTATCATTATTTTATTATCTTTCAAATAATGACTTTTTTTTCACTAAGGTCAATTTTTATACTATTTGATTATTATTAGACCAATCCCTTGTGGTTAAATTTACAAATTTTTTTAAAGGTTCTATAACTGATAAGTCGTTTAAAAGTCTAATGAATGATCTAAATAATTACTCCTATAGCATGTTCAAATGATCTAAGTTTGTGGGATACTCCATTGACCCACTAGGGAGCCAAAAACCTAATTACCTTGGGTTCCTACAAAATTCTTAGTAGCTGCTATAAATGAAAAAGTGACTCATAAATTTAAATAAAGGTCAATGAATGCGATGACTTTCAAAGTAAATGTTAATTTTAAACACATTTTAAATTTATTCTAGTATGGTGACCCGTGCCATGCACGGGATATTTTTTGGTTTCATGGTGTATCATTCACGCAGAGGATAATACCTTAGGAGTTGTGAAACACCCCGTTGTGAGTTGTGACCCTTTGTGCCATTAATTATTTATTTAACTTACTCGTGTACTTAACGTTAAACATAACCAAAAAATACGAAGAAATTAAAAACTTAAATACAACACATACACTTCTGAAAGTTAAACACACCATCGTTATAAATATAAATATACTCCTGTTTATCCATTACAATACAAAACACTGTTTAGGATATCTATCAATAAGATCCCTCACAGGTACTTAACCATTTTTAGAAAAATATATTTATCTACCATATTATTTTTCTTCTTCTCTCTTGAAAATCTATTTGACTTATTTCTTCCATTTCCTTTACCAGTTTGTCATGAGATGACACCTATATATATTTTCTGTAAGTTAGAGTTTCAAAAAATTATTATTATTATTATTATTATTATTATTATTATTATTATTATTATTATTATTATTATTATTGGATCCTTATTTGATATATTTAATCCCATTACAATTTTATTCCTTTTGACCATATCGGTTTTAAATGATAAATACTTTAAATTGTTGAAGTTTTGATATATTTGAATTGTAGTCTTAAATTGCTTTCATTCATTGATTCCATATAATTTTCATTAAATATTTATTTATATGAGTTTCCCTACACGATTTGGGGTTCAAAAACCTTCCTTACACAATATATGTTTTAAATGACTCATGTTCAAATTACTGAGTATTAATGAGTTCCAAATTTATATTGCTTTAAATTGTTGATACCATATCACTTTTATTAAAGATACATTTATTCTTGTTTTGAAATTGCTTTAACCTTCAAAATTGATTTATGTAATCAATTCAAATCTCCAAAATCAAATTCGAGTTAATTCAAATTTCCAGTCAATAATGAAACAATTATCAGGTTAAAGTCATTTTTTAATATCGGTTAATACAGATTTCCAATTCAAATTCGAATTAATGTCATCAATAAAAAATTGTAGTTGCCATTTATGGAAATGTTTAAAAACAATTGCAATTATTTTAATTTCCTAATTGTTAATTATGATAAAATTTGAATTTAAAACTACAATCATGGAAGACTATAAAAACAGGAAATCATAAGCTAATTAATTATGCATTGATTGTGTTATGGTGATTTTTGAACTGTTGCTGAGAATAATTTTAAATTGTTGGCTGTATAATAAATTCTAATCAATGCACTCTTATACAATGGAGTTTCTATTTTATTCACGGAGGTTCAGTTTTGAAATAGCCAGTATATAGCTGACACAAAATTAAAACAAATCAAACACATAAATGCAAATAAAAGACACAAAACCCAAACTTTATTGAAATATTCATGCTAGCTTGAGGCCACGTGTTCTGCAAATACGTTTTGCATTATTTTAATTAACACGATTCTATGTCATTACATTATGCCAAATCAACGAAAACAAAATGGAATTCAATTCTATTATTAATTTTAAAAAATTAAAACCCTAACCTAGATGACAGCTTCAAACATTCCTTATTTTGTTGAGGTTCTTCTATCTTGCTTTTGTGAGAAGTTGGGAAAGCACCTGACGTGAAGGAAAAAAAAGCGATTAGTGCTACAATATACTTTGGAACAAATGTATATTTTGCTACAATCATATAAATCATATAAATAATGATTGATTTAAATGAATGTGGTAATATGGTATTTCGTATAAGGTGATTTAAATTTAAATTAGCCATTTATTGGAAGATTATAATTGTATTAATTATTTAATTTTATAATTTATAATTTATTATTTATTTTTTTAATACCTAAAATTCTAGCTAGTTTCATGATTTGTCTTAGATGGAAGGAGAGCGTGACACATAAACAAAAAAAGGAGTGAATGATTGTGGTTGTCATATATGAAAAGTGAAGCTCCTATAAGGGACACATGGAGATTGTCACTTTGAGAATATTCACACATGTGTAATATATATAGAAATAGATAGATATAGATAGATATAAATTTCAAACAATAACTCTGCTAAACTAATATTTTTGATATTGACTATATTATCTACAAAAAGTTAAATTATAATTGAAAAATATAGACAAATAACTATAATACTTTTAAAAAAAACTACTTAAAAATATTGAGTAGATTATTATCATCATAAGTATTCTTAGTGAATCAGAAAGAGGACATGGTTGATGATCCTATTGAAAAAAATACCAAGGCCAAAGTAAAGAGATTGTACTCCGGAATCCTAGGGGTAATCCATAATCCTACCTCCAAGTGGATTTTGTACTAAAAGATATTATTTAAATTGTCACTATTATTAAATTATCATTTTTATATAAAGGTTTATTAATTGATTGTTGGTAGAATACGTGTTTGAGGGTCTGAAAGACTGAGACTAGTGCTTTGCACCATAGCTTTAGTCCCAAATAAATGAATATGAATAATAAATAATAAATAATATGACAGATTCCACACAAAAATTCAGAATTTAAAGGATTTTAAGCAAGGGCTTGACATAAATTATGGGGCTGCTCATGAGCTTGACAGTAACATGGAGCGTAATGTTGGTAGACTGCTTCTAGATGAGCTGTCAGTGATGACGTGATGTAAGAGCCAACAACGGAAAGAAAAAATAAAATGAACAGTGATTTGAAAAAGTATAAGTGAACAGGAAATAGTACATTGTATGTATGTATAGATAGATAAAAAATATTTTAGGGAAATGTCAATTATATCCCTTATGCAATGGTCCTCCGGGAGGATGTTAGAACTTGCCGTGAAACCTAGACACATTGATAGGAGTGAGAATAGGTCAGATCTTTCATCTTTTGTCGGTGGTCTATGGCTTAGCCTATTTAAGACCTGATCCGATCTAGCCTATTTAGTAAAAAAATCAGACCAAATTTTTTTAAAAAGTCTATATAACTAAAGAGGTTAGACCCAAGGCTATAAAAAAAGTCTACTAGACCTATTAGACCGTCCTATTTGATACATACATATACATAAATATATATATATTATATATATTATTTATAATATTTAAAAGTAAAGATCTATTGACTCATTTAAATATAGTGGCCTACTTGCCTAGTTGTCTATTTATCTGTATGGGTTTACTAACCTTCTTATCATTAATTAGAGGCATACTTGTCTATTTACAAGTGAAGGCTTATGAGGCTATGACTTATTTATAGCTGGAAATATATTTAAAGGTCTTGTTGATAAATAGGCTTTTAAATGACTTTCAGATCAAGACAGACTTTGAAGTAGGTTAAACTCAAGCCTCAGAAATTGGCTTATATCAAGTTTACAAGCCTCTTAAAATTGGAACACAGACTAAACTCAGGCATATCAGGATTTAGCTCGACCTAACATATTACCGCCCTTACCCATTGGCATTTGTCATTTCACATTTTCACTTCTATCAAAACATTGTGATTGATTGGTAAAATATTATATATTATAATAATACATCAATATTTGTTAGGTTGAATGATGAATTAACTAATCATTAAAAAGTAAAAACATTTCATAAATGTTTAATTTATTGAGAATATATATTTGATTAAGTTGCAGCACAAAGCAATGACTAAAGTAGACACTAGTGCAAAATATACCTTTTACATCGGAGTTTTAACATCGGTTTTAAATAAATCGATGTGGAAAAGGAGGCGGTGGCATTTTTGAAATTAAATCCAAAATTTTAAAAATCGGTTTTCGTCATAACCGATGTTGTAAAGTTTTACACATCGGTTTATTTTAAACCGATGTTGAAAATTGAACCAAAAATAAAAAATAAAAAAATGCATACTTTAACACATCGGTTTTAAGGTAACCGATGTGTAAATGTGTAAGTTTACACATCGGTTTTTACTAAAATCGATGTGGAAAAATGAATAAAAAAATAAGGAAGTAAATAATATAATTTTAAACATTGGTTATGGATAACCGATGTGTGAAAGTTTACAACATCGGTTTTTTTTAACCGATGTGTATTTCTATTTACATTTTTAATTCCCTCTTCCTCCCTTTTCATTTTCGCGCTGAGATTTTCATCTGAGCTCACTCTCCCTCCCTAACTTACACCAACAGCGGCGACCTCTAACCCTAGCCTATACACTGCGAGCCAGAGAACCACTCATGAGCCGTAGAACGGCCATCCGCGAGCTACCCTCCTCCTCCCTTGAGTTCTATTTGCAAAACCAAACCAGCATTGCACGGTACCTCAAACATCAAACAGAGGGCGCTGTTGAATATTGAAGGTAAGGTTCCATTTTACATTTCCTCTCCTCACATTTAACATTTCCTCAAAACTCATCAGCTGCAACTTCGATTTTTCTTTCTTACTCTTGTCTTATTTCCTCTTTCTTTCACATTAGGGTTTTTATTTATCAACTTCTTTGTGAATAGGAAGCATCTTCTCTTCAAGAACACAACATCAAACTGGTGAACTCCTTTTCTTTATTATTCTTGCACCTCTGTTTCACGCTTTTTCTTTCTTATTTCTGAGCATTGTTATAACATAAATGTTTATTTAGAGTAAAAATAAAGTTCTCAGAATAATTGAAGGTATATTCATTAAAGCTTTCTTACGTTCTCGGGTAGAAGTATATTCATAAAAACATAGACAAGACATACACTTAGACACACCCCAAAGACCTCCCCTGGCCAAATGCCCTAAAGCCGAAACGAAAGGTACAGGGAGATTAAAATTCTGGTCTATGTTACGGGATTTATTTTGGGAATGGATAGTTTGTTTGAAATTGCTAGTTAATGATATAAAGTTGGGGAATGGGATTTTGATAGTGGAGTTGAAACTCAGGGGCGTGGGTTTTAATTAAAACAGAGATATCAATTTTGGTCTTACTTTTTTTTTTCTTTTTATTTGAGGCAAACAAAATCACGTCATTTCATTATCAATAATGTTCCAAATACAAAAGTGAATACAAAAGGGAATAGAATGAAAGATAGTGTGATTAACATATGAGATAAATGTCTTAGCTAAAGCATGAGCACTACCATCATGAGTTTCTTCTTATTACTGATATTTCCATCTGTTGGTTATGAAATACCATGTGCTATTATTCTTTTATGATAGCTGACATGAGAGAAGATTAGTAGAAATTGTATTTGGTTAAATAAGCAAAATATTCTCAAAGATAGTAAATGTTGCCAAATGGATTGATACATTGACAAAAGGCACTCACAGTTTTTTTTTCCTGCCGTGGATGTTGGAATACATTCTGCTTTTGGTATTGGTACATGAAAACAACTATTTTGGAATTCATGTCAAGCTTCAAAACATTCTGAAATGTAAAGGAAATGTGTTTTTAATGGAAGTATTGTGTTAATTAACATGTTTGAGGGAAACAAAATTAAGAATATGTATCTGGCTCATGTTCAGATTTATGTATACAAAGGCGGTGTTAATTTTGTGATTACATGACAAATTGTTGTTTATATCTCTTACAGCTGCCCTATTATGGCAATTCTTGTCCGTCACTAGTTTTTGTTTGGTTCGTAGATGGTTGCTTACTAGTTAGAGGATCAAAGGAGATGAATTGTTTGCTTTCTGTTTTTTAGCAATAAGCTTGGTATCTTAATATACTGGAATGTGATTAACATCGTCCTGCTAATTGCCTATTTTATTCCGTTGATCAGGTATAGACAAGGAAATCATTTGATTGATTTTACTGAGATATTCAACATGCTCTCCTGGGAAAAGAAACAACAACCTGTCAAACTCTTCGATCTTGTTTTTACCCTTTTCCTCTCTGTGTTTTGGTAAGTGACTTTAAAAAGACCTTATAGTGTCTGTCAATTTTATGGTTTTCATTAGAATTCTTAGATGTTCATTTTGCTGCAGGGTGATCTACACTTCATTGCATAGTGCTACTGCCTCTGCTTTGTTCACTTCTCTGCTGTCTTTGCACAATAACAACTAGGCGTGTCTCTCAGAAGGTACGTTTTGACTGAAAAGCTTTCATTGGAGTTTTAATGTATTTTCTTGAAAATTTATTTGATTCGAGAATATGCCCACAAAAATTAGTAAAGCCTTAGTTTCCCGTTTGAGATGCAATACTAATGAGCGTACGTGTATGTGCTTAATGTACCGCTCATTGTGTTGGATCTTGAATTGTCCAAAGTTGGACAGTTTGGGAAAAAACTTTTTCTTAATTCAGTTAAAATAGTTATTCATTGATTCTAATGTTATATACTTGATGAAAGTTCGGATTGATAAATTTCCTTTCGTTCTCCGGGTGCATACTTTATTGTGGTGGTTGTCATCGCGTTCAAGTAGTGTACGTCGGAGACCGCAGGGAAATGCTGCCGAAATTTTGTCGAGTATGCGCATGAGAGTTAAGGACTAACTGTTAACCGAATGTTGAAAAATTTTCTTCTCGAATGGGATAGGGCCATACCCTGTCATAAGAAGTGGTTGATGAATATGTTGGACTAAATACGAAGGTATTGGTTTAGTCATGGATCGAGGTTGGATGAATGCTAGACGGACAAGTGATGAGTATGAGAATGGAGTGGAAGATTTTCTACAGTTTGCAAAAACAAATGCTCCTGATAGTGGTAACGGAAGGTTTTATTGTCCTTGTGTTAACTGTTAGAATGAGAGACGACTAGAAGCTGAGGAGATACGTGATCATCTTATTTGTGAGGGGATTTGCAAGAGTTATACAACATGGATATGTCATGGTGAATCGTTAGACAGGCCGAGGGTGTCGGATAGAGAGGAAGTTGATGACGTGGAAATGGACGATGGACTAGAGGACATGATCCGTGATGTTGGGCAAGAGTCTTTTCGGCGCGCACATGTGTATGATACTTTGTGCAGTGATGTGCAAGTGGCTTTGTATCCGGGGTGCACTAATTTCACACGGTTGTCAGCGGTGTTAAGATTGTTCAATGTGAAGGCGAGAAATGGGTGGAGCGATAAAAGATTTACCGAATTGCTTGAGTTGTTGAAAGAAATGCTTCCAGAAGGCAACACATTGCCATCTCGAAACTATGAGGCGAAGAAGATATTGTGTCCGATGGGTATGGAGTATAAGAAAATACATGCTTGCCCCAATGATTGCATATTGTACAGGAAAGAGTTTGAAGAGATGCACGAGTGCCCCAGGTGTGGGGTATCACGCTACAAAGTGAAGGATGGTGATTCTAGTTGTGATGTGGTCACCAAAGGTCCTCCTGCGAAGGTGTTATGGTATCTTCCCGTGATTCCGCGGTTCAAGCGATTGTTTGCTAATGTAAATGACGCAAAGAACATTAGATGGCATGCAGATGAGAGGAAGTGTGATGGACAGCTTCGCCATCCGGCCGATTCTTTGCAATGGAAGAGAATTGATAGTTTGTTTTCGGATTTCGGCAATGAGCCCAGAAACCTCAGACTTGGACTTGCTACCGATGGAATGAATCCATATGGAAACTTAAGTAGTATTCATAGTTCATGGCCTGTTTTCCTTGTAATTTACAACCTGTCTCCTTGGTTGTGCATGAAGCGCAAATACATTATGTTAAGTATGATGATTTCGGGTCCTAAACAGTCAGGAAATGATATTGATGTTTATATGAGTCCCTTGATTGAAGACTTGAGAATGTTGTGGGATGAAGGCGTTGATGTGATTGACGGGTATTGCCGTGAGACATTCATATTGCGTGCCATGTTATTTTGCACCATCAATGACTTTCCAGCATACGGGAACCTGTGTGGGTATAGTGTTAAGGGGCATAAAGCATGTCCAATATGTGAAGAAGGCACATGTTACCATCAACTGCAACATGGAAGGAAGACGATTTACCTTGTGCATCGGAGATTTCTCCGACATAATCATCCTTATCGTAGATTGAGGAAAGCTTTCAATGGACTTCCGGAGAATGAAATTGCTCCGGTGGCATTGACTGGAGAGCAAGTTTATGAAAGGGTGAACAACACTAATGTTATCTATGGGAAGACCCAGAAGAAGGCTACAGAGAAGAAAATATGGAAGAAGAGGTCGATCTTCTTTGATCTTCCATACTGGTGCAAGCTTGATGTAAGACATTGTATTGATGTGATGCATGTAGAGAAAAATGTGTGTGACAGTTTAATCGGAACGCTTCTCAACATTCAAGGCAAGACAAATGATGGTGTGAATGCTCATCTGGATCTAGTTGCGATGTGTGACAGTTTAATTATCCGTGATTACTAATATATATCTATGTTGTTTAGGGGATCGACAAAGGGGCACCTGGCCATGGTGATGTTTTTAAAGTTCTGGCTATACAGGTTGTCACCATGGAGAATGACGCAGCCTTGGTAAGGTTGGAACATGATGCCATACCGGTGAATCAGATATACCAAAGAATGAACTTATGGAGATGGTACTCAATAAAGAAATGGCCAGTTCTGCACACATATCGTTTTGGTGCACGTAAGTACATTTTATTTATAAGTTAAGTACGTAATTAATTTTTAAATACTATGATAATTAACATGTTTTTCCAATATATTAGGTATCTGCATCGTATGTTAGTCGATCAGGGTAACCTCGCCCTTTATGGGTTCATTGACCCCATGTTCATTCAGGGTGATGTTCTCCTAGCATCGAAAGACCCGGTCACTACCATACGTGATATACTTGCCCGAGACGATCATCAATTCTATCTTGCGCCTTATCTCAATAAGTAAGTACCGGTTATTTAAGTATAACTATATATGACTTAGTCACTAACTGTTCCGCAAATACAACCGGCATTGGCAACTGTTGCTATAGTGTAAAAACTTATCATGTACTAGCTATAGTGTACCTTTGACTGATGCCCTCTGTTTTCAGATTCTGTGCTCACTAGTCATTTGATGAAATGTCAGTAATTTTAACCATATTTGTAAGAGCTGATTGTTTGTGCCAAGAAAATTGAATGAAGTATGTTTTGCTTTTGATATGGTTAAAACTTTGTTGCAATTGTGTCAAAACTGGTTTGGTGTTCTGTTGTTGTTTCTTGTTTGATCAGGGTACTGCTGGTTTGTTAGCTTAAACAAGTTCCTGGAATTGATGGTTATGAATTAGTAAGACTTTACCAATTAGTTTGCCTTGCCCATTTGTTATCTAACTCATGTGATGCCTAAATCACGTGTGGTTAATGCCTTGCTGTTTCTTGTCATCGAATGAACTATAAAAAATTGTGTCTTCCAATTGTATGTGGCTGCTTGTTATCATTTTCTACTGGTTTGGTGCAATAACTACATTATGTTTACCCCAAAATTTACAGTATGTTATTCTGGTATTGATCTGCATTACTGAAACAGGGAAAATGAATGATTGAAATGTAAATAACAGATTAAAAAAAAAAGAGATTTTACACATCGGTTCTTCAAAAACCGATGTGTAAATTTAACTTTTTACATCGGTTTTGCCTAAAACCGATGTAAATTTCACTTTACACATCGGTTCTATTTAAAACCGATGTGTAAAGTGAAATTTCCACATCGGTTTTAGGCAAAACCGATGTAGAAAATTAAATTTCCAACTGCTTATCAATTGACAAATTAATTTTCCACATCGGTTAAAAGAAAATCGCTGTTTAAAATATACTTTACACATCGGTTTTATAACCGATGTGTAAAGTGACAATAAACCACATCGGTCGTTTCCACATCAGTTTGAAAACCGATGTGGAAAGCCAAAAATAACCGACGTGGAATCCCTTTTCTGCACTAGTGAGAATGTAGGGCCGACTACCAACGGAGGTTAGTACAAGTGGTGGTGGACTTATGTCCCTTAATCAAGTGGTTGAGGTTCGAATCTCAGCTCTTGCGTACGATGCAAATTTTTGCCCGGGGGGCGGGTTTCCCACCATTCATATTAGGCTAGATCGATTAGGCTATTCCCTAAAAAATATTTTATGGCAAATGTTAAAAAATTAAGGTTTAATTATTGAGTTGGTCCCTGAACTATTTGAGAATTTTCATTTAGGTCCCTAAACTAAAAAAATTTCTAATTAGGTCCATGTACTTATATAAAACTTTCAATTGGGTCATTGAATTAAAAATTTTCTAATTGGGTCCCTGAACTTATATAAAATTTTCAATTAGGTCCCTAAAGTAAAAAATTGAATATATAAAATAATAAAATAATAAAATGATAAATAATGAAATCTAAAAAATTAATATTGTTTGACATAATTATAAAATGAAAAAAGATGAATATGAGAGAAAAAACTTACTATTTAAAATAATATTAATAAAAAATAAAACTTAGTGAGAAAAAGCTCACTATTTAAAATAATAATAATAAATAAAACTTAGTGATAAAAAGTATTGTTTAGCATAATAATTAAATAAAATAAATAAATTTGAGAGACAAAATTTAGTTCTCGAAAGGATAGTAACAAAATAATGAAATATAAAATTGAACTAAAAAATTTAAGTTTATAACAAAATATTAAGTTATTAAACTGAGTCAAATGTTTAATATTTGAAAAAACATAAAAATAATAACAATAGACATAGTAAGAAAAATATTATTTAATGAATATTAAAATAATTTAAGGAAAACCTCAATTAAAATACGAAATAACATAATAAATAATAAATTAAATTAAATAACTCAAAATAAAATTGATAATCAAACTAAGATGTGATATTTACTTAACTAGATTATTTATTTCATTTATTATTTCAAGCAATAACTTTGTTGTAAATTGAGGTTTATTTTATTTTATTTATATTTTTAATTGAGGTTTATCAGATTAATCTCGTAATATTTTGTTATAAAACATGGATTTTCTATCACAATTTCATATGTCATTATTTTGTTATTATCATTTCAAGAACTAAATTTTGTCTCTCAAATTTATCTATTTTTATTTAATTATTATGCTAAAAAATACTTTTCTCATTTGAGTTTAAATTTTCTTTTTTTTTTATTATTATTTTGAATAGTGAGTTTTTTCTTTCATATTCATCTTTTGTCATTTTATTATTATGTCAAATAATATTTTTCTCCTAAGTTTCATCATCTATCATTTTATTACTTTTTATTTTATATAGTCATTTTTTTACTTTAGGGACCTAATTGAAAATTTTATATAAGTTTAGAGACCCAGTTACAAATTTTTTAGTTTAGGGACCTAATTAAAAATTCTCAAATAATTCATGGACTAACTCAATAATTAAACCAAAGATTAATACATAATTTTTGGGAGTGAATTCTCTCACATTGAACATCCTCACCGTTCAATTCTTAACATGAGAGGATACAGATTTTATTTTATTGAAAAAATATGCTTTTGAATTTCCAACACATGAAATACACAACCTTTTTTTTTTGGGGGTGCTAAATTAATACACAACTTTTTAATAAGGATTTTATAATTTTCATATTAACACTAAGTCCTATATTTTATTAAGAAAAACATTAATGTAATTATGTCACAGCTAAGAAATTGGAATTTTCAGAATATAATTGAATCAATAAAATTTTCAAAAATAACGTTCAAAATAATTTTTTTTTTCCTGATATGACCAAAATATAATTTATTCCATTGCTACTTAAATAAAAAATTCTATAAAAATATAAAGAAACAAATAACAACTCTTCGTTCAACCAAAAAAAAAAAAACAAACAAAAAAAAGGGAAAATTAAATAATAATTAGGTTGGTGACTTCGCTGTTGGTCTCGCTCAGGGTTTTTGCCTTTGCCAAACACAGACAGAAGCTGAAGCACTGCGTTTTGGTGCGCCGCCGTCTGAAACCTCCCACCAACCTCTCGTTCTCCGCCCTGCTCCACCGGCGGTAAAGTTTGCCTCTTTAATTTATAAAACAGAATTTCACATGTTTTGTTTTTATCACTCCTAATTTATTTCATTGCAACTCAAATTCTCTTCGTTTCAACTCATCACCTTTTTTTGTTTTTTGCTCTTCACTTGGACTGTTTTTTTTTTCTTTTCATTTTAGGTTTTATTTATTTTAATATAAATATTAGTGGGTGGAGTGGAATTAGAGTTTCTAACTTACTAGGAAAAAAAAAACAAATTGGATTTTTTTTTGTTGTGAGTTCAAGGAAGCAATGGGATTTGCAGATTTTAATGGAAGATTTTATGGGCAAAGTCAGAAATGGTGATGGTTTGCTGCATATAATTACATTGTTCATTCATGAAATTCTAACTTGTTATTTGTAAAAGATCGTACCTTGGTCCCAAGTTATCAAGTGCTTGATAAAATTCTTCAATGGCTCATACATATTTTGCTAAATTGAAAAATGGGATGTGAATCCTTGGTGACTTGAGTTTACTGAATTTTAGAAACTTGACTTAAATGAAAGAGTTTGTTATCGGGATTAGGCTTGTATTTGTAAGTTGTAATTATTTTTTGTTTACTTATTGTATGGATAATCTTGATTAGCAACTGAAACTAGAAATTTCATAGAAATTCGTTGTTTTGTTAAGAGTGTGGAGCATATGAATTAGAAGAAGAGCTGCTGAAGTTGTATATCAGAGATGGGGGAAATTTGGTGGTCTCTTTTGGGTGCTGCAATCCCGGTGGTTGTTGCAGGACAAGCTTTTAGAGTAAAGAAAAGGCGTGCAGAAGAGCAGAGGTTGAAAAGTGCAAGGGGAAGAGAAAGGAGTTCTGATGAAATTTTTGTCTGTGAAAGGGTCTGTACATCAAAAAGGATGTTGAAAAAGGTTGGCTCATTCTCAAAAGACCCCATTCCTGATACTTGTGTTACTGTCTGTGGTGTATCTGATCTTGATGCTTGTGCTGACGCCTGTGCCCGCACTGTTTGTGTTAACCAACATCAAGTCCCCAATTGGAATGACATATGCCTTAGGAGGTGCCAGAGTGAATGCCTGAAACTCTCTTCTCAATCTTCTTAGGTGTTGGTTGCAATTTGGAAATGAAATGTTTATGTATACTGAGATCTGTTATGATGGTCAGTGTTTTTATCTCATCATTTTTACCCCTGAATCCATATTTATTAGGAATTTTATGGAAATGCAAATGGCAGATACACACTATCATCAAAATATATATTTATTTTCACTGCTATATGTTTGTTATGGGCTGGAGGTTTGATTTTTGGTGTAGGATAAATTGTGATTAATACAATTCAAACCCCTTCTTGTGTTGATTCTTCTTGGATTGATTCTACCTTCAATTAAGCGATGAATGCATTGTTATTCGTACCATGGGATTTCTGAGAATTCTAAGGCTTTTTATGACTTCTTTCTCCCATAGACTCAGGATGTAAGGGGGATAGGATAGGGAAAGAGAGAGAGAGGGAGTAGTGAGAGAGAGAGAGGGGACAGCTACATGGGGGGAAAGAGAGCAATTGGTATTTAGCTGGAAGAAGAGACGAACTATTAGAATTTGAAGTAAGGTTTGGGAGGCTTTGGCCAAAGGATTGTTCAGTGTTCATTATCTCTCGTGATCATTTTTGTATTTCTTTCTTTCACTCTATTTTCTGGTTTACTTCTCTTGCTTATTTTCTGGGTTGTTTCAAGGATTTTCTTCAGTTGTACGGAGCTGAGCTCCCTTTGGTTGGTTGATTTATATCTAGTAAATTTCAGTTCCTATCACCATCCTATAATTTTTTTGTCTTGAATCATCCAAATTGTTGGAGTTCCAAAGTTTTGTTTGTTAAATTGAAAAATTAGAGTATCTGAAGAGATAGCTCTCCTCTGGAGTTCCCAAGTTTTGCCTTTCTTCCTTTGAGCTCCTTACAATATAAACTGCAAATCAACCAAACGGATGCAGGAAAAAGAGCCTGCCACAAGGATTATGTTTTGGTTTAATCGATTGGAGAGCATCAGTTGGTACCACCAGGAAAAAGAGAAGTGAGGCACAATAAAACATAGGAATTCTTTTGCAAATTCTTATCTTTCCAAGGACCATTTTTTTTTTTTTTTTTTTTTGCATATTTCAAGGGTTTACTTCCTCAGTAAGTTGCCAATCACTGCCCCAATCATTGATGTTTTTTGAAGCAAAATCAACGTCTTATATTCAAGGTGCATCCATGTACCCCCAATTTCCAGCAGGGAGCATGGTAGTTGTTATGACTTATGAGCATTTTGAATTAATATAAGCCAATATATGAAACAGGCAACACATACTGGCACACTAACCACAAGTATCAGAAAATCTGAAAAAACATGTCTCTTGCTAGTGGCGTGTTATTCGATGTTGATTTTTTTTTTCGTATTTACATTAGGTACTTTTAGTGTAAAACCAATAAAAGGCAGAGTAATGGTATTAGTCTCTTGTCAATTACAAAGTTCCGCTGGCTTCTGCTTAATTGAGAAATCAATCCTTAAACAATGGTGCAACTTATTAGGAGTTTGAAATGGGGAAGAAGTAATGTACTTACAACAAATGATAAATTATGCTACGTAGTACATTGGATTTGGAAGTTTAAATCCTCTTATGCCGCTTGGAGGTCCCTCAATGCTGCTGTATTGGTCACCTAAAATTCCCCAAATGCGATAGCCATTTTTAATTAATTGTTTTCTCACAACAGACTTGTATCATTATCAGGATCTCTGCATGAGTATAAAAAAAACAAGATTTAGCAGGCAATGAGGATCAAAGAGAAACATAGTAGTGAGAGACAAAGAGAGGAAGAATTGGACTGAACTAACCTCAAGACAAGACCAGTCCACCCATAATAACCAACATTGACTAGGTTGTCGATAGTGACTAATCTGAGATGCTCCCTCCTTGCAGAGATCAGAATGATCTGAATTCCTCTGGATTTAAGGTCATTGAAGAGCTTCAATGAGTAGTCAAGAGCAGGGGCTTTCCCCTTGCTCATCCATTCTGTCAAAGATGTCAAGTTCAGTTTCTTACCCCTATTGGCAATAAAAAGGTCCACAAGACAAAATGCAATATGAACTAAATCAATATTAAGCTATTTGCATAAAATGATTAGTAGGTGAAAGTGGATTTTGAATTACCCATATAGATTATTCTTGTAAAAAGGAATTGTAGAAAGCAAAGTATCATCAATGTCAAAAATCCAAGCATCTTTGCAATCTTTCTTCAGATTGCAGCTGGTGCTGAGATAAACCAAGCATTCTTCAGTTGCCCTTTCTGAGTCCACCTTGTATTGAGTTGATCTCACCTATTTTCCAATATATTCAGTGCATTCTTCAGGCACAACTTCAAAGTCTCTAATGTTATGCAGCTCAACATTCATTCTCCAACTTTCACAATAGTTCTTCAAGCTGATCTTCAATCCATTTATGTGTCATCTGATTTAACATGTTCCAATATGCAACTGTCAAAGGAATCAAAAAGCATATGAAAACCAAAGAACAGCCAAGTGCTTTCCCCATTTTTCATCTTGAGCATGAAAGTAGATGTGGAGAATAGTGGGAAATAAATGGACTCAAGTATTCCTTTTATGGTTGCAATGGATCCAGCTTGACATGGCTGCAACAAACATCACTGCTGCTATGGCTGGCAAAAGCCTTAAATTAAAGAGAAATGACTATTATGAGGGGAGGTATGCCTATAAGATGCCCAACAACTTACATATAAGCTGACAAAAATAACATGCATCCATTCCCCTCTCACAGACGGTCCATGGGTTTATCTGTGGATTATATATTTTATATTAAGGATTCTTATGTTCCTACAAGTTTATAATTTCAACTAAATATATGGGAACCTGATCATAGATGAAACAAAATTTTGTGCTCTGCACAAAAGCAGAAGTCTTGTCATGAATTTTGGCTAAATAGTAGTAGGGAAATTCTTAATTACTTTAAAAGTAATAATCCAACTGTCTAAACTTTAACATTAAATATTAAATATCAATGAGTTTTCTTTTAATACTATATTCTAATAATATATCATGTTGATCCTCCAAAGAAATATGTGACATCAAATCGGTCCTCCAATATCACATTTTTGGTATCAATTTGATCTTTAAAGGCAAAACTAATGGCATTAATTATTGTTAAAAGAACCAATTTGGTGCCATTGAGGAACGTAGGACCAAGAGTTGCATTTTGGCAGTTGTAATCCTCACACAAGCTTTTGGCATTTCAACTCACATGGCCACAAAGCGATGAAATACTTGCAGGTTTAATTAGAGTTAATAATATGAACCAAATACTTTAAATTGTTTAAAACTTTCCCCCTCCTTTGGGCGTTGGGCCACTGCTATGAAGAGGCTCCAACAAAAAAGTAGAATGCAGGTGCAAGAGAAATGGTTTTTTGACAGCAGAGAAATCGATAGCAATACAGGACGTCGTAGCTTTTCAGTGATGAACAATAACCGTACCTGGTAAAAAAACACTGCACCGTATAAATCTACGACGGTCACCAAATTTGTGTTCAAATATCAGTTCTCTATATATAATAACTTGTCTGTGGCAAACTTATCATTCTTGCTGATATGATCACAACCAAAATCTCATTACTGTTGTATAAAGATTTCTTGAAGGGTAAAATATTCATGAAGGGTAAAATATTCATTTGATGTCTATGGATGGCATTGATTTTGAATTTGGTTCTTATAATGCGTCAACAAAACCATATTGTGGAACAATGTGGCTTCAAATGATGGTTCATTGTTTTGCTCTCATATTGTGTTGGCACTTGTGACTCATTCACCCAACAGAAGCAGCAGCTGGATGCATGACTGCTACCTAATGCATCAATCAAATCCCTATTTTCTGCTTCAGTATCTAATTCTTTGACTTTCTAGCTCACAGAATCAAATTCTCTGACAAATTGACAAAATCCAGGAGAAAACTGATAGTCAAATGATATAACATCTCTACATAGTGAGTTAAATTAAAAGGTTGGCTGCATTGCAGTTTGAACATACTGTTCATGCTTATCTAAGCATGACACCAGCAAGAGCAAGAAAACCACAATGCCTATATTTACTCTCTTTTTTAATGATAAAATAAAGGGGAATTTCATACCAAGTTAAACCACAATGCCTAACTAAGCTTGGCTCCGTTTTTTATCAACTAATGCAGTATCTATCATATGCTATTTTAAGGCAAAATTTATGCTTTATGCATGCATTTCACACATCCTTTCAAGGATGAATATCTGCCGTGTAACAACATGGAAAAACGAGACAATCCTGGTTTCACTGTACGAGCATGATAATAATTCAGATATTAGTGCAAAACTGGAAGAAATCAGTAGGAAAACCCTCATGCTTTTGCCAGATTACTTGCTGAAGTAAAACTGAGGGTATTCCTGCTCAGTGCTTCACTCTTGAAGAATCATTACAACCACTTACCTTAAGAAAACCAAAGTGCACAATAGATAGACCCAATCAATCAGAGAGCAACAATTTAAGTACAGAATCGATAGAAAAACAGAAGCACAACTTCTGTAAAGGAGGCCTTATATACTCACCAATTAAAATAATAAAAGATTGAATGTGTTGCTAGTATCAAGCCACAACACTACAGATGATGTCAAGCATTTACCTAGCTGAGATGGCCATGAAGTGAACTATGAGTGCTTTCCAGAAAAGAAAAGGTGTAAGATCAAGATAAAATGTGCATGGAGTGATTCACGTGAAGAGGTGTATCAGCATTGTAGCTCAACATATATGTTTCCATATACAAATTACCCACAGAGAAGTTTTCATTGAGAGATCCTGCTTAGAGGCATCTAACAGATGCTACATGGAACAGGTAACAACTGGATCATGCAGCATACCAGCATCTTGGTAAATGAGTAACTTCAATCAGAAAATGGTAAAATGGGGGCTACCATAATTCGTTCGCTAAGAGAAATTGAAAGAAACAAAATCTCCAATGTGTTTCATAAGCTCATCTCAAAGTCTCATGAGTCATGATGATCCATTGTTGAATTGCTATCTTCAAATAGTTATTCTTTAGATTATGTGCTAAATCCACTTCCTTCTCATCAACAACTATAACAAACCCAATCTCAGTGATACAAATTTCCCAAATTTTCTACAACAAACCCTTTTACATTCTCTTCCCTTCAACAAAAAAGAATGAAGAAAAAGATGGATACAAGAGTTCTTGTGTATGAATTGTGGGAAAGGCCAAACACAGCTAATTCTCCTAAATAAGATAACATCTAACAGCATGAAAAATAGCAACCCTAAACATAGGAATGGAAACCTGATACATGTATAAAAACCAAAATCTTCTCTTCAATTGCTTTTATAATACAGTAAGAGAACTATGACTGCTAAGTAACTTCAATTTTTTTACTTTTGTTATCACAGATCCTTTGCACTGTTGGGCCGAAGAGTAGGACTTTGTGCATGAATTATTGCCACAGCAATGGAGAAAGACTGTAGTGCAGACAGGGGAGGCTGAAAATGAATCAAATATAGACCATTGTGAACATTTACTATCCTCAAGGTGGGGCTGAAATTGCTTGAACCCTGAAATTTGAAGGGCATGGTCATCTCATTGCATACTTACATAAATAATTGTTAAATGTTTAGTAGGCACAGAAAGTAAATATGAGATTATAGATGCATGCATGTCTAAAATACAACAATATAAAATGGCCTGAACTTGAGAGAGTCACAAACAGACTATGTAATTATTGCCTTTAAGCTTTGGGGGGCATCAAATCTACCAATGAAAAAAGTCATTTCCTTGTCACTAATAAATTATATGAGAAACTACTAAAGAAGACCTTGCACTAAATGGTTTTGTTGAAAATTCAGTTTCTAGTAGAGCCCAAAGGTGTCCATTATCCATGTAGCCAACCCCTCCTAGTGAGATAAGGTTTGGTGGTTGTTATTGTTGTTGTATGTATAATGTTAGTTATGAACATAGCAATAGAGAACAGATGTGAAGATAATCAAAGAGGTTTCATGATTTGAGGAGAAACACACACAAACAAAACAAACACATCTAGCAAAAACCAATTCTTACAGTTACTATACTCTTGCCTCCCATTCAATGATTATATGAGATCATTAACATTGTTTTTTTAAAGATAAGAGAAAAAGAAGAGTTATAAGCCATAAGACATTAACAGACCTGAGTAACTAAATCAATTGACTTGCACTCGCCTTGTGTATCTACCGGAGACAGAACCTCTGCTTTGCTAGATCTTCTCTGAAGTACTGTCAGAGGACATCCCTCATCCCAACCACCACAGTCACAGTGGCCTCCAGATCTCCATCTATCTATCAGACTGGATGGACCACCATCTCTTGTTCTTGGCCCACCATGAAGCCCTGCTGGAATTAGAATGCTCGTGCTAGTAGAGCAATAACCGGTATTTCGACTACAACTTTCAGAAGGCAATGTGTTTTGATTTACTCCACCTTTGTTGAGAAATTTTAAACCCCAGCCTCCCACTTTATCCGGCTGATTACAAGGGAGATGGTCTTTGACAACAACAGCAGCCAATTCAAAATTTGGAGGAACATTAGCCTCTAAAAAATTAGTTCCATCAAGAGCATGTGGTTCCCATGGACAACTTTCCACTATGGCACTTGATCCACCAAACCTTGAGAGTTTTCTGTGTTTTGATGATTGACCGGTTTTGAAAACTTGTGACACCTTCTTTGAGAGCCCCTTGTTCTTCCTGTGAGAACGGCTCATTGTGTGCATTTCTTTGTCAAAAATTTCAATGTTGCCGAATAATGTAAACTGTGTCTCCATTATTCTGCTATTGTTCGGGCAGAGGGTGAAACTTGTTGATACATTCATCTTTCCAACAAGTTGCCCGCTGCCAGGAATCTCAAGACCCTTTTGGCCACCCATGTTCAAGTGAAATTGGTATGCATAGTCCAAAGCCTTATCATCTTTTGAGTCTACCTTCCTCAATTTTGATACATAGACCTCCTTCTGATCATCTGTAGAAAAAACAAAATGAGGAACCCCTTGCTCCCATGTACATTGGATCATTCCCTGAGATACAGTAGAAGAAGCCGAAGACAACCAATCAGAACAAGTAGAGTTGGTGCTACAAGTAGAAGCAAACCTTTTATGAACAGAAATGGAGCCATACTTGTGACCTTGCACCAATGGTGTTTCCTTTACTAGTTTATCTGATGAAGAGATACTTAAACCGTTAGGAGAGTCCATAAAATCATAGCATACCAACCCTTTGGCATCAATAAAGTTCATCCTGTTCAAATTTTCATTTCTATTTGAAGTACCAAACTGCTGAAGCAGAGCACTATTCAATATATTTATCATACTCTTGCTCCCCATTATTGTACCTGAAGTCCACTGTTGTCCGGGATTAGCACTTATAACTACTCTCCCAGTCCCATTGGCAACAGGACATTCAAAGACAAAATGTCCTGAACCACCACCAAAAAATTTGGCTGTATTCAAGCTTTCTGATAAAGTCCCCATGTTTGTGGCTCTTAAGCTCACAGGTATGTTGCATTGAGCTGCTTTTAATGCACTGTTGTGTACGAATTCCAGGCAGCGACGAAGATATTTCTCATCTACACTCACCATATGCTTTGGAATCCGATTGTCTAGTCCAACATGAACACGCCGGAAGAATAAATCATTGAAGGAAACTTTACTAATTTGTGATTGGATAGCATTTACAACTATAGCACGATGGGAGTTTGACCTTTTAATCAACTTCTTCAAATGTGATTTTGAAGAGTCTTCATCTGATAATTCTCCGCCGTTGCACAAACTATGGAATGAATCATTTTCCCTGTGGCCTTTTGTTTGAACCCATAAACCGATATTTGACATCTTCTACAGTCTAAACTGCTCAGATTTAATGGTAGGAACTAGGAAGCTTCTCTCACAGTCATCTTCCTTAAACTAAAGATTAAGACTCATAAGATCATAACCTGAAAAACACAACCAAAAAAATGGTAAGGTACCAAAAGAAAATTGTTTGCAAAATAATAAAGTTGAAGGTAGCACGGTAGTAGATTTGCTTGAATAGTCCACTTATGTGAGCTCTAATTATAACCAAAAATTATGGAAGTCTTCTATATATCATGACAGAGAACTTTTAAACATTTGAATTAAGCATAAAATAAACAAAAAGAGAGATGCAAACAAAGAAACCTGCAATCCATATATACATACAGATTGCAAATGGACATGTTCATGATAAAGAAAGAGAATTTTCAAAACAAACTGCATACATATTTATGATTTAATCAAATTCCTTGGGTTATGAAACTGATAGAACATAATTCCATGACTTAATTTGACCAAGTGTATGCTAACAACACTTTACTCTCTACTATTATATATATATATATATATATATATATATATAAGAACCTTTAAAAGAAGTGAGGATGAAGGAAAGAGCGAGGTTCAATCTTTCCCGCATCTTACAACCATAAATTCCAAAAAGGATGGTCAATCAACATCTTATAACAGAAATTAACTGAATTGAATCCATACAAAAGGAAGCCCGGAAAGTGCCCAAATAAGAAATAAAGAAATTCAATAAAGAAATGCAGAATACAAACACAAAAGCAAATAATAATAACAGTAGTAAAAAACAACTTATTTTTTTCATTACCAAACAAACCTGGATCCGGGAAGAGCCAAGAGCACACCTCAAGGAAATGAACACAAACCCACCATAAAGCTGAAGAGAAGTAGCTGATTTATCACACACCAACACTCCTCAATCCTCAAAATTTGAGCTTTTCAACCCCAAGGCAAGGGAAAGAGGAGAGCTAACAAACCCAGATGAGGAAAGAGCAAATGGACAGAAATAAAAACTAGGACAGCACATGGGAAACAAAAATCAGCACACCACCACCACCACCACAAGTAATAATGATGATAATACTAGGTTCCAAAAAACTGTTTTTTTATAATAATCTTTCAAGGAAAGGGTGTAACTGTATTTGTAGTTGACACCATTCTAGAGAGAGAGAGAGAAAATGAGAAAAAGAAAACTAACTAAACCCAAACACAAACCAAAACAAGAGTGGATAGTGGAGGCATGAACATGTATTTTCGTTGGACACAACGTTTGATGGTTGAAAATATAGTACACTAGCTAAGGAGAGAAGGTGTGTTGTGTTGTGTTTTGTGTTGTGTTCCACTTCCACACCTAAAAATCAGGATGGTGTTGTAGGGAGTAGGGACCCACCACTTCCTTGTTGCTAATGCTGCATCTCCTTGGTCAACACTGTACCCAAACCATTCCTACATGGAAAGAGAAATTCAGTCTCATGAGCTGGTGCGCATGACAGCTATGTGAGTCCACTAAAGCCAAAGGTGGTGCCACCCACTTGCACATATTCATTCACCTATTAATTAATTTTCCCATTTCTGATTCTCATTCATAGAATCCTAGTAAACTTTTCGGTAAGTAAGAATTTATTATTATCTTTAATTAATTAACCATGTAAATCAATCGTTGACATGAGTAAAATTTATTTTTATTAAATAATTTACATAATGTTGTTACCAAAAATATATACATGAATTTTATATTTTTTTAGGCATGTGATGGAGAGAGAAAATGGTGGGATTTTGTCAAGTACATAAATCCTTTGCATGCCTGTTGACCCCAACACTTGACCATGGATACAGAAGAGTACACATTACATGCATATAATAAGATGCTCAGTTACACACATGACACGACATGTTGTGATACATTCTCATTCTTCTTTTTCCAGTTACTTTATTTATTGCTGCCATTTATTGCTGTCATATTCATCTCTTTCGCTTATTTATTTCTTGGGCGGCGTTACAACTGAGTATTTTTATTGGTTACCCAATTTATTTATTGACCTTGGTTTGAGGTCACCTCCCTAATTGGCTTTTACTAGTCTTAGAAGCCGAAATTATAGAATGTATGTATAATTTCACTTTTATCTTCTGCACAACTGCCAAAGATAAAAAACTTTTTCTTTTAACTAGATTAAATATGTAAAACTGGATGAAATACCAGTATGAAATGTTTCTCACTTTTTCTTATCTTTCTTCTTTTTTCTTCTGATATTAAAATTTTCGTATTTTTTTTTTCTTAAACGCAACTTAGCGATCAAGTGATCAACTCAACATATTTGATTCACAAATTTGTTAGATTATATGGTCTTTCTATGGATTCAAAATTGATTTAATTTTAGTATGTGAATTTTTAATCCTACCGTTTAATTATGTAATACTGTATTATTGAATTTGTTATGTAAACCGTGATATTGAATTTCATTCAATTGAATAAATTGAGAACACAAAACTCTTATATATGCACAAAGGGCTATCAATATAACTGACTAACAACTTGATAGCAGTGATATTCTAACAAACTCAACTAATGGATAAATCTTGCTAACAAACTCAACTAATTGATAAATCTTGCTAACTGCTATAACAGAAAAGAAAGGGATAACAACAATATGCTAACTGACTCTATCAGTAAATCTATCATCTATTACTCCCCTCAAGGTGGAGTGTGAGGATTATGAACACCCACCTTGGTTGACAATTCATGAAATGTCTTGGCACCTAAGGACTTAGTGAAAATATCTGCTTGCTGCTGTTTGGTGGATACATAAGTAGGCAGTATGGCTCCTGCTTGTAGATGCTCTCGAATGAAGTAGCAATCTACTTCTATATGCTTGGTTCTTTCGTGAAAAACGGGATTGGCTGCAAGATGAAGGGCAGCTTGATTATCACAAAAGATAGTTGTAGGAGCATTGCAGTTGACTTGAAGGTGCTTGAGCAAGCTTCTCAACCAAAGAACTTCACTGGTGACATGGGCCAATGCACGATATTCAGCCTCACTAGAAGATCTAGATACAGTAGTTTACCTCTTGGTTTTCCAAGATATGGGTGTTGATCCAAGCTTCACCAAATAACCTGTAACAGATTTTCTAGTCAATGGGCAAGAAGCCTAATCTGTAACATCCCTAGCTGCTTTATGGATTGACGACTATCCTCACAAACCAACACGGGGCTTTTCAGCATGCTTTGTCCTCACTCACATGCTTCCCGGGAAAACTTCCCAGGAGGTCACCCATCCCATAATTGCTCCAAGTCAAGCTCGCTTAACTGTGGAGTTCTTAAGTGATGGGCTACCGAAAAGAAGATGCATCTTGTTAGTATATGTAGTACCAATCAACTCATATAAGCCTTCCTCAACTGTATAGTCCCATACCTACACAGTCTCAGGATCCCTCTCATTCAGGTGTGTAATCGGTTCATTCATGCGTCCCTCCGCTTAGAAGCCTGCCAAGAGCCGCTCCTTGTCCGTGCCTTCTTGCACCGGCGATCACTCCCCGCCCTCATTGGCACCCGGGTGTTACATTCCCACCAGCTTCCGCTTGGTTCGTTCCCGAACCACACCGTATTGGGAGAGGTGCCGCTTTGATACCATTTGTAACATCCCTAGCTGCTCTATGGATTGACGACTGTCCCCACAAACCAACACAGATCTTTTCAGCATGCTTTGTCCTCACTCACACGCTTCCTGGGAAAACTTCCCAGGAGGTCACCCATCCCAGAATTGCTCCAAGCCAAGCATGCTTAACTGTGGAGTTCTTAAGTGATGGGCTACCGAAAAGAAGATGCATCTTGTTAGTATAGGTAGTACCAACCAATTCATATAAGCCTTCCTCAACTGTATAGTCCTATACCTACACAATCTCAGGATCCCTCTCATTCGGGTGTGTTATCGGTTCATTCATGTATCCCTCCGCCTAGAAGCCTGCCAGGAGCCGCTCCTTGTCCGTGCCTTCTTGCACCGGCGACCACTCCCCGCTCTCGTCGGCACCCGGGTGTTACACAATCCGAATCACAATATGCGGTAAGCTCAAGGTCATTTTCTTTTGGCAAAATGATCCCTTGTCCTGGAGAAGACTTCAAGTACCTGAGTACTCGCATGACTGCATCCCAATGGCCTTGCCGTGGTGCCTGCATGAACTGGCTCAGGATATGCACCGAGTATGTGATCTCAGGTCGGGTAATAGTAAGGTAAATGAGTCTTCCAACTAGCCTGTGATATTGGGAACGATCAGAGTATAGTGGTCCATCATCTAATGCAAGTTTGTGATTTTGTTCCAAAGGGAAAGATGAGGGTTTGCATGCAAGCATCCTACATTCATCTAAGATGTCCATTGTGTATTTCCTTTGACACATGAATAGACCCGCAGGACCACGAGCCAATTCTATGCGAAGAAAATACTTCAAGGTACCTAGATCCTTCATATGAAACCACTTGTTTAAGTATTGTTTGAATTTACTGCAAGCCAACTCATCATTCCCTGCTATGACAAGGTCATCCACGTATACTAGCACTGCCAGGAATGTTGCTCCATGTGATAGAGTGAATAAGCTGTGATCTGCTGGACACTCTTGAAATCCATACTTGATTAGAGCTTGAGAAAGCTTTGAGTACCAATTTCGTGAAGCCTGCCTTAAACCATAGAGAGACTTCTTTAAACGACACACCATTCCTTCCTTTGTGGCTTCATATCCTTGTGGAACCTACATATATACTTCTTCATCAAGTTCACCATGGAGAAAGGCATTACTTACATCCATTTGATGTAATTCCCACCCCTTGGCTACTGCTATTGAGAGTAAACATCGGATGGTAGTCATTTTTGCTACTGGAGCAAAAGTCTCATTGAAGTCTTTTCCTTCTACCTGGGTATACCCCTTTGCTACAAGTCTTGCCTTGTATTTTTCTATTTCACCAGAGGCTTTATACTTCAATTTGTATACCCATTTGCATCTCAAAGGCTTTATACTTCAATTTGTATACCCATTTGCATCCCACTGCTTTCTTTCCTTTTGGTAATGAAGTGAGTTCCCATGTCTCATTATCTTCTAGTGCTTTCAGTTCTTGAGCCATGTCTTCTCTCCATTCCCTTTTCTTAACAGCTTCCAGATAATACTTTGGTTCCTCTTGAAGAGCAATGGCTGCAAGGAATGCCTTGTGTTTTGTAGAAAAATGATCATAATTGACATAATTCGAAATAGGATAAACCATACCTGAATAGGATGATGAATCAAGTGACCTTGATGTGGGGTTTTTAGTAGCTGTGTGGCAGTAATAGTCCTTGAGATAACTTGGTGGTTGTCGAGTCCTTGGCCCAGGTTTATCAATGTCAGGTGATGGTACATAAGTCTCCCCCTCATTCTGAACTTCCTCCCCTGCATTATTAACATGTTCTTCAGAGGAGGAACTTTGTTGTCTTTCCTTATTATCTTCTTGTGGTGGATCATCCTCTTCCATGGCATGAGACAATTGATTAAAGATATTCATGGAAGGTTCCTCTACTGCACTTTATGTTTTTGCAGCAAAAGGGAAATTGTCTTCATAGAAGATCACATCCCGAGAAACAAAGAATTCCTTTGTTCTCAAGCTATAAACCTTCCAACCTTTTTGCCCTTGAGGATAACCCATAAAGATGCAACTCTCAGCTCTAGGATCAAACTTATCTCGTTGTTTGGATGAGTTCCTCACATAACACAGGCATCCAAATACCTTTAAGTGATCATAAGTGGGAGCTTCTCCAAACAACTTCTCATAGGGAGTAATGTGTTCATTGGCTACAGTAGGTGTTCTATTAATGATGTGTGTGGCTTCAAGGACACATTCTCCCCAGAACTTTATAGGGAGATTAGCTTGGAATCTCAAGGCTCTTGCTACATTGAGAATATGCATGTGTTTTCTCTCCACTCGCTCATTTTGTTGAGGTGTTCCTACACAAGAGGTCTCATGGGCAATGCCTTCTTCTTTAAGATATCCTTGAAATGTGGAATTAATGAATTCAGTGCCATTGTCAATCCGGATCTTCTTTATCCTTGTGTTAAATTGAGTCTTTACCATGTTGTGAAAACTCAGCAGATTGTTAATCGTTTCAGTTTTGTCCTTCATTAGATATACCCATGTTCCTCTAGTGAAGTCGTCAACAATAGTGAGAAAGTAGTACGTGATCCATTGTGTGATGCAGTATGATATTTTCCCTATAAATCACAATGTATAAGCTCAAAAGGAAACTTGACTTTATTACAACTTTGCATAAAGGGTAGTCTACATTGTTTGGACTTATGACAAACATCACAACAAGAGACCTTATTTAACCTGAAACTACTACTAAGTATATGACTAAGACTCTGCAAGACTTGAGTTGAAGGGTGCCCCATTCTGGCATGCCAAAGAGCTGTTACATCTTTCTGTGTTGCGGCCAAGGATGATGCTACTGCTGCTACCATCTTGAGAACATAAACCCCATCATTCAAGTCACCTGATCCAATCCTCCTCCTCGTGGTTTGGTCCTGTATTTCACGGTAATTCGAATAATAAGTAACCATACAATTAAGGTCATGTGTCAATTTATGAACTGAAATTAAATTGCAGTTGAACTTGGGAACAAAAAGAACATTTAGCAATTTAAGATTCTTGCTAAGTGTAATAGTCCCAATTTTATCAACCAAGACTGTATCTCCAGTGGGCACAATAATTTGAAAGGGCCTCTCAAGGCTTTTTACTTCCTTCAAGAGAGGAAATAGATGGGTCATGTGGTGTGAAGCACCACTGTCCAGAACCCACTTTTGATCTTTATGTGAATTATATTTACCAGCCATGCTATCATTTGCTCCATGATTCCTCCTCACTTGAGTTCCATGCATGGCATGACCTGTTGTGGTTTGATATGATACTTCCTTTTCTTGGCCTTCATCTGCACAGACAAAGTGTGCATAATTTTGATTTCCAGATTTGTTGAAGCCTCTGTGTGTTCTTCGTGTGTCCCAGTTGGGTGGATATCCAACTATCTCAAAGCATTTTGCTTTGATATGGCCAAGTTTTCCACAATGGTCACACCTTGGTTTTGGCCCATCCCTGCCTTTCTGCTTGTTCCCATTGGAAGAATAAAATGCTGAACCTGAGTCACCTTTGCTGTTTCCCTCCTTGTCTGCTGTGAACCGAGCCTCTTCTCTCAAAATGTGATTGAAGACACGACGAAGGGAAGGTAAGGGTTCTGTGTTGAGAATGGTGGTTTTCACATGTGTGTATTGCTCACCATCAAGACTGCCCAGAAAGAGGTGAACCCGCTGATCTTCTTCCCTTTGCATCAATTCCCTTGAGGCTCCACAGGAGCACTCTGGAAGGGGCTATAGCTCACTCAGCTCATCAAGGAGACTCTTGAAATTTGTATAGAAGTTTGTGACACTCTCGTCTGAATCTTTCCGTATCAAACAGAGCTTGTGCCATAGTTGGTGAATCCGAGGTGCGTTGGTCTGGGCGAATCGTTCTTCTGGATCGAGCCATACGTCCCTCGATGTTGTTCCAACGCTTCCATGTAATCTTGGATCAATTTGAATTGATGACCCAAGCCATTACCATGGAATCCGCCGTCTTAGCCCAATGGTGGTAATCTGCTGTCTTTCGAGAGGGTTTCTTGATGCTGCCATCAATGAACCCTAATTTCGATTTTGCTCCCAGGGCTGTCTTCATCGACCTTGCCCATGTCCGATAGCTATCCCCTTTGAGAATCGCAGCGACGAGAGGTGTCCCTGGATTATCTGAGGATCCCAGATAGTAGGGCGAATCCGGAGTGAGGGTGGATGAGCCTTGGGCTCTGCTATCGTCGAAGGTATTCTTCTTCTCCGGCTTCTTTCCCGACCCCTCATCTTCTCTAGATTCCCCAGAATCTTCCTGCTCTGATACCATATTGAATTTGTTATGTAAATTGTGATATTGAATTTCATTCAATTGAATAAACTGAGGACACAAAACTCCTATATATGCACAGGGCTATCAATATAATTGACTAACAACTTGATAGCAGTGATATCCTAACAAACTCAACTAATGAATAAATCTTGCTAACAAACTCAACCAATGGATAAATCTTGCTAACTGCTATAACAAAAAAGAAAGGGATAACAACAATATGCTAGCCGACTCTATCAGTAAATCTATCATCTATTATGTATCATCATATCAAAAGAATAAAGCTTCTCCAATAATTGTTAATTAAACGATTTTTGATGATATAATACTATATTATTGCACGGCTGAGTGTAAAAGATTTATTATTCCCGTACAAACTTTGTGGTTAAGTTTATTAGGAAGCAAGTAAATGTGGTTGTTTACTCACTTGCTAGGGTGGCCACATCTAAGCCTAGTCTTTATTGTTTTAAGAGTTTACCATTTTATATTGCTGAATTTGTTTTCAATGAAAAGAAACGATCCTATTCCAGTCAAAAAAAAAAAAAAATACTATATCATTGCAACATAAATATAAATAGTTTTCACATGGACACTGAATCAAAATTATCAAATTAACTAAAAATTCGAAATACTAAACAAAATCGAAAATTTATTAGGGAAACAATTTTTTTTAAGCAAAATCGCAATGAAACAAATTGTTAGTGATACACTCGTTAACGAATCAAGAAAAGAAAATTTGTATTGAGAAATTGTGTCTTTAATATTTGGAGAAGTAAAATACTTAATTTTCCAATAAAAAATTATTTTTTATAATTTATTAATAAACACTCTAAGGACATTAGTTAGTATGATCCTAATTTAAATATATTTTATGCAATTAATTGAACTCTAATTTATTTTGTCGTTGCCGTGAAAAGTGGAAACCGGCGTTGAATGGCCCAGTGAGGATCGTCAACTGAAATGGTCAGGGGTTGGGTAAGACTATGATAATTCATTACTTTTGGTGCATTCACATTTCCCTCTTTATCATGGATTTGTGTTAAATATTGTTGTGAAGGATGGATCCAATACATAATTTTTGGTATCTCACTCCATGGGTAAAAAGATTAATCTCTCGTGATATTATCAAATACCCAAATAGAAACCTTTTCAATAGTATTTTTTTTCATATATATGAATCCAAGAATAAAACTCTAATCACGCAGGGATTAAATCCCTTCCACTTAGACAAACACACACCAGTATCCAACACAATGAAAACATGACACGGAGCATCCTAGTTATGAATAACTAACTCTGTTAATAAAAAACTTTAACAACCAATGAAATCTTATCAAGCCGGCATCAATATGAGGGGGGTTACACTCATCCAGGTCACCTAACATTTTCCTACATTGTTGTTTGAGAAATGCTAATAATACATATTTCAGGTTAAAGTAATATTTTGGTTCCTATACATGATACGAATTTTCGATTTGATCCCTATACATAAAAAATTATTAAAATAGTCCCTATACATATAGAAAGTCTCCATTTGGTCTCTATATGTTACCCATTTAGTCCTTATATCAATTCCTTAACCACTTGCTTAAGCAACTCGAATCCGTTATCACTTATATTAGCCACATTATGACGACATTAAATATAACTAATAATATACGAATATATATATATATATATATATATATATATATATATATATATTTCTTTTTTTTCTTCTGCAAGTACACACGGTTAAGATATTCATTAACTTAAGAACTGATGTGTGAAACCAAAATTTTACATACATACATATTTTCCATGCCACATGTTTGGACTTTGGACTGATTAAGAAAGAAAGGAAGATAGATACAAGGCAGAGAAAAAGTTATTTTTTCACCAAAGCGATTGATACATAATTTATTTGGCCAAAATTCTAAAGGAAGAATCGGATGCTATTTCTTTCAAAACTTAACCCAAGTGCACCCTAACTATAGTTAGTTGGGTATTCTGGTGCACTCTACCACTATACCGTTTATATTTAAATTAAAAAAATGAAATTACAATAATTAGGTGTGTCCAATTGAATATGACAGTCAAGGCTCCACATACCTGTAAGGATCAGTTTGATTAGAAATTCGAAAATATATCCAATTCAAATATTATTTGAAGCTCCAGTGCTATATATTGGGTCACATATTAGGTTGATATATAGGATGTGCTTTTCAGATAGTTTTAGAGACGGATTTAATCTTTGTCAAAAAAAGAGAGACGGATTTAATCTTCATTAACGCAAAATTGACTCAATGATAAGCTTATTTGTTAGAAAAGAAATATTTTTTGAACTGTATTAAAAAGAACACTAGACTATTAGTTCTTACTAAATTTTATCAAAGTGAGGGCCAATTTTGTTTCAAAATGGATAGGTGCAGATAGTCACCAAGTTTTCCAGAAGCTTTGATGAAGAGGTGCTTGATTTCTCTTACAATGTTTCTTTGTTAGAACCTCTTTAATCATGCATGTATGCTTCTTGGTGTGAGAGTGGTTACCCTCCCAAGTCTTGTAGCGGATACTTTAGTATGTGTTTGGTTTCACGTTGGAAACCTCCGGAATTGATTCTGTTCTCTGTCAAACGTGATTTTAGTAAAAATGAAATGTTTGGTTACTGTCAGGTAAAATTGATTTTGTCTCCGAAAGTGATTCTGACTTGAAACTACAAAAAGTAGGTTCTGAGTTAAGTTAGAGAATTTACACTAAGTTTTACATCAAACTTGCTTTCAAAATAAAAACATCCAAACATAAATCACTCCACTTCAAACTCAATTATAATCAAATTAATTTTACAGAATCAATTATATTCAAAATCATTTTTATCAAACATTCATCCAAACACACACTAAGCTATTTTTGCTAAAACTCATAACTCGTATTTGTAATGATGATCATCCTTTTTTTTATTTATTATTATTTATTTATCTTTAATCCTTACTTTTGATTCTGTTGAATAAATCGTCTTTTAGATAATTTTTGTTTAAACAAAATGGATAAGTGCGGGTTAACTAGAAAGTGTGGCTTATAACGTGTTTGGTACCTCATCCGATAACAAGAGAAGCATGTTTGTAAGATAGAGGGATTAGGGGCTACTCAGAGTAGCTTCATAAAAACACAAATCGAGCAGTGAGAATTTTACAATTATGCTAGGTAATCTTAATTGATTATCACGATGGCAAATATAGGGACTTACGAAGTAATTGAACCTAAATTTTTTACATAGAATGTAGTTTTGTGTTGGGTTAAAAAATTTAGGTTTAATTACTCTGTAGGTCTCTATATTTTTTAGAAAATTTTAAATAGGTCCCTATACTTTTAAAATTTGTAATCAGATCCCTGAACTATTATTTCATTTGTAATTAGGTCTCTATATTAAAAAAATTTATAATTGGGTCCTCGAACTTTTATAAAGTTTTCAGTTGGGTCCATGAATTAAAAAAGTTTTTAATTGGGTCCCTAAACTTATATAAAATTTTCAGTGGGGTCCCTAAATTATAAAATTCATTAGTGATATGTTGAATTGGACGAAATATAACTGATTTCATCCAAACTGGCTATTTAAGAGTAGTTTGGGTGGAAGATGAACCTTGAGATATTCTCACAATAAAATGTAGCAAGATGTAACAAGATGAAGTGAAATGTAGTAAGTTGCAAGTGAAGAAACTATTTTGGACGAAATTATTTCAAGTAAGGGATATACAACCGTAAAACATAAATCAGGGAAGGAATGAACTATTTGTTCAGATGGAGGAAAAACAGTCATAGGTCAAGTTTTGGTTTTCTGACTGATCAATATTTTAGTCTCTTGCAACCCTAAATACAAATTTGGGGGAATTCCAGGTCACGTTTAACATCAGTAGACTTAAAGACCTCTTCACAGAACCCTACCACAGGGATTCAATTGAAAATTTTATATAAGTTAAGGGACCCAATTAAAAACTTTTTTAGTTCAGGAACCGAATTGAAAACTTTATAAAAGTTCGAGGACCCAATTACAATTTTTTTTAGTATAGGGACCTAATTACAATTGAAATAATAGTTCAGGGACCTAATTACGAATTTTAAAAGTATAGGGACCTATTTGAAAATTCTCAAAAAGTATAGGAACCTACAGAGTAATTAAACCAAAAATTTATAATGAGTTTTACATCAAACTTTCTTTCAAAATATATAAAAATATTCAAACATAAATCGCATAACTTTAAACTCAATTAATATTGTAAACAAATTAATTTTATAAAACTAATTTAATTGAAAATCACGTTTAATAAACGCTATCCAAGCATATACAATCACTTATGACCAATGTTACACTATCATATACTTGAGTGAAGATTAGTCTACAATATATATCCCATGCTACAGAAAGGAAAATATTGAGAAATGTAAGGTAGCTAGGATATTATATAAAGCTTTCAATTTCAATTTATTTATTCTTTATTTTATAAAGTCTACACTTTTTTTTTTGGATAGGAATGTGGAATTGTGGATAAATCCCAAAATTGTTGCTTTAGATCATGGACAAAGAAATGTTGAATGTCATTTCAGTCCCAGCTAGCCGTCTTATTTTGATATTTCTTTTTCGAATCAAACAACCAATTTGAATTTGAAACTTAGAAAAATATTTTAATAAAAACATACCTAACTTTCTTGTCTTTCTGTATTAATTTCATATTCAACTCATAATTTTTGGTTCGATTCACAAGAACTTTTTTTTTTGATCTAACGATTCACAAGAACTTATTGTCAAAATAGTCCAAGTCTATCAATATGGTATTGATATCGATGATATGTAGAGCGTGCGAATTTCAAGCCAAAGACAACGACACCTCATCAGTTAGCAAACTATTTCTTACAAATGTTCTTTTCCAATTCCTTCAAATGCATTCCTATCACTATCATTGGAATTTGATTATCAAAATCTCAATCAAACATTATGTTTGTGATTAATTGTACGATATTCAGAGCTACTTTTTATCTCAAATATGTTATACATTAATCACGTAATATCTGATTGAACATTGAAGTGTGTAGAGTGTAGATCAAAATCACCTTGATTGAAGTATGGTGTCTGCCACTGATCACCGGGTTAAGAGCGTGATTGGGATAAAATTTTGTGTAAACTAAGTGTATATTGAAATATGAACCTCCATTTTTTGCTGAATTACCAATAGGACTGCACAGGCAACGTCTTCAATGCTTCATAGAGTACTAAGAGTTTCGATATTCCATAAATTTCAACCATAGATATAATATTATGAAATTTCAATGGTCAAGATTAAAAAGGGTAAAATAGGCATTACAACAAAAATAATTTATTTGATTTAAAATTAATTTCACAACAATTAAAAAAAAACCATCTCTCTCTCTCCATCGTTCAGAATGGTTATCCACTCCACCGGAACGTCCCCCCTCCTCCGTCGTCATCCATCTTCTCCTCCGTCGCTGCCATCACTCTCCCCTTCCGCTACCGTCATCACTCTTTGTGAACACCTCATTTTGACCGGGTCTTTTAGTCTTCACTAAAAATTTCAAAAAAATAAAATAAAATAAAAATTGCAAAGAAAATAAAAATAATAAAAATAATAAAGAGATTTTTAATTGGGTCAGGCAAGTTAAATCCATTTCATCCTCCCAACAAACCCTAGCAACCACTTTATTTTGAATTAGAATTTAATTTATGTAGATGAGGCTCGGTAGATTTTGATTTCAAATCAGAGATAGAAATCTTAATCTTGACATGTTTTTAGGATCAGCATCAAATAGAAATCTTAATCTTGGCGGGATTTTAGGATCAAGATGAGAGGAATGGGCATTATAAAAATCACAACAGGGATCATCAGAAAACGGGGGATCAGTTTTGATGTTTTTTTCGCTTGCTCTCTCCCATTCTTTTGTTTCTACTCTTCAACAACAGAACAACCCACATCTCATTCTTTCACTCTCTAAAACTCCAAACCAAAGTTCTCTTCTTTCTTCACTCAGTTACTGCCGCGCCGCCCTGTCCAGTTGCGCCACCACCCACCGCCGTTCGACGCCGTTCCCAGCCGTGAACCGCCGTCTTCCGCCGCATCATGAGTCAGAATCGCCGCATCCTTCCTCGACAGCTCTGCGTTGTCTTCCTCCTGCAAGTTCAGTTTGTTTTGTTGTTTTGGTGGAGAAGGGTCTGGTTCTCCCTTTCCCTTTTGTTTTATTTTTTTAGTTATTTATTTATTTTTATTTTATCTTTGTTTTCCTTTTTTCTTAGTCTGACCTAACCTTTTCTTTTGTAGTATATGGGCTTGGTTTGATTGTCTCGTTGGGCTAAGTATAGTATTAATCTTGGTGTGAGTATTTTAGTGGGCTGGTCACTTGGCCCAAGTTAAAAAAAATGCTATAAACACTTATATGAAGTCAAACTTTATTTTCATTCTATAATTTTCAATTCGTAAGCAACAAATTAAATAAAATAGAATGTTTTCTTTATAGATAATTTTATGATTACTTTGTGAGAGGTATCACATTTAATCTCTTAGGTCTAATATCGTTCTGTGGACGTTTGTGCCATATTCTATCTCACTTACGAGTTGTCGATAATAAAAAATGAAATATATAAAAAACCCTTTCTTTTAAAATAAAAAATGAAATAAAAACTTTTTTTTTCATAAAATTTAAAATAAACCAACAAATAAAATATTTTTATACAAGAACTACGTGACTTTGAGTTTCCCATCGAAGCAGGGAATACGTAGGAGCGAGATCAATCATCTCGTCAAGCCAAAATTAATTTTTCCTTTATTTTTGTGTTCTTTTTAAATTTATTTAATGTGGATAATTAATTAATAATTTATTTAATGTTTTTGGATTGCTCCATGACAAGTATCATGCTCAATCCCTTAGCTTTGAGGTTGTCCTATGGACTTACGTGCCATGTTCAACCTCATTTAGGATTTATCAATAATATTTTTTTTAAAAATTAAATAAAAAAAAACAATAAAGAAACATAAAAATAAAGAAAATATTAATAAATAAACAAATCATTCCTTGTAAATATTTTTGGGGTAAACAAATAAATAATTTAATTTTGCACGATTAATTCAAGGTACCATTCGTAGGATGGGCGATGTAGGGTGCTTAACATCTTCCCTTCTCGTAACCGACTCCCGAACTCAACTTGGTTTCAAAGACTATTTTTTTAAAGGTTTTCCAATTTTTCCTAAATTAAATAAAATTGGCGGCGACTCTACTTTTCCTTAAAATTTCTTTTTATCGCCTTCCATGTCGTAATTTTTGGTTGCGACAGATGGCGACTCCACTGGGGAATTTTCGAGAGTCAAGCCTAAGTAATAAGTTGTGCATTTTGGTATTTATTGTTTACCCCTTTTTATTGTTTTCTTTTATTTTTTGTATATATTTGTTTCCTTTTTGCTTTAATAATTATTTTTTACATTAGGATAGAAGACCATGATATTTTTATTTTTATTTCGTTTGCTTGTCGAGCAGGTTCAAGTAGTTATGTATTAGGATTGTACAAGTTTGTATGCCTCCGGCACACACAACACCGACACTCATTTTCACACACTTCCAGCTCTATACCCGAGCTTGTGGGACCATAAGGATTATGTGGTGACTCAGCATTGTCATTGAAGGCCTAGTGCCTGTCTGATATTTGTTGACTCACCACTCGGATTGTTACTAGTGCCATGGACTAGTCATCTTGGAGGGTTTATCCCTACTTGTGATTAGGTTCATGAACTAGGTCCTTGACAAGAGCAATCTGGGGACCCTAACCTTCAGAAGTCTAGACACATCCTAAAGTTTACACTCCTAAATTGACTTAGTGGCCGCTCGACTTAGAAGTTGTCATCATAGGTACCCTTGATTAGGCCCTACCTCTTAAGACAATTGGAGGCGTACCATATCTCTCTTGTGTTTTTCTATCCATTTACTTATTTATTTATTTTTACTTCATTTCCCTTTGTGTTTTAACTAATGAATAATAAATAAATAAAATACATATTATATATATATTTTTTATTTTTATCTTTTTTTTAAAAAATAATGTATATATATATATATATATATATTAGGTGATTCTCCTTTACAAAAGAAAGAATTCATGGTTTTTCGAAGCATACTTTTATCTTTCTTAATATTAAATAATTGTGACACCCCAATTTCAGGGTATCACATTTACGTAACTTATTTCGAAAATACACTCAATAAAATAGTGTTGCTGGTTACTTTCGGAAAAATATAATTTTCTAGTTACTTATCCCTTTAAAAATTGGTGATAAATTTTTTTTTCGTTTTCTTTTACTCCATATACAACCCAATCACCATTAACATAGTATAAATAGGTATCATAAGAATTTTACACTTAGACTTTCACATAACAGGTCATCTCCAAAAGTCTTAACATAAGAAAATAAAGACGTAATTGTACCGTAGCGTTACTCTGGAATTACAACTCAAAAGAATGACTTTCAATAGTCAAACATCCAAACTAACCAAGTACCACTACTTTATAAGACACCAAAAGTCCTATAGTTGGTCAGTACTGATAATCACTGTTGGGAAGACCACCATAGTTCTCCCAACCTATCGAAATATCTGGTGAGGATACCTTTACTTCCAGAACTATGGAAGTATCAGAACATATAAGTTCCTATTCTACAAGAAAAATCGGTAAGAAATCAGATATGCGGTAAAGATGTCTCCACGGTCAAAGTCTGGTACGTACTTGATGTAGGTACTGAATCATCACCCTCGTGACATTCCCACTGACGCATACCTCTTCAAGCATCTAGGAGTTAAGTCCTCGAACAACTCAGTAAATTCTTCGCTTTATCCGTACTAGTGTACCGAAGTACTACCTTAGTCTAAAATAAACCTGATATGTTTGTACGGGTGAGTTTCCAATATATGAGTTTTAATAAGACAACCCCATGCACGACTCTCAAATAGCATATACCAAATATTCACAATATAATAACATTAATTCAAATAGTAGAATGATTTAATTCACAGGGCTTCATGCCCGGCAGTCATCGTCATTTTATAAAAATGCATGACACTTCTACGTTCAATCTCTAATTTGATACCTAATCTCCGGAGACCCCACAACTTTCTGTTTCGTTTCAAGCTGATCAGGCTCCGTACATGGCACATTGTAAAAACGAACAAAACAATGCCCAAGCAATCTCAACCTCATGTGACCAGTGCTCAAACAGCTATTGCAACTGTTCACATGACACCTCTGTGACAACCACTCAAACAGCTATTGCAATTGTACACAGATACACTGCCGGATAATCCATCTCAATCACATGTGACCAATGCTCGAACAGCTATTGCAATTGTTCACACGACCCCTCTGTGACAACCACTCAAACAGCTTTTGCAGTTGTACACAGATACATAACCACTCAAACAGCTTTTGCAGTTGTACACAGATACATAACCACTCAAACAGCTATTGCAGTTATGTACAGAGTCACTTGTGATATAACCACTCAAACAGCTATTGCAGCTATGCACAAGTATTATCCGACCTCGTATGATAGCCACTCAAACAGCTATTGCAGCTTAGTCATACGGCCCCTTGTGACAACTCTCCAACCATTGTTGTAGTCATACACATGGTAACTCATTGGTCCAACACAATGATCATAACACATGGCACGTCTGCCAAAAAAGCATGAGAAAACTTTTATTCTCGTTTTGTTTTTCTTTGTCGTAATAATATTTCCTTGTCGAAGCACAAAGCTTAATGACCATGCTTAATGTCTTATTAAGACTTTTCACTTTAAACAAACACAGGACACAGTCCAAATCTTTTAATCTCAACACAGGACACACAGTCCGAATGCTCAATCACGAGGCCCTTAAACCGATGCACCAGTTTTAGGCTCGCGGATATGGAACTCACATTTTCCACATCAATTTAGGACACACAATCCAAAAACAAAAACTTTGCATGACACTCCGTCCCATGACACAGATCCTTGATCTACGTGTCCATACAACACTAGAACCCCGACGTCTCGGTTTCTAGGCTTATTTATCTGCTTGTAAAACATTTCGCTCAGTGAAAATCAAATACAAAACAACAGCTCCGAAAACTTATCCAAGTTTAACGGAATAACTTCACTGCATAAAATATTTTTACAGAAATCCTTTTTCTGTTAAAACGTTGATAAAATCCGAAAATCATTGATAAATCTCTTTATTTCTAATTGTTTCACTTCAAAAATTAATTCTCAATAAAGGTCAACTTAAAAAAAATTTAATAATAATTTAAAATTTAATAATTAATTTTCGAATATTTAAATAATTAAATATTTAGTATTTAATAATATTAAATAAATAATATTAAATAACTTGTATCATTTCTCTGTCAGAAGTAATTGTTCTGACTACTATAAACATTATTTTCAGAACTTAATCACTTTAAATAACATTTTATAATAAAATTGAATTTATTTTATAAAAATTAGAACCTCTGAAAAATTTTCACGGTTTCGCCCTTACTATGGCTTATTTACACAGTTTCCACAAAATATTATTAAAATAATAATTTTCTTCATTTTTCTCAAAATCTCCCAAATTAATCCCTCTGATTAATTATCCAAGCTTATTAATTTTTTTTATTCTTAATTAAAATTTTTAACACTGACCAATGTCAGGTTACTCAGTCCAACACTCAACAGCAGATAAATTCCAATCACATAATAGCATGGCATATATCAATTCATGACATGCATCACAATTATAATATAAACAAATAATTATAATCATGTAAGTCCACACACCACATCAATTCAATTACTCAGATAAACATCACATCAATCTAACAATTAATAGTAAACAGTATAATATAATAAAATATTTCATACATAAAATTAATAAATGACTCCACAAATAAGCATGAGATTATCTTAAACTCCTCAGGCATACCCCCTTACCTCTTGAAGACTATATCACAAATTTTGTGAATCTCCTGATCTCGATCCGATTTCTCTCCGTCAGCGTAAATCAATTAACTCGGTTGTTTCCTTCAAACGAATTGCAACCAAAATAAATCAAATCAAACAACAATACACTTGTCTCATGGAGGTTAGGGTTCGGCTTTACCCAATTTTATAGGTTAGGAAAATTAAAATTTGGTTAACTTAGGGATTAATGATCCATAAGTTACTTAAGCATGATTAATCACTTAAACCAAGATTATGAACCAAGAACATGAACTAAAACTCATCTAGCTCTAAGAACTAGGGTTCGGTTTTTCATCAAGATTTATAGGCTAGAAATTTTAAAATTTCATCAACTCTTGGATTTAATCAACATTCAAAACTTAGAGTTGGATTCAAGGATTACAAACAACTTTTGAATCACAAAACCATTAAGTGCTCATACCTAGGGTTTCGGTTTTTGAAGAAAAAAATAGGTTAAAGTTTGATTTTTGATCTTCTATATACTTGAATACAAGAACTATCAAGATATAATCATGAATCAAGACATGAAATTGAAACAAAAGCTAAGAACACAACTTTGACCTAGGTTCGGCCATGACCAGAAATCAAGGAAAGAAATTTCCCATGATCTTATGCTTCTAGATGATGAAAATAGAGATGATTATAAGATCATAGCAATTGGTTTCATGTCAAAAGGATTTTTCTAGAATTAGTTATGAATTTTTGAATCTAGCTCCATGAATTTAAAGTAAATGAAGAACATGTTGATCTAAGCCATGAATCTACAAAAGTTGTGAATAGAAATGATTTAAATGACAAGAGAAGAAGTTGTTACCTCTTTATGATTCAAGGAAAGCAAGATTTGGATGATGTTCTTCACAAATTTCTCATGATGTTCTTGTGAAACTTAAGGAAGAAGATGAACATGATGAGGGTTTAGAACAGTTTTAGTATTTTGGGTAGATCTCTCAATATACTTGTCCGTTTTGGATTATCTTTATGTCGTTGGAAATAAGAGAGAAAGATGAACAACTTTCATGTTGAAAGTTTTTCGAGATTCAGAATAGAAAATGGACAGAATTGTTAGGAAAAATATGACGAATTATGAACAATTTTGAATGTTCTTGAAGTTCTTAAGGCAAACTAATAACTTGAAGAAATGGAAAATGGAAGAAAATGACCAAATGATGAAGACAAGTTGGAGCCATGGGTTTTGGGTAAGGTTTGGTCAAATTTTCCAATGGCATGACTTGTAATTGTCATAAAAAGACAAGGGCAAAATGGTCATTTCATAGCAAAAGTTCACTTTGTCATAAATGTGTCATTATGGCCATTATGACACGGATAAGCTCGTCATAAATGCTCGTCAAGTCGGTCAAATCCATCATCTCTGCTACGTTGCCGACTCCTCGATTCATTTGGTGCAAGCTTTTCCTAGAGATATCTCGACGTATACGCCCGCAACAAATATAATATTTTAATTTTTTTACCAAAATTTTCAAAACTTCCAGTATCGTAGTAAATACGATAAAAACATTTTTCATCTCGTTCACGAGTTAAAATTAGGTCTTCTGAGCAGTAAAATTTTACTGTCAGTGAAAACACAGAAAACGCAAACCGGCTTCCGTCTGAGTTTTCAACCAAAAACTTCCATGCAACCTTATGAAAATAAGTATAACAAGGAAATGACCTTGGTTTATCCAAAATCATTTTCTAAGTCTCGGATAAAAATATAAATTTATATATTTATTACCGATATTACAAAGCAGCGAAAATCGGGGTGTTACAATAATAATGACAAGAAAAATTGTATATATATATATATATATACATACAATAATAAAAGGGGTTACTAATTAGAATAATTGACGATTTTTCGTAACAGAACTAAAAAACACGAATTTGAGGGTTCGAGAATCATTGTGCGGCCTAAGAAAGACAATACCAATCAAACCCGAGTTTACAACACAAGATCCCGGAACAGGATGGCTGCCAACAATCTTGAGACAGGAAGGAACTGGAGTTTAGAAGTAGACGAAGTGAGGGGAAGGGTGACTGAAATCTCTGAAACTCAAGCAAGGTTGGAGGCTATACTACAGGATATGAGGGAATCTCTTAGCATGCTTAGTGCAAATAGAAGTGGAAACGAAGATGACTCGCATGTGAGCGTACAATCGTCCCTCTCCATGGTAACGACGTCAATGTTTTCAAACACAAACCATAGCTTTACTCAGGGAATGTCGGGTTACACGGAACCCATAGTAATCCCCATCGGGGAAGGATATCGCCCCATCGAGAATGTGTATCATGAGGCTGCTGGCTATACATGGGAAAAACCCCATGCATTCATTCCTGAACAATCAAGAGGAGTCCAGTTTGGACCCGATAAGATGAAGGAAGAGTGGATGGAGAAGGTAGAAGAACAAATAAAAGAGATCAAGGGCTCAAATACTTATGGCCTTCTCAAGATTGAAGAACTTTGTCCTGCCACAAATGTCGTGATTCCTAAGGATTTCAAAATTCCTGATTTTTCCAAATATGACGGAAGTGGGAACCCACTATTCCATTTGATTAGCTATGCCACCAAAATGGTCATCTGGTCTAAGGATGACAAGTTCCTCATTGACTTTTTCCATGAAAGTTTGACTGGAATCGCACTAGAGTGGTACCTTCAGTTAGACCATTCTAAGATCTCTCGGTGGACAGAATTAGCCGATTTGTTCATGGATCAATACAAATTCAATTTGGACATAGCTCCGACCCGTGAACAGTTGACTACAATGCAGAAGAAGAGTGATGAATCTTTCAAACAGTATGCACAAAGGTGGAGGAGTTTGGCTGCCCAGGTTCAGCCGCCGCTGATGTTGTCCGAAATGTGCTCGTACTTTTTGGGAACCCTGGGATCCCCCTTTATCGGAGCAATGGCAGGAGTAGCTTATAGGGATTTCTCTGACTTGATTGCTGCAGGGGAAAGAATTGAAATCCTAGCCAGAGCCGGGAAGTTGCCAACTGACATGGAAGACAATGCATCCAAGAAGGGGTTCCAGCCCAAGAAGAAGGAAGCAGAAGCAAATTATGTGCAACACCAGCAAAACTTTGGACCTCGACATGTCCCTTCATACCCAAGGTACCAAGCACCATATCAGACCCAAACACCATTTTACCCACCTCAACAGGCCTCGCCAACCATCACCCAACCACAAAACCAAATAAATAACATCCCTACCCCTCAACCATACAACCCCACTCGCCCAACATATACTCCTTATCCACCTGCACCTCAACAAAACCATCCAAGCTGCCCTCGACCTCGCCTAAATTTTCCAAATCAGGGACGTTTCCAATATCAAAACCTGCCTCCTTTCCCAAGACTGTCTATCTCCAATACAAATTTGTTCAAACAACTATTTGATCGTCACCTAATCGCTGGAAACCCTATACGGCCTATGGAACCACCTTTCCCTGCTTGGTACAATCCAAACTTGACTTGCAAATATCACATGGATGCCCTGGGACATTCCATTGAAGAATGTGAGACCTTCAAGACAGCAGTAAGAAAATTGATTGCTTGTGGAAGATTGGGTTTCGAAGAAGATTCTGGGCCTAGCATTGTTAATAACCCAATCCCAAACCATAATGTGGGAAATAGCGTGAATAACTTGGAAGTGAAAAGGCCTCAAGTCAAGAAGGTTTTGGAATTGCGAACCCCAATGCAAGAAGTATTCGCAGGGCTCAAGAAAGCAGGATATGATATTGTTGCACCGGTGAAGCTGATCGGAGAAAAAGAGAAGTATGATGGTGATTTAAGTTGTGATTATCATCATGGGCAGGTAGGGCATGATATCGAAACTTGTTTGGACTTTAAGGTCCGAGTCCAAGGATTACTTACCTTAGGGGTGATCCAAGCTAGGCGAGGTACGACTGAAGAAGTTAGTGTGGTTGAAAAAGTTGTGCTTCGGATACCACCTATGAATGATGCGCCGGCACCAGAAAAAGTGATTGTAAAGGTGACAAAGCCAACTCCTTTTGCTTATAATGATACACACGCTGTACCCTGGAATTATGAACAGAAAGTTGAGCTAGTAGGAGGGGCAGGAGAAACTTCGAAGGCCTAGGTTACTAATGTTGTGAGAATTGGAGGCATCACAAAGAGTGGGCGATACTATGACCCGGTAGAAGAAGAAGCAAGGAAGAATACCAAAGATAAAGGAAAAGAGAAGGAAGAAGAAGAAGAAGAAGAGTTCTTGAAGATCATGAAGCAAAGTGAATACGATGTAATGGAGCAGTTGAAGAAAACACCGGCAATAATATCCCTTTTGTCGCTTGTCCTCACGTCAGAGATGCATCGTAAGGCATTATTGAAGGTGTTGAACGAAGCTTATGTTAATCGCGACGTCACACCAGAGAATGTAGTAAACATGGTGGATCCGGTGAAGCGGATCAACATGATCAATTTCTCGGAAGATGAGGTGTTTTTGAAGTTTAGAGGTAGTCCTAAGGCACTCCACATTACCCTAAGGTGCAAAGGATTTGTGATTGTGAAGGTGCTTATAGATGGTGGCTCGACATTGAATGTGATCCCGTTGTCCACTCTAGAGCAGCTAAACATAGGCTTGACGGATTTGACACTCCAAGAGATGATTGTGCGAGCCTTTGATGGGACAACAAGAGGGATCTTAGGGGAAATAACTCTGCCCCTCGAAGTAGGGCCTAGTTGTTTTCGTGTTCTCTTTCAAGTCATGGAGATCCGGCCAGCTTATACTATGCTCCTAGGAAGGCCTTGGATTCATGAAGCTGGTGTTGTTCCATCAACATTGCATCAGTGTCTGAAATATATTCAGGATGGGGCTGTAATTACCATCAACGGTGAAGAGGAAATCATGCTTTTAAAGCCTGTTTCGGTACCATACGTAGAAAGTACAGAGCAAGTCGAGGATGATTCCCTACGTAGTTTTGAAATCCTGAAGTCAGAGAGCAAGAAGGAGGAGCTGCCAATACAAAATGTGAATGAAGTGGCAGACCGTATAATGGAAAGGAACGGGTATCAGAAAGGAAGAGGTCTAGGGGCAAGCCTCCAAGGGATCCCTCAACCGATCGCAGCAGTTACAAGAAATGGAAGACATGGACTAGGATACAATCCTTATCTAGCAGAAAATATGAAGTACCTGACTCTCAGAGGCAAGAAAGAAGAAAGAAAGGAATTTAATTATATCCCCCACTTGACAGATACTTTCTCAGCAACAACTGAAGTGATCTCGCCAAAAAAGTTGACTTCCCCTCATTTCACTATGAGTGCACTTGAAGAGGAGCAAGCAAGAAACCCTGTTATTTATCTCTCTGTTGACGATGAGGTCCTTGGCAATTGGAAGTCTGAACCATTTGTTGATGTTATTTCCATAAAGTAATTACCTTTTTATATCTCGTATAAACTGATGTTTACTTTAGTTGAGAAATGAATAAAATGAGTTAGTATGATTTTTCAGCATTTTTCTTGGTGTCTTCCTTTCTCTACCCCTTTTTATCTTACATCAATTGCGTTTCATTTCTTGAATAATATCCTTGCCTATATTTCTCTTGTTTCAAACATCTTCTTTCAGGAACCTCACCACCGTCGAAGGTTTGTCTCACAAAAGGAACCTTGAAACCTCATTTACTGATTCCCTTGCGGCTGTTGACGAAGATGATTATGGGATTAGTGAGGAAGAAGAAACCATTGAGGAATTTACAAAGTCGATAGAGCACTCAGAAAATGGGTTCACTTCAAATGATGAAGTTATAGAAGTGATTAATATGGGGACCGAGGAAGACGGGAAGGAGTTGAAAATAGTGGATAATCCAGAACGTGCAGAAATGGTCATGCTATTTAAGAAGTACCTTGATGTGTTTGCATGGTCCTAAAAAGATATTCCAGGAGTGGATCCAGAGATAGCATCACATAAAATCCCACTGTACCCAGATACGGTGGTGAAGAAACAAAGGTTAAGGAGGATGCATCCAGATATGTCACTAAAGATCAAAAAGAGGTAACTAAGCAGTTAGAAGCCGGGTTTGTGGAAGTGTCGAGACACCCAGAGTGGGTTGCTAATGTCGTACCAGTACCAAAGAAGGATGGAAAAGTAAGAATGTGTGTGGATTACAGAGATCTGAACAAAGCAAGTCCAAAGGATGACTTCCCATTGCCTCATATTGATGTCCTCGTAGACAGCACAGCAAGGAACCACAGATTCTCCTTCATGGATGGGTATTCGGGATACAATCAGATTCTCATGGACGTCGATGACAAAGAGAAGACGACTTTCATCACCCCTTGGGGAACTTTTTGTTACAGAATAATGCCTTTTGGGCCGAAGAATGCCGGAGCTACCTACCAGCGTGCGATGGTAACATTGTTCCATGATATGATGCACAAGGAAATAGAGGTATACGTGGATGACATAGTGGCTAAGTCTAAGGAGGGAGAAAGTCATGTAGCAGATTTGCGTAAGTTATTTGAGAGATTAAGGAAGTACAATCTGAGACTCAATCCCACAAAATGTGTGTTTGGAGCCTCAACTGGGAAATTGTTGGGTTTTGTGGTCAACAGGGAAGGAATAAAAGTGCAGCCAGAAAAGGCAAAGGCGATCAGGGACATGCCAACTCCCAAGAATGAACGAGAAGTACGGGGTTTTCTAGGGAGATTAAATTACATTACCCGATTCATTGCTAACTTGACAAGCACGTGTGAGCCTATTTTTAAGCTATTAAAGAAGAATAATTCGGGGAGGTGGAATGAGGAATGTCAGGAAGCCTTTGACAAAATAAAGTCATACCTATTAAACCCACCAGTGTTGGTGCCGCCCACTCAAGGTCGTCCTTTGATACTGTATCTCACGATCCTACCAACCTCAATGGGGTCAATGTTGGGGAAACATAATGAGTCTGGCAAGAGAGAACATGCAATTTACTGTCTGAGCAAGAAGTTTAATGACTGCGAAGTCCTATACATGGCAATTGAGAAGACTTGTTGTGCATTGGTATGGACCTCCAAGAGACTCAGGCAATACATGTTGTACTACATCACTTGGTTAATCTCTCAATTGGACCCTTTGAAGTACATCTTTGAAAGTCCTCACATATCATTAAGGGTCTCAATGTGGCAAATGATATTATCAGAATTCGATATTAAGTATGTGACCCGAAAATCCGTTAAGGGAAGTGCAATTGCTGATCACTTAGCTGAAAACCCTATTGAGGGAGGACAGCCAATTATATCTGAGTTCCCTGATGGAGAGATACTGTCATTGGAAGAAGGTGGAACAGAGGAAGATGTTATATGGAAGATGTATTTTGATGGAGCAGTTAATATACATGGAAGCGGCATAGGAGCGGTGGTTGTTTCTCCGGAGGGCAAGCAATACCCAGTGGCTGTTAAGCTCGAATTTGAATGCACCAACAATATTGTTGAGTATGAAGCATGTGCAAGTGGATTACAAGCAGCAATTGATCTTGGAATAAAACAGCTAAAGGTCTTTGGAGATGCAGCCTTAATCATTTATCAAGTCAACGACGAATGGCAAACTAAAGATCCCAAGCTTATCCCGTATCAGAAATACTTGACTCAGTTAGTTGCGAAGTTTGATGAGATTACTTTCTCGCACTTGACTCGAGACAATAATCAATTTGCGGACGCTTTAGCCACATTAGCCGCTATGACCAAGCTGGGTCTCCATACCACCGTCCAGCCTATTCAAGTGAAGGTACAAGATGAGCCCGCATACTGTGCACATGTGGAAGAAGAGCTCGATGGTAATCCTTGGTATTATGACATCAAGCAATATATGAAGAGTAGAACATACCCAGCTGGAGCAAATGAAGTAAACAAGAGGACGATTCATAGATTATCAATGTCCTTTTATTTAGATGGCGAAATTCTATATAAGAGGAACTATGATGGGGTCCTCATAAGATGTGTTGATGCTCGTGAAGCTCGGACTATCATGACAGAAGTTCACGAAGGGATATGTGGAACACACGCCAATGGTCACATGATGGCATGCAAGATCCTACGAAATGGTCACTATTGACTAACAATGGAAGCCGATTGTCTGGAGTATGTCCGAAAATGCCGTAAATGCCAAATATATGCAGATCAGATCAAAGCTCCACCTTTCCAACTACACAATCTGGTGTCTCCATGGACATTTTCTATGTGGGGGATAGACGTCATTGGACCAATCAATCCCAAGACTTCAAACGGACATCGCTTCATCCTGGTTGTAATAGATTACTTCACTAAGTGGGTGGAAGCAGCATCATATGCCAATATAACTCAAAAGGTGCTTACCAAGTTCCTAAAAAAGGATATTATTTGTCGCTATGGAATACCAGAGAGAATCATTATAGATAATGCTGCCAATCTTAATGGGGCGGATGTAAAGAAGTTATTAGAGAATTTTAAAATCAAGCACCATAATTCCACCCCATATAGACCTCAGATGAACGGGGCGGTAGAAGCGGCCAACAAGAATGTCAAGAAAATTGTTGCTAAAATGGTCGTAAATTATAAGGATTGGCATGAAATGTTGCCATACGCTTTGCACACGTATCGTACCAATATACGATCAAGTACTGGGGCAACGCCTTTCTCATTGGTGTATGGAATGGAAGCTGTTTCTCCTATAGAAATTGAAATCCCTTCATTAAGAGTGCTGATGGAAGCTGACTTGGAAGAATCAGAATGGGTGAAAGTTCGATATGATCAGTTAAATATGATTGAGGAAAAAAGACTGGTGGCCCTTTGTCATGGACAACTATAGCAGAGAAGAATGGCTAAAGCCTTTGATAAGAAAGTCCGTCATAGAGAGTTTCAACCAGGTGATTTGGTGTTAAAGAAAGTACTTCCCAACCAAGAAGATGCCCGAGGAAAATAGGCACCCAATTATGAAGGACCATATATAGTAAAGCAGGCTTACTCAGGCGGAGCCTTGGTCCTAACAGATGAAAACAGACGAGAGCTACCGAGACCTGTAAACTCTGATGCCGTGAAAAAGTTCTATGGCTGATAAAAAAGAAAGAAAAAAAGATAGGGAGAGCCCGTTAGGTTGAAAACCCGCAAGGGCGACCTAAGCAAAAGTTAGGGCATAAATAAAATAAATTAAAAAGAAGTCCGTTAGGTCGAAAACCCGGGAGGGCGGCCTAAGCAAAAGTTAGGGCATTAAAAAAATAAAAAAATAAAAAAATAAAAAAAAGAGAGAGAGAGAAGTCCGTTAGGTTGAAAACCCGAAAGGGCGATCTAAGCAAAAATTAGGACAAAGAAGCTGAATCTTGGGCTGAAAACCTGCAAGGGCAGTTTAAGCGATGTCTTAATATTCACCACACTGGGGCAATTTTGTCTGTGACTGGCTACAATGGGGCAAATAAAATCATGGAAATGTTAATGAAACGATGTATGTGGAAGCTGAGACCAGGATCTGCGACGTCAAACAGTTGTTGGGAATCAGTTAAAAGGATTAAGGAACCAATACTGGGACAAATTTTTACGCGGTTTTCTTTCGTTCCATTATCCCTTTTCATACAATTCCCATACACCCCTTTGTATTTCCCCTTTTTCTTTCCAATTTCCTTGTGTACAATGCAAATTCTCATATTAAGGTAAGGATTTTATCCATCCATTTTTTTCCTATTGTGCTTAAATCATGCTTGCGCATTAAAATCATGTCTCAATCTAGGTAAATTTAAGTTTAATAGTATGATTGGATAATTCTAATGGTTACTTCAACGAATGGTTTGAACCAAAGAAAGCCCAGCATTTCAAAGTCAATAAGGGAGATAACGGTGCACAATGAGGAGAAAAGAAAAGCAATAACGAAAGTCTCCGCGAGTCCTAGTCTTGAAGGAAATAACCGCTCTATGTGTCTTCACCGCTTTGAAAAAGAAGCCCCTCTAATCGAAAGACACTGACTCAGAGTTGTTGATAAACAAAGGTTGATTGGTCGAAGTCTTTTAATGGAGCGTGTGGTTCGGTTGTAATCGAGACAAAGGTAAAAGAAAAGTTTTTAAGAGAAAGTAAATTACCATCATTTTATTTTTGGGATCTGAGGCCCACTGCAATTTATTTTTCGAGCTCCAAGGCTCACCACAAATTTACTTTTGGGATCTGAGGCCCGCTGCAATTTTATTTTTCAAGCTGAGGCTCACTACTAATTTTATATTTGGGATCTGAGGCCCACTGCAATTTATTTTTCGAGCTCTGAGGCTCACTGCAAATTTATTTTTGGGATCTGAGGCCCACTGTAAATTATTTTTTGAACTCTGAGGCTCACTGCAAATTTATTTTTGGGATCTGAGGCCCGCTGCAAATTTATTTTTTCGAGCTCTGAGGCTCACTACAAATTTATTTTTGGGATCTGAGGCCCACTGCAATTTATTTTTCGAGCTCTGAGGCTCACTGTAAATTTATTTTTGGGATATGAGGCCCACTGTAATTTATTTTTCGAGCTCTGAGGTTCACTGCAAATTTATTTTTGGGATCTGAGGCCCACTGCATTTTATTTTTCGAGCTGAGGCTCACTACTAATTTTATATTTGGGATATGAGGCTCATTGCAATTTATATTTTGAGCTCTGAGGCTCAGTGCAAATTTATTTTTGGGATCCGAGGCCCGCTGCAAATTTATTTTTTCGAGCTCTGAGGCTCACTACGAATTTATTTTTGGGATCTGAGGCCCACTGCAATTTATTTTTCGAGCTCTGAGGCTCACTGTAAATTTATTTTTGGGATCTGAGGCCCACTGCATTTTATTTTTCGAGCTCTGAGGCTCACTACTAATTTTATATTTGGGATCTGAGGCCCACTGCAATTTATTTTTCGAGCTTTGAGGCTCACTGTAAATTTATTTTTGGGATCTGAGGCCCACTGCAATTTATTTTTCGAGCTCTGAGGCTCACTGCAAATTTATTTTTGGGATCTGAGGCCCGCTGCAATTTATTTTTCGAGCTCTGAGGCAATTTATTTTTCGAGCTCTGAGGCTCACTGCAAATTTATTTTTGGGATCTGAGGCCCACTGCAATTTATTTTTCGAGCTCCGAGACTCACTGCAAATTTATTTTTGGGATCTGAGGCCCACTGCATTTTATTTTTCGAGCTCTAAGGCTCACTACTAATTTTATATTTGGGATCCGAGGCCCACTGCAATTTATTTTTCGAGCTCCGAGGCTCACTACAAATTTAGTTTTGGGATCTGAGGCCCGATGCATTTTATATTTCGACCTCTGAGGCTCACTACTAATTTTATATTTGGGATCTGAGGCCCACTGCTATTTATTTTTCGAGCTCTGAGGCTCACTGCAAATTTATTTTTGGGATCTGAGGCCCACTGCAATTTATTTTTCGAGCTTTGAGGCTCAATGCATTTTATTTTTGGGATCTGAGGCCCGCTGCAATTTATTTTTCGAGCTCTGACACTCACTGCATTTTAGTTTTGGGATCTGAGGCCCGCTGCAAATTTATTTTTCGAGCTCTGAGGCTCACTACTAATTTTATATTTGGGATCTGAGGCCCACTGCATTTTATTTTTCGAGCTCTGAGACTCATTGCAAATTTATTTTTGGGATCTGAGGCCCGTTGTAAATTTATTTTTCGAGCTGAGGCTCACTGCAAATTTATTTTTGGGATCTGAGGCCCGCTGCAAATTTATTTTTCGAGCTCTGAGGCTCACTACTAATTTTATATTTGGGATCTGAGGCCCACTGCAATTTATTTTCCGATCTCTGAGGCTCACTGCAAATTTATTTTTGGGATCTGAAGCCCGCTGCAAATTAATTTTTCGAGCTCTGAGGCTCACTGCTAATTTTATATTTGGGATTTGAGGCCCACTGTCATTTTTATTTTCCGAGTTCTAAAACTTAATTTTCTCCAGCCTGTTTCCCATCCCGGCTAAAATGTGAGTTCGTTTTCTTTACTAATTCCTTACTACTATCACATGAAAAATCATTCTTTCTTCATGTATTCTTGTAATGAACAAGTAAAGAGGGGCAACTGTGAACATCTCATTTTGACCGGGTCTTTTAGTCTTCACTAAAAATTTCAATAAAATAAAATAAAATAAAAATTACAAAGAAAATAAAAATAATAAAGAGATTTTTAATTGGGTCAGGCAAGTTAAACCTATTTCATCCTCCCCAACAAACCCTAGCAACCACTTTATTTTGTATTAGAATTTAATTTATGTAGATGAGGCTCGGTAGATTTTGATTTCAAATCAGAGATAGAAATCTTAATCTTAACATGTTTTTAGGATCAGGATCAGATAGCAATCTTAATCTTGGCGGGATTTTAGGATCAAGATGAGAGGAATTGACATTATAAAAATCACAACAGGGATCAAAAAACGGGGGGATCAGTTTTGATATTTTTTTCGCTTGCTCTCTCCCATTCTTTTATTTTCACGTTGCTTTCTTCACGTTGCTCTGGGCTCTCCAACTTCCACTTTTCGTTCCTTCCCTTCCATTCTTTCTTCTTTAACGTTTTCTACTCTTCAACAACATAACAACCCACATCTCATTCTTTCACTCTCTAAAACTCCAAACCAAAGTTCTCTTCTTTCTTCACTCAGTCCCTGCCGCACCGCCCTGTCCAGTTGCACCACCACCCACCGCCGTTCGACGCCGTCCCCAACCGTGAACCGCCGTCTTCCACCACATCGTGAGCTGGAATCGCCGCATCCTTCCTCGACAGCTCTGCGTTGTCTTCCTCCTGCAAGTTCTGTTTGTTTGGTTGTTTTGGTGGAGAAGGGTCTGGTTCTCCCTTTCCCTTTTGTTTTATTTTTTTAGTTATTTATTTATTTTTATTTTATCTTTGTTTTCCTTTTTTTTTAGTCTGACCTAACCTTTTCTTTTGTAGTATATGGGCTTGGTTTGATTGTCTCGTTGGGCTAAGTATAGTGTTAATCTTGGTGTGAATATTTTAGTGGGCTGGTCACTTGGCCCAAGTTAAAAAAATGCTATAAACACTTATATGAAGTCAAACTTTATTTTCATTCTTTAATTTTCAATTCGTAAGCAATAAATTAAATAAAATAGAATGTTTCTTTATAGATAATTTTAGGATTACTTTGTGAGAGGTATCCACATTTAATCCCTTAGGTCTAAGATCGTTCTGTGGACGTTTGTGCAATGTTCTATCTCACTTAGGAGTTGTCGATAATAAAAAATGAAATATATAAAAAACCCTTTCTTTTAAAATAAAAAATGAAATAAAAACTTTTTTTTTTCATAAAATATAAAATAAACCAACAAATAAAATATTTTTTTACAAGAACTACGTGGCTTTGAGTTTCCATGACAAGTGTCATGCTCAATTAATAATTTATTTAATGTGGATAATTAATTAATAATTTATTTAATGTTTTTGGATTGCTCCATGACAAGTGTTATGCTCAATCCCTTAGCTTTGAGGTTGTCCTATGGACTTACATGCAATGTTCAATCTCGTTTAGGATTTATCAATAATATTTTTTTAAAAATAAATAAATAAATAAAAACAATAAAAAAACATAAAAATAAAGAAAAAATTAATAAATAAACAAATCATTCCTTGTAAATATTTTTGGGGTAAACAAATAAATAATTTAATTTTACACGATTAATTCAAGGTACCGTTCATAAGATAGACGATGTAGTGTGCTTAACACTTTCCCTATTCGTAACTAATTCCCGAACTCAACTCGATTTTAAAGACTATTTTTTTAAAAGATTTTCCAATTTTTCCTGAATTAAATAAAACTCATCCGCCTTCGTCACTCTCCCTTCACTCTTCGACACCATATCTGCAGGCTTCGACACAGATCTGAAGTTCTCCTCCGCCGCCGCCTTCGTCGACTCCGATTTCATCATCAACCTCGCCGCACTCCTTTTCGCTCTCCTCTACGTCCTCGGATCTGCGGTTGTGGGTTCACGGTGGCTTGGTGGAGGAAGAAGAACGCACCATGGGTGGTCTCGGATCTGCCATGGGTCTCGGATCTGCGACGGCGGAGAACTCGGATTCCTATCGAGGACTCGGAGCCGTGATTCGAAGAGTGAAGGGAGCGGGACGACGGCTGCCAAGGAGGAGAGGGATGGCGGCGGAGGAGAGGATCGGCGACGGCGGAAGAGGAAGAGGGTCGATGACCATTGGGTTATCTGACCGAGGAGGAAGACAGACTGATGCGCCACGGTTGCCCGGAGTTTGAGGGAGGGAGGGCGGAGGAGAGAGAGGGCGGAGGTGGATGGCGGCAACTGCGGCGGCTAGATGGGAGGAGAGACAGAGGAATGAAAGAAGAGGGAAGTGAGAGAAAGACTAATGGAGAAGATGAACAGTAACAGTAGTTTTTTTAAAAAACAATTTTAAAGCAAAATACCAAATATGTCCCTTGGAGCACCGCTCCTCTGAGTTCTGCCTGAAGCATGTTAGAATTCTCCGATTGCACACCTTACAATATATAATTGGTTGTCAATAACAATACAATAGTGCAGTCAATACTCAATAGAATTGCTCCCGTTTCCACACAGTATTGTAAAGAAAAACTTCTGTTACGAGAATTTTTTTAAAGGATAAAACATATGTACTGGTGGTACTGTACATACGGTTCTTAACACAAATCACACGGAATTCATTTGAGTAAATGTGCCGGTTGAATAATTTCTCAAAGCCGTTTCCAGCCGTTACATTTCATTTTTAGTTCAAACTCGTACATACAGTACTAAATTTTTTCCTTTTTTAAAATTGACTATAAACATGCAGAAGATGAGATTGATGGCTATGCTAGCAGGAGGTCTTTAAACTATGGGAAGAATAGAATGTTGACTGAACTTTTCATGTCTAACTGAAGCCTTAAGCGGGGAAGGAATAAAAGAGATAAGAGAGAAAGGAATGAAAAAGGGGTAAAGCAATTTGGGACGGTTTGCATTTGTGCACTTATAATTCATGTCTTGCAATTTAATTAACTAAGGTTACTTAAAGGGACAATGTTGAGTAAACTTGAATTAGTCGTACTAAATAAGAATTCGGATTCTCTCCAGCACCCCTCCAGCAAGAAGATCTAGATCGTCCGTCCAGATCGGACGATCCATATTAAATGGGGTTATAAAATTTAAATAAAAAAAATGGTTCAGAACAAAGAAACCCAAATCCCTTCCCCATTCCCGCGCTACACCCTCTAGCTCGCGACCAACCCCCTTCCACACCACCTTCGCCGGCACCGTCAACAACCTCCGACGGTGCCGCCCACCTCCACCTTTGTGCGGCGGCCACCCCTTCCTTTATCTCTCTCCTCGTCGAGTGCCGCCCAAGCCCCTTCCAAAATCTCGCTCCTGGTTCTTCTCCTCCTCAAGCACCGTCGCCCCCTCGGCCACCTCAACCGCCGCCCCGTCCACCACCGTCAGCCACAGCTCCTGATTCCAATGAGGCTTTAGCTTTCCATATTGTCTTTGTTTCCTTTTGGTTTCCTATTTGGTTCTGTTTTCCTATTGTTCTGTTTTGTGACTGATGGTGGTGAACGGTGCAGCGGCTGACGTGGCCGAGGGACGGCGGTGCTTAAGGAGGAGGAGAACCAGGAGAGAGATTTGGGAATGGGCTTGGGCGGTGCTTGAGAAGGAGAGAGATAAAGGAAGGGGGCAGCCGCCGCGCAAAGGCGGAGGTGGGCGGCGTCACTGGAGGTTGTTGGCGGCGCTGGCGAAGGTGGTGTGAAGGAGGGGTGGGTCGCGAGCTAGAGGGTGTGACACGGGAATGGGGAAGGGATTTGGGTTTCTTTGTTCTGAACCATTTTTTTAAAAAAAAATTATAACCCCATTTAATATGGACCGTCTGATATGGACGGACGGTCCAGATCTTCTTGCTGGAAGGGTGTTGGAGGGAGTTATGCCGGAGGGAATCCGGATTGACTAAATAACATTTGTTTTATAATTAAATTTAGAGATAATGCTAGTTTGTTAGAAATCTTAGTTAGAGTTAAATTAGAAATTCTATTTAGGGCTAAATCATGGAAAGCTTATAAATATCTTTTGTTTATGTTTTTTTTTTTTGGGTGCTTTATGTTACTCTTTTTCATATATTTTAGAATTCATATTTTCAGTATTAATAAAATTTATAGAGTATTCTCTATTCTAGTGTGTCTGTCAACATTGGTTTTGCGTTGTACGTTGTGTGTGTTGGTAAGATAGTACTTCTCTACATGGAGGTAAATTTAATTTCTTCACAATAATAAAGGCTTATTTATAGGCAAGACTCCTCATCCAATTCTTCATCACAAGTAATGTGGGAGTAGAGACTTATGATAAAATACCTAACATAATTTCATAAAATGAGGCATAGAACATTGCCATCCCATAACATTTTTTACTAACAAATATAATAACCTCACGTTAGTTAGTATTATTCTAGATATGTGTAAGTGGATTTATTTTGATTCACAGTTTACAATCTAAAAAAAGAAGAAAAAAAAGATGAAAAAAACTCACATGTAGGTATGAGTGCAAATATAGAAAATCTGTGAATTCATTAAATTCTCTCTATGGTTTGTGACAGTGTATTAACAAAGGTAACTATTGTTAAACATGCATAACTCCAAACAGAGGCAGATCAGGTTTAAGTATAAGCAGGGACAATTATATATATATATGGTCCTCTTGATTTCATACCAAAAGATGGTGGTGGATAAGTTTTGCAATCCTTGGCCTACTCTTGCAGGTTCAACTTGTTTCTTTCTTCTCTCCATCAACAGCCTCACTTCGACACTTCTTCTCTTATAATTAAACTTGGAACCTGATATTTGTATCTAATAGGAAATGAATATAAGAGTTGATGCACCATTTGCTCTAATTATGTTTACTTACTTAACTTTAACCTTGATTTATGAACTTGCCCCCTCAAACTTTTGATTAAAATTCTGCAAAATTGACATTGTTATTTACTCTTGGATGGACGAGTTGTCTTTATCATTTTGGCTTATTCAACATTTACTTTCAATTGCAGCATTACTTTTAAAGTATCTGGTTCTTGTTTATTTTGGGTTACATAAAGTAACTCTTTGTAACTGGTGTTTATCAGGAATAAATGCTCTATGGGAGTTTTTTAAGTGAATATAAAAAAGAGATAAACGTAAAAACTCTAAATAAGTGGGGTCCTATAAAAAATTGTGATCCCACTTATGATTTTTGTGTCTATAACTCTCTATATCACAAGACTCATACCAGAGAACCCTCTCCCCATATCTAAAACCATTAAAAATACTTAAAAGCTTTGCACCCAAAAAAAAAAAAAACTGAAAAGGTTTGGATTATGCTCTTCAATGTTAGGAAAAAAAAAAAGGAAAGAAACTTTAAAAAGCTAGTTCCTAGCTATCACAAAATAAGCTACATCAATGAGCTGATCCACTACTATGTGGGGCAACTGAAAATTTTTATGGGTTAATACATACAACTTGTGAGTCTTAGTAGGCACAAGTATTGAGAAATATGGTGTCTGCAAAAATGTATACAGTTATTTACTTTCTACATGTTTGTTATTCATTCACTTATTTTGTATAGTATTAGGACCCCAATTATTCAGTTTCCTCAATCCATCAAACCCAGATAGGATAAATCTGGGGTGGAACAGGGCCCTGCTAAAATCTACAGAACCTAAATGTAGGTATACTAGTCAAACTATTGAGTCAAATCCAGGATTGGATGGAATAGTTGCATTTGAAAGAGTTCACCCCACTGATATGAGCAAAGATATCTGAGGAATCAACCATATCATCTTCATCTTTCACAACTACCTGCAAGTACAAATCAAAAGGGATGTAGGACTAAGGAATTATTCCAACAAATAATTGTAAAGGTATAAGTTGAATAAAAAAAAGGTGTCATGTTATTAGTTTAATAATTGAAATGTACTATGGGAATCTTACTTCTTCTTCATCATCTTCTTCATGATTGCTACTAGCAGGTCTATGATTAGGTGCATCTCCAAAGTCATCATTCTTTGCAAACCTTCCTCTAACCCGAGGTCGGCTATCTGCCAGAGTTTTGCGGCAGGCATACTGCATATTTGATTGCATCATTAGTTGAACATGAAAATATGAAGTAACAAGTGTTTCATAAGCAAGGAAATTAGTATCTTGAACATGATAAGATTTCATGTTTGTTTAATGGGGTGTTGCTATTAGCACTCTTAATTGTCTATTCATACTTTTCATTAGCCATTCATATTTTTTGAAAAAGGAAAACTAAAATTTTGATTTGTCAGCTGGGAGTGTCAATAGAACAAATTAGGAATGTCAATAGCCTCACTTTATTTGATGATGTGGCTGTTTTGAGGCACTACCTTAATTTTCTTGCTGAAGTTTCTTTCATTTCTTTTCTTCATGTATCTATGAATCTTTTCTTTCCTTTGCTCAACAGATAGTTTTCCAACCTTGAAGGTAGAGTCCTCCAAGTTTGAGATTTCTGGTGTCAAAGTGGCAGAACTCCCAGCCCCAGCTACTAGTTGCTGGCTCTCAACAACACTAAGTGCCTGGGAAAGAAATTTACAAATAAAATTAACAGTTATTATCTTGCTCACCACAAAAGGAAAACATGCAATTAAAAAGTATTATTTAGTTAGAAGTTCTAGAAAGTGATGTACAAAAAGGACCACACATGAAGTGGGACTTTTCTAATGATGATGCTTTTTATTATCAACATTTTTGTTGAAAGTAGTGATTCCTTCTTGCTCCTAGTCCAAATTTATGCTACTTTTTGCAGGTGACATTTTAAAGGGACTGATATGCTAGCTACTGTTTTCATGGATGTGGGAATCTATGTTCTATATGGGGCATCAGCTTCTCAGAAATTTGTTGGCCATGATGACCTTTAGCAAAATTTCCACATCTGATAAAGCCTCTCTTAATTGTTAAGACTGCTGAAACCTTTCAGACTTGAAAGTATTAAACTTTGGAGATTGGACTTCTTTTTGCTTATATCATAATATATTAAACATAATTCAAACTGAACATTTTTCATTTGGTTTGTTTGCTATATAAACATAAAGCAATGAAGCAGAAGTTAACTAAGTAGTTTGAAAATTGGCCATACCTGAAGGTCTGAAGGGTTAAACACCCGCTGCATTGAATCTGTACAATATATTCCACCATTTTCTGTTTGGTATTCAAGTTCTTGAGTCTGAAGTTCAGAACCCATAAGAATGTTCCCACCAAACAGTCCAGAACGGTCAGCAGATAAGGCAGTACTAAGAGTCCCAGGAGGCATGTATGATGGCATGACAGCAGGACTAAGATAAGTGCAAGAAGGAGATGAAGGGTTGAGAGGCACATAAGAAGGGACAGAAGAAATGCAATCCTCTTCAAACACAGAAGGCAATGGAGGTCCCATAAGGGGTGCAACAGGGTCAGTGGGATACTGGGAGAAGCCCTCCACAGCTGAACATGATGCTAGTTGTTGCACCTGAGGCTGCACAGAAGAGAAATCAAACTGTTGTTGCTGGTTTGTGACTGGGAGAAATGGTGGAACACTGAAAGCTGGGGATGATGAAAAGTCTATTGAGGCAGATATGTCATTGTCAATTTCTTCTTGAGAGTCAAAGATAATAGACAGATTACTACTGTTGGTTGTGTTGTTGTTGTTGTTGGTGGTGGTGCTAGTTGGGGTGGTGACTGTATTGCTATTGCTATTGCTATTCAACTTTTTGTCTCCATCTAAAGCTAGTGTGGCATATGAGGAGTTCTCTTCATAGCAACAATTTGAGCTGGAGGTAACCTCAGAATTTGGAAGAGGCTCTGGGAACAATTCAAGGTCACAAAGTTCGAACATTCGTGCACTAATTGGGCTTGAAATTTCATCCTGCAGCCAGTGATATGAAAGCAATAATTTGAACAACATGACTACAAAAAACTACTAAACACATACTCAAAGAGTTATTTTTTGAGTGACCCTTTTATAAAACAAGTAGAGGACTAATTCTACACAACTTTTTTTCTCATTATGGGCCTGAATCCAATTCCACTTTTTGATGATAGAAACATGTCTGATCTGATCACATAGCCATCCCATAGTTTAAACTTTCAACAGATAATATTCTATTTCTCTTATCAGTCTAAACTTTGGTCTATTACATTTCTTCATCAAATAGTGAGGATTCTAAAGCGAGTAACATGCCTATAAATATCAGTTATGTTCATGAACAGAAGTCATTTGTCATTGTCTAGAAGAAAATGAAATAAATCAAAATCCCAATGGGGCATTCTACACACAACTCGGATTGGTTGCATCTTGCATCAATATTGGTGCAAAAAAAAAAAAAAAAAGAAAGATATTAAGTTGTCCAAAAGGGTTGGCTTTTTTTGGATGTTTGTTGTAGAAAAGGATGGGCATCTATGCCTTCATGTGACATTTAGGAACCAAGTTACCCAATGATTGAGTAAACAAAGAAGGAACCTCTTGGTATGTTATTTTTATTCAGTGTACTGAAAAGTATGCTTCAAATTGGAATTGAAAGGCACTTAAAGGAACCCATACAGCAATACACGTGAACTGTTGACATTAACTCCCTTCTCCCTCTCTAACTGAATAAGAATATCAAAATCCACACCACTTAGACAAGCACAAAAAGATATATATATATATATTCCACAACAATTGATAGCTATGTTTAAACAGCTATCACACAGAAAATCATGCTCAATTTGAGATAGTAATGCAGTTCATAATGCTGCCCTCAGAAAATGACATTTTGGTGGCATTTCATTGTGTTGGATTGGATAGGATAATATCAAAAAAGGGCAAAGCCTAATTCTTATGGAATCTACTATATATTCGTTCTTAATTATTGCTAGTCAAAAAGCACCATATATGTTTATGCTCACCAACTATATAAATTGAGAAAGAAAAGAATACGTTCTGTACTGCAAATTGTAAGGGAAGCCTGGAAACGAATTTGAAAATGACTTCTAAAATTCTGGAATAGCTAATAATACTAGCTTCCTGTTTGTTCTGGGAAGAGCACTAATAATAGGGGAAGGAATAATATTCAGACTGATGCAAAAATCAAAGTTGATGCAAAACAAGCATAAATTAAACAAACCAATCAATCATTCATGGATGAAAAGAACAAGTGCAGAAACAGCAGAAATTTCATGAGAAATAGAGGATAACAAAATTGTACACCCATGAAAACAACTTAATTAGACTTCAATATTTAACATATGATGAGAAAGAGATTAAAAAAAACAGGGAAAAATAATCCACTTTCATAACAAAATAGTGCAAGTTTCGTAAATTCAATCACATAACCTACAAGGAAATTAAAATAAGTTCGAGTTAGGAATTCCATCATGACATGATGACACAAAGGTAGCTATAGCTAGAACACATGCATGCATTATAATTAATTAGCATATCACAGATGATTGAGACTAGGTTGAGGTGATTACAATGTGTTGCTCCGCCTTTGGTGGCAGTGGCTGATCGAAAACATCATGCAACATGGTATGGTGTGTGTGTAACCCCTCGCACAAGAAACGAGGCAATATATATATATATATATGAAGGCACCCCAGAAAATAAATATTAACAAAAAGGGTATATAATTAATAACACATATATATAGAGATAGAGATGATATGTTATGTGTATAAATATATTATGTAACAATTTGTTGTTGTGGCACAACTTTGTTGGTTAGTAAGATCAAACAATGCACAAGAGCACTCTATGCATGCATATAAATTGAAGGAATTAAGGAAAGAGAATAAAGTTATATAGGTAGCTAGGATGATGGAGTCAAAGGAGATAGAGATAAAGGGGGTTGTCCAAAAAGGGGGCGTCAACGCGAGACTCATGCCCCACCATGCATTCACTGCAAACCCTCTCGATCGCCTTCCCTGGCACTGTTTCAATTCTCACTTGGATTTTGGGTTGACCAAGCCAATTATACTATTCCAATATTATTCACAATTCATTATTATTGTTTGAATACAAATATCTCATATGGATAATGATAAGGAATATATATTGATGCAAACAAATAGAAATTATACTTTATTCTCCTGTCACAATTGATTTTCAAATTCTCTTAATTTGGCTCATGAAATATTTTCGTTCTTGAAAAAATATTTAGTAAGCATATGGACTAGTTGGCTAACCCTTTTATGAGTTTACCTTAAACAGGCTGTAATGAGCTAGCTCTTGTTTAACACGTTAGTAATCTAATTAGTTACCAACATGTTAATGACAGGGATGTGTCCCTAGCTTTCCTCTTAACCTGGTTAACCCTTAAGCGTGTTTTTTTTTTTCCTTCATGTTTTATGTTTAATTAAATACAAAAAAGTGTGTGTGAGTGTAGCATGAGGCATTTCATTGAATGTTTTGGAGTAATTTTTTAAGCCTTTAGTTGAGAAATAATTAATTCAATTATAGAAAAACAACAATAGGGAGAGGTATAAAGATAAAAAATATAGGAAAAGTTAAAAAGATTGGATATAATTATCTAAAAGCATGTTTTTTAATTTATATTTACATTTAAATATTTATAATCTTTTCCCAAAGTTGTACCACGAATGGTACCAAGATTTTATAGAATTTTCTTTCATAATCGAATCCCAATCGTGCTACTTCGCCCACATCTCAATCTGTTATTACTTATTTTTGACCTCTTTATATAAGAAGACCTTATTTATGTTGTCCTGGAAAGAACCCACTATTATAATGGTCTTTAGACATTAGGGGATGCCCACAAGTGCCCCATAGGGAGGGAGGGTGAAAGGGACGTTGTGGGATTAGACTCTTTCCCACATCTCAATCTGTTATTACTTGATCGCAATCATGTAAGTTAGGCTCGCATTTTAATTTATTATTTTTGTGTCGTCTTTCTTATGTAAATACTATCTATATGTTAAAAAAAATTATATTTTCATATGACTAAAAATATGAGAATTTTTATGCTCACTATAATTATTGACACCTCTACTCAATCAAAATCCTGTGTTTGAAAAGGTTGATAATCGATAGTTTAACCACGCTTAAGACATAACTTAATAGCTTATAAATAATAATAAAAAAAAAGACATAACTTAATCTGATTAACGAATAGTTTATCAAAGGATTGAACCCGGACACTCCTATAAACATAACTTGGCTTATATTGGAGCCACTTCTACCACAAACCCTTGGTGCCCTGATGATATGGGTCCTTATCTGTTGACAACAAAGACATCTTCCTTAAAATAAAAAGGAAATATATGATATGTTAGAACTTCCCTCTTCAAGTTAAATAGAAAAATCCCAAATTAAACTAAGTTTATCAAATGGCATATTTCACTTACTTTGGCCCTCTAAGATTTTATCTCGTCAAAAAATAAATAAATTATACAAGTGTTTAGTGACTAACTAACTAACTAACAATATAAGTAACTAATCTAAACTACGCTAATTATAATGATGGTATCATGATATACGTACGATGAATTTATGGAGCTCATGTGCACTGTTGAGCTGCTTTAAAGTAAAAGATATTATGTGACCAAAAAAAAAAAAAAAAAAGATATTAATTGGACATATTCCATGCATGTTAACTAATTTGGTCTTTCTGGCATAGATTATTTTCTATGCACGTGTTATGTTCTTGTTGTTTTCCATTTCTTTTCTCACTTAGAAGTCAAAATATACCAACTTAAAGGTGAGATAATCTTAAACCAGAAATAGGAAACATGCTACTTACAAAAATAAAAATGGAAGAAAAAAAGAAGATCATTATGAGTAATAAATAACACTAGTTGGGTCGAATTTATAGAAGCATATTATTTTGACGGGATAGGAGCACATCAACTATAAATGCATGTGTAGATTTTAAATTTTGAATGACTTCGGTATTTTTATAGGTGCGGGTTAAGCCAATTGGCCCATTAATGAAGAAATAAAGCAAAAAAATCCGGGGTTATATTTTATCTCCGGGACTCGTTTGGTGGTCAGGATATGATAGGGACGGATAGGATAAGAGAGCAAGATAGGAATAAGATATGATATGAGCAGGATAAACTGTTATCCTATCCGACATTTGGTGTCCACCAGATAAGCAACTGAATAGCATTGTAATTTTAGTACGAATTTTAAAATTTTCGTTTTTGTTTCAAATGTTTTCATATTTTATTAGATTTTAGTTTTTATAATTTTTATTTTTTAAAACTATATAAAAAGACAAAATTGTCTTTGTGATAAAATTACATATAATATTTTAAAATTTTAAGATATTGTTTAGCTTAAATTGATTTTGTTTAATTTTAAATATTCATTTTTAGTTTTACGTTACATATAGTTAAATTATTAGAATATTTTTTTTTATTTTTCAGTTTTTAAAAATAATATGAAGTAACAAAATTAGCCTTGTGACAAAATAAAATTAATTTTTAAATTAATTTTTAATATTTTTATTATTTTATGTTTTATTATACCTTTTTTATAACCATATTATATTTTATTATACTTTAATTATTTTATATATAAATTATTTTTATACTTTATTATACTATAAATCACCTTATCCTATCCTGTTGAGTTCTAACCCAGCTCCCCCTCATAATAGAATTTTAACTAAATGGATAGGATATGATAGGTGACAGGATTGATTTATCCTATCCTGTTGGCTCACCAAATAATAGTTTCAAACAGGATATGATAGCTTATCATATCCTGTCTCTCTTATCCTGACCACAAAACGAGCCATAAAATTCTTTTCTTTTCCCACTACACTACATACATTTTAGAAATCAGTTTTTTTTCTTTTTTGGTATAAGTAGAAGGCCAATTTGGTCAATCCAGCAAACAAAATCAAGTATAAGCGCCTATGAAAATCAAGGAATCATATAATCCAACATTCAATCTACATAATACAATCCAAAACAGAGTTTGGGCCTAGGCAGATGGGGTGGACTGTGTTTAAATTGTGGCTTTCAGAGGAATCCCTCACATGAATTATTTTTTATCTGCATCCATTTCAAAAATAGATGGGATAAAGTTACTAAAATGTAAATTTAAATTAAAAAAAAAATTACTCAAAAATCTTTTAAAATTAGTCTTGAAGTAACTTGATCCCCACTCTACAATTTGTGAGGTCATCTTTCTCCTTCATTATTCAAGTGCACCTCCAATGCAAACAAAAAAGTGTATTTGAACTACAATCTGGTTAACAAATTTGATAGTTGTATATACTGTCAATAGGTCATACAGCCAGCCAAGTGAGGCTATGAAAATGGTTCCTAACAAACTAATAAACTATAGACATCCATATCCATTTTGATAACATTGCTACTGCCACTACTTTAACACAAGTTTGTCAAATCAAATTGTATTTGTACGCAATGGTTGTGTTTGTAGCTAGCTACAAAGATGTGGCACAAAGGTCTCATATTGTAAACCTTGCCTTCTGGTTAATGCCATGGGAAACCGAAAATTGCATGTAAAATAGCTTCCTTGGTGCTTTATTTCTTAGTAGTTGGGGAAGTAGATTCCATCCTTTACATTATATTCTACAACCTTCTTGTGTTGGGAGTAGGGACCATCTGGCTTCCACAAACCCAAACTTTTTTGTAAAATCCAAAATGGGATTTCAAGCACACAATCTACTGATAAGAACTTGGGCAACATGTCTAACACCATACAAAGTGGAAGTGGGTAAACTAAACTACATACAAAGAGTTATGGATAAAGTAATAGCAATTAGTAAACAAGAAGAAAAGGGGGGAGGAGAAGAGGTGAGAGACGTTTCTTTTGGACATCCAAAAGCATCTTAGCTTTGCAAAGGGGAAGCATGTGTAAAACCCCACAACTGCACATATTAGAAATATAAATCATAAATCATCCTAACACAACTCGATATAAAGAAGATGTGTGGACATGAATGCATAGCATATAATATAAATTATATAATGAATTGATAGCAGTAAATATGGAGTTGATATAATGAAAAATCAAACTTTCGCTATTTCATGGCTACCCATTTAGACTGGGGGAAAAATTTTGATGATAGACCGGGAAAATTTAAAACCCACTTCTGCATCCAAACTTGGAAACTATGAGTACATTGGTCCATCACTTTGTTAAGGAGAAGCTAATTCAGAGCCTTTGCTTTGAAAGTAGCTAGTACTCATTCACCCAATAAAAGGTATGCAGTATGCTAGTTATCAGAGATTCAACTCATGAATTTTGTAACATTCATCGGGAAAGGATAACAAAAAATCTTATGTGGGTTGTCCTTCATCTTTTCATGTGGTCAGGAATGAGGAAAGGGCAGGCTGAATGTATAGCAAAGGTTTACTTCATTTCATAAATGTAATGTAATGTTGTGTAAACCATTAGAACAAAGAAGATTTAGGGCAGGTTCCAGATTGCTGATGTGAAGCAATAGAGAGTGACAGAAATAACGAGTCAAATAGATTAAAAAGAATTTAAGCACAGAGAAGCAAATTGAACCAAAAGCAAAAGAGTGCTAGTTCAGCAGCAAGTAGGGGTTGAAAGCCACTTAACAATTCGTTGTAAGCTAGATACCACACGTCAGTAGTTAGAACATCACCTCAACATTCTTCAACTCAAAGTCTGGACTATGAGCCAGACATAGGTTTCCAAATGTGTCGCACGGTCCACTAGTTCCAGTTAACCTTTCCAACCAGAAGGATACATTCAAGAAGAGATTTCACAGGTGGTACTTCAACTAGAAAATAGAAATGTACTGAAAGAAACCAAGCAGTACTATTGAAATACTTACAGATCTTCATCCAAGCATAAAGCATAATTACCCCCACCACCAAGTGCAAGTAAATCATTCAAGCACATGTAGTAGTACCTGTTGGCACCTGCACATAAATATATATTATCAGAACAACACAAGTTTGTAGAAACTAAGACGGAAAAAAGAAGAAGAGTTGGCAACTTCTCATGCTTAAAATAAGATATTGAGAGCTTGTACCACAAATAAAGATGATTTAGTTGTTCCTAATTTAGGATCGACGAAACTAGTAATAATTAATTTCTAAGTTGTAATTTCATCCCCCAATTAACCTAATCCATGAATTGTCAAAGCCTCGGACACTGAAACATCCAACAATTTGTTGGGCATCCAGCACAGCAGTTAGACGGGTGTATGTAAAGGGAGGGAATAAGGCCAAGAAGAGAGATTAGTTAAAGTGTAACTGAATGTAACTAAACTGAATGTAAATTGAATACTTTAAATAGGAAAAGTTAGTAGTTAGTTAGGAGTTAAGAACTGAGTGAGACTTTGTAGGAAAGAGGAGGTGCTCTCAAACTCATCTCCCTGTATTCTTTCTGGTTACACTGATCAGAGACACTGAATAATACTTGGGGTTGGGGGTGCTTTGCCCTAATTTCTTGATTCAATCCCTATTCTTTTCTCTCTAACCCAGTTGACTATATCAACTGGTATCAAAGCAAGTTCTGATCCGGGAAAAGAACTTCATGGTCAAGAATAAGATGGGATCAAGATTCAAGACTAGAAGCAGTTGAAAAGGTGTTAGAACGCACTGAAGAAGCGTTGCAAACTCTGTTGCAGCAAATGCAGGTGCTTCTGGGGCGTCACAATGACAGCTCCAGCGGCGGAAGTCACGGGCCACGGCGGAGGTCCGAGACCGTCGAGGGGGACAAATGGCAGCGAAGGGTGGAATTACCCACATTTTCTGGTGAGGACACGCCGGGTTGGGTAGGAAAAATGGAGCACTATTTCCGAGTGAGGGGTATCAGAGAGGAGAAGATCGAAGAGGTTCTGACCGCAGTGGAAGGTAAAGCCCTTTCTTGGTTGCAATAGTGGGAATCTTGCACAGAAAACCCTACCTGGGAAGAATTTAAGGAAGCCATACTGAAAACTCCAACCAACGCTGGTTGAGAACACATTTGAGATCTTGTTGGGGCTCAAGCAAGAGGATTCGGTGAAGGAGTATAGGGAACATTTCGAACTATACTCGGGTCCTTTGAAAATCACACAACCTGAATACTTATGTGGGATTTTCGCAAATGGACTCAAGGAGGAAATCAGAGAGGAGGTAAGGGTGCATAGGCCTAAATCATTGAAAGAGATGATGGATTTAGCCCTATTGATTGATGAAAGAAATGAGGTGTATGGGAAGAAGGGTGGGGGAACTATGTCTCGAACCCTAATGGGAAAAAGGCTGTTCCTGACTTTGCTAAATCGTTCATCATTAGTGACCAATCGATATTTTCCTTTGTTCCTTTCTTTTCCTTTCCCCCTTGCATGTGAATTGTCAGGTCACTACAATGATTAACTAGCAGTACTAAATCAATAAATATGCTCATATGAAAATGCCTTTCTATTTTTTCCGAGAAGACGACATTGAAGAGGTGATCATGACTAGTCAGTCAATAGAAAAATTTAGAGGCTCATTGTTAGCTTTGATCTATATTACACTTCATTCTTATGGTGAGTTTGCTCGGCTCCACATCATACAAAAGACAGGTCCTAATAAATATTGATAACTGAGATACCTTACCTACAAAAAGATATTTGACCCTAAAACACATGTAACTCTTGCACATATGAACTCGTCCACTTAGTCATAGATTTAGACAATACATCAATTTATTACATTTTCCTTAGTTCCAACATCCTCCAACAAAAAAGTATGAATTTTCTCGATAAGAACCCATACCAGTAGGACGAAACAGCCTTGGCTGACCATATATAGTTGTAAAGACAAAAGTTTGGTTTGTCCCCTATAACCAGTGTGAAGAAAATGAAACCATGTGTTGTCAAGATATAGAAGCACTTTTGTAACGAAGCATTATCCATGAAAAAAGAGAGTTGACATACTTGATATTTTCGCTTTGCTGTAGGTTTCAAGGGGCAGTCCAACAACCCACCAAACACAGCACCTTTCATATCTCCAACAATCTAACAGTTTTGCAAAATACATAATAAATCCATTGTCAACAAAAGAATTATACCTTGATCTACAACCAGTAAATATCATATGTACAGCATTATAGGAGACATGTATCTAGTTCTGGAAGGTTGAAATACCAGCAAACCAGGACAAGAAAGTTCAGCACTCTTCCGAATAAGCGTACGAAGTGATACTCCATCTTTCAATGTGCTGCCCTTAATTTAAAGAACAAATGTTGAATCAATACTTGAATCCAATAGCTTAACACTGTTGAATGCACTAAATAAAAAACTAGAGAGCAAAGTTACCTATAAAGTAAGACCCATCTACATCCTTTTACTATATTAGGGAGGCATGATTCAAAAAATTCATACAACTCAGGAGAAATAAAAGTAGAGTCATCAGTAAGATTGAGCGGAGACTTCTTCGAAGTATTTGGAGTTTGCTGCCCATTTGCTTCTTCGAAAACTTCAGAACTACTACTGCTCCTTCTAGAGGTCCGGTCTTCACCAATAACTTCATCTTTTAATAAATCTATGCCATTACATGTGGAACTACAATCGACATATTTATCTAAAGGACCATCTTGATCCTCTAACTTCTCATAATTATATTCAACAGAGACTGATTGAACTGGTTCAAGATCATGCTGATGCTTGTTTGTCTTGGATCTACCAAAGCTGATTGAAGGGATAATGTAAGATAAATATGAAGACTTACCCTCTTTAGAGCAGCAGTTAGCCTACACACAAAGAAATCTCGTGTCAAAGATAAAAGCAAAAGAAAGGAAAATTAAGGCGATTATTTTTCCACTTGGAATACGCAGAACTAATTAGCACAGGTTTCATAAGAAACATTCTTTGAACTTTATTCTTATTCAGTTAGATGTATATCTTTTTTTTTGCTTTCCCCAACCTCTAAGCATGAGAAAGAGGTGAGATGGCTGCAGAAAGTACAGACATTGAGACATAGGACATTTATGAAGGAAAAAATATTAAATCTTGGTGACACACTAAATTTCAAACTGAATTAAATCTAGGGATAAGGCAATCATACTCCAAATGAAGCTTATTGACAATCCCTATATCATATTTCTATGGTGATAAGACTGAATGCATATATATTGAACTTAATAAAAGTTTGTACATCAGGCACACCAAGGCAATAATAGAGTAGCAGACTTGTGATAGGACCCATCTAAGCCAAAATTTCATCCCTATGCAAAATCTATGCTATAAAAAATATATTGAGACCACGTAACAAAATTAACCCTATAGTAAGTACTACATAGATCTAAATCAACAGCAATATAATACAAAAAGTCAAAAACACAAAATATCACTTGAGTCAGTTTAGATTGCGAAGAAAAATCAATCGCTGGTAAACTCAAGTAACGTAAACAAAATTATGACAAGTTTACTTTCCATAATTCTTCAATTGATAAGCTGAGTAAGGTCTTTTTATACACATCATGTTCTGAAAGAACAATTATAAACAAACTTAATCTAATTGAATTCCTCGGGGTGTTGAGCCAAGGACAAAATGTACTTTCTCTCATCATGTATTGTTCACATTGATGACAGTGATGGCAACAACAAAGGCAATGCAGCTATAATAGGAGAATTCAACTAAAGAATGGAGTTTGATAGAGACAAAGTGGCCAGAGTTATGCTCCTAGTTTCATTTTCCACCCATAAATAGCCCATCCCAACAAAATAAAATGTGTATAGGCCTGTAAAGTTAAAACCAATTTATATTCTCCCATGTATAATGTGTTCTCCGGCACTAGCAGCCAATACAATTTAGAGTAATTAAAGCAAGAAAATGGAGTTCACAAGTAACATTATAGCCTTGTTTTTTGTTTGCTGAAAAGTGAAAACAGTTACATAGTAGATATTATATCACAACAAAGATAGTGATGGCAGAATACGTTACTAGTGTACAATTCAAAGGTCGTACAAACTTCCTAATGTGAATGCAAAACAAGGACACACATAATCCAGTTGGTGAAAATTCAAATTAACATTAATATAATATTTACCTCCCAAGTTCCAACTGTTAAAGAAAACAAATAACACAAGTGTTTTCTATGGTGCATTTGAGTAGAAAATTCAAACCCGCGATGATAATTAATAAAATTGAAACCATTCAACCCCAGATTCATATTTTTGCATAAATCAGATCTAAGTTTCAAGGAGAAGGAGATCAAAGCTTATATGAAACACAGCTAATATTATGAATAACAAACACAACTAATATAAGGAAATGCATATCAGAGAAAAGGAAAACCTGAGGTGAGGGTGAGGAGGAGTTGGGGTTGGAATTGGAATTGGGAAAGAGATGAGAAAGCTTCTGTGTGACTTTATCTTTGAAAGAAAACATTTTTTTGAAAGTGAGATATGAATATGAATGAATGTTGTGTGTGGTTTCACAATCAATTACAAAGGCTTTGAAGAATGAATGAGAAGTAATGGATGGGAGGAAGGAAAGAGGAGATAGACCAATCGGTGGCACCAGAAACAGAAGGAACAGGAAGTGTGGAAGGGACACAAAAAAAAAAAAAAAGGTAATGACGTTATGACACCGTTTTTTATATCAAATTGGCACATCGGTTAATTTCGTTGAAATTTTTGGTTAATTGAGTTTATTATATAATTAATGGGTCATTTGAAACTTATTTTTTAAAATCATATAAATATTTAGTTAATCACATGTAAATATCTGATTAATTCAGTTTTTTATATGATTAATGGGTCATCATGAATTAACCAAATATTTATACGTGATTAACCAATGAATTGAATTAACCAAATATTTGTATAAATTAACCAAGGTGTCAAAAGTTGGTGTCAACTTTTGGTGTCATAATATCATTACTCTTGTTAAAAATATGATACTTTCATCAAACATGATTCTTTCAATGTTACAAAAGTCACAAAATGCTTCTTTAAAGCCATCAACTGGGTCAGTGTGATACGTGAGATGTGTGAGTAAAATTTTAGTAACTTACTTCAGACTTCTTAGTGATCGTGCAAGAAACGTAAGCTAGGGAAGGATAAAAATAAAAATAGATTTTTATTATGTGGGACGGGTTGGGTAGCCTAAAGGTCAACCCGGGCCCTTTCATGACCCGACACCGAGTCACTAAATAGGACACGGGTTCATCCATCCTTTTATACGGGTTAAGGTCAGACCCGACCTGAAAAGTACGAGTTGGGATTGGTTCTAGGGTCGGCCCGTATTTTGCACACCCCTAGCTCCAATAGGAAAACGTATCTATATTGAGAAAAAAAAAATTATTCACCCAAAAAAAATATTATTTTAACTTGTGAAAATTTGAGACATGCAATATTTGAAATTGTTGTTAATGACGTGTTAAAGTTTGTTAATGGATATATATGTGATAAATGAGTAATTTCTTAATAGATAATTTGATTAATGATATACAAAATTTTGGTTAATAAGATATCCAATCTTAGTGTACCTGTCAATCAAATCCATCACGTTATTAATCAGAATTTTAAAATTGTATGTCATTAGTCATATGTTATAAGTGTCAGATTTTATGGTATTCAAATAACAAAACTGATTACAAATCATATTACAACTTCAAGATTAACTCTGTGGGCTTCTTTTTGGGCTGCATCTAAAATGAGGTAGGACACCAAGTGCCTCATGGTGAGGCATTACTTTTAAGCCATTGGATATATTATTATTATAATGAATGGTTCAGATTTCCTGTTTTTTTTTTAAAACAATCACCTGCTACTTACTTTTCAGGTAGCAAAAAAATAGAATTACAAATTTATCACTCACCCTATCCACCCATTCGCCAGAATATGGAAACTGGGAATCATGAACACATTCTCACCATCAAAGATCAAAACTTTTCTCAATTGATTAACAAAAATGAACATCATCCAACCAGCAAGCACAACACTCAAGCATTCTGGGTAAGGCGGTGCTAGACATCAAGCACCAACAACCCAAAAATCCGTACAAACACCTTTTGCAGCAAGGTCCATTACGAGAGAAGGATTTTAACCCAGAAAATTTCATTCTAATTTTACAAGAAATTGATCCATTATTAACAAATCAAACAAGTCATTCAAAAAGGAATCTCATTCCAGTAAAGAATTCATTCTAAATTAAATGGGAGTAATAAGAAGCATGAATGCAGAAGACTGAGTGGGCATGTTCATATTGCATAGGGGAGACCTTTGAAAAAAGCTATTCCCATAAGAAATCTTAGAAGGATTCAGAACAAGAATGAAGAAAAAAAGAACGTCTCGGATCTGCTTCAAAACCTTCTAGATTTGCTTCATGGTTCACATGTTTCAGATGGTTCAAAGCCATACCCTTACTCTACAGTGCTTGCCAATCATCATACACAACAAGTGCAATTGCAAAGCAAGATTCTCCATTGCACAACCCGGGGTGTTGTTCTTCAAGTTCGAACCTTTCCCACAAAAAGAACATACCCTTTTGCACATTCAACCAAACTTCACTTCCCCTCACAATGCAAAACCAATCCAATTCACCCGACAAGCCCACGAACTCACTGAGTCAACTCGTTCAGAACATGTTCTCCAACATCAACAACAGCAACATCATGCTTGTAGCAGCCATCGTTTCCTTGCTCCTAGTCATCATTTTTGTCCTGCTTCTCCATGTGTACGCCAAGTTGTTCTTAGCTCTGGCACCGGTTCGCTGTCGGGGCCATATCCGGCGAACTCCGGTGACCATGGACCCAACCCGGTTCCACCACTTCATCTCAAGTGAGATCGTTGTTGTGCTGCTAATGGTATTGTGCCGACTTGGACAAAAGCGCGGAGGGCGGCATCTGGTATGGTGGCATGACCAGATCTGGTGGTTATGGCGGTGATGGCAGTGGAGATACTCCGACCAATGGGAGAAAACTAAATCGAAAACGAATCTGAAATGGCGCCATCCTTTGCCGCTATTGATGAAAACTCTCAATTCTCAGGCAATGACTTGAACTCCAAAGTTGGTATTTTTACTAAGTAATGTGATAGACAAATTGTAGGAACCAACTTTGTAACATCCACACATGCATGCAAACCAACATATTTATCCAACTCAGGATTTTGAGGCTCCTCAATAGGATTGGTGAGAGAAGTATTTTCTACATGATTTGTCTCATTTGTCCCTTGCAAAGGAACAATAGGAGTTATTTCCTCCTTGAACTCCTCTTCATGATCCTCTCTTCTTGAATCATCTTCCACCACCACTTCATCGTCATTTAAGTCCATATTGGCAACAACATTCTCTTCAATTTGAGTCTCGTACGGCTTTTCTGGTAGCAATTTAGAAAATTCGCCAGCTTGCTCTTCTAACATCTGAAAGTTGTTACTTAGCATCTCCGCTACCAATTGAGAACGTTTCTTACACATTTTATGCCTTTGAATCATGCCACTAAATTCCTCCTTGCTATGCTCTATTCTCTGGATCAAAAGTTGAGCATCTATATCCCAAAGTGATTCCAGCACCTCGGGATCCAGCTTAATGTCTGGTGGTGGTTGTAAGGATGACAAATAGGATCTCCATTCCTCCTTGGAGTATATCTTCACATGTTTATCGGTGATACCATCAAACATGTTCCAATCAAGTTGATATTCCCAAGTTGGATAATAACAATAGTCCATGTGTTTCATCAACCTTGCACAAACAAAACTCAAAAGAAAAGGTCAAATATATACAAATAAAAATTAAAAAGACTAAAGTAGTTGCCTCCTTTGTTACTAATGATATTGGTATTGCCATTCCCCGGCAACGGCGCCAAAAACTTGATGGGCTCTGGCAAGTGTACCGGATCGAAGCAAGTAATAATTAAAACGGCAAGTAAATTATTACCGAGTATCGAACTCAGGGATTGGGAAACCAAGTACAACTTCACAAATTAAACAACTATTTTAGACTAAGAAATAAGTGTGAATAGATTTCAAGAAAATAAAAGAATCAATAAAATAAAATCAAATATTTTTGGGATTTAAAATATGAAAAAGAGATTTCCAGGAATTGGGTTACCAACATGGCTGCTCATGCTACTGAATTGACTACCCCTCTTGTTAATTATCAAAATTGCTTTGAAGGTGAATTTATCCTAAATAAGTTAATGTTCCTTCTCGAGATACAAGAACCGTGCCTAATGAAACCTGTGACACCCTAACTCAGGTCATCACATTTTTACCCGTTTACGGAAATAAAACTTAATTTGCTGGTTACTTTCGAAAAATATTGTTTTCTCAATGTTCTTCTTTTCAAAATATGGTGATAATTTTTTTTTCTTTTAATCCTCAAGACACAACAACGAAATCAAACCACACTTAAATACATATTGTATATAAGTTATACAACTATACCGCCTCATATGTTTTCACACCTAGATCCTTACCAGTTTAATTTATTCTTAAAACATAATATAATACAATAGGACCTAAGCTGGTCGTAACTAACTGGCACTACCACCCATAAAAGCAGCAACAGCATGCCCCGAACTAAACAACCTCCTTCTTCTTGTAGAGGTCATACCCCTTGTGCGACTCTGATATGTTTGTAAGGGTAAGACGCCAATATATGGATTTAACACAATAACTAAATGCTCGCATAAAAGAAGACACATACACATATACATAAACATCTCAATTATAGCATACAGTTTATCAGTGGGTTTCACACCCCAAACATCAACATTGGAAAACTATGCATGAACACTTCTATACATCATCTAAACATTCACACTTAATCTCATGAGATATCCCAACCAGAAATGAGTTGATCAGACTCCAGGCACGTAACCAGAATACAGGCCCACAGCCAGAATACAGGCCCACAGCCAGAATACGGCCCACGTAACTGAATACAGCACACGCAGCACAGCAACACGGCACGTCTGCCAATGCATGCAAAACACTTTTGTTTCATTCTTTTCTTTGTGTTCAATCTTTCTTTGCCGAAACTCAAAATGGCTTACGACCCACATAGTTTTAAAACACCTTTAAAACTTGTATTACAACACAGGACCTCACAGTCCGAGTGCTCAATCACGACACCTCTCGACCGATGCACCAGTCTTAGGTTCGTGGTACTAGAAAACATCTTCAAATGTTTCAATACGGTATACACCATGTATACGGTATAGGACCTTAAAGTCCAAATGACCTCAAGTCCATCACAACACAGAACCTTAGTTCCCCGACGTCTCGGTTACTAAGTCCAACTGTACTTTCAACACGGTTGAATTTATTTTTGGTTTTCAGAAATTCTTTTCCAAATTGGAAATTCTTCAATAAATTTCTTAAATAATAAAACTTAGTTTTTCACAAACCAATGAGTCACTTGAGGTTTTAACTTCTTCAAAATATGCACTGCTATTTCAAAATACTTGCCGTCTACACTATTCCAATTTTGCGGTCAAATATTATTTTTAAGGCTTTTCAAGCCAAAATTTAGCTTTTTCCACTTAATTAATTTTCTACAATCCTAATTAACTTATTTTCACCAATTTATTTCATAAAAGAATATTTTGTAATATTCCGGAATTTCTTATGTAAAAATTAGCAGTGCAAAAATATTTTCACGGTATCGCTCTCATTGTGACTCATAAATTACTTTTACACTAACAGATCATTAAAATAATAATATTTCTCAAAACTCATTATTTTTACAAAATAATATTTCCCATAAAACATTGAATACAATTTACACAGCTTATTAAAGCTTTTATCTGATTAATTGGTTGTGCACTGACCACTGTCAGGCTTCTCAAACAACACTCACAAATAACATTCAACAACAATTATCAAGATTATATCCCCAGGCAGATCATGCATCATAGCAATATAATATACAACTGCAGATAATTAAATAAATTAAAAGCAGATTGGTCGCGCTGTCGCGCACGCGCCAAAAAGCGAGCGGTTTACAAAATATGTAGTTTAGGGAGCGACAACTCGGATATCGTCTCACAAGGACTCTTGGGTTGTTGTTAACAGAAAAAGTCAGAATTGGGGGGTTTGGATTTGAAATTAAACTAAGGAAACAAAACAAAAAACAATGCAAATACAGAACAATAAAAACAAAGTAGTTTAAAGGATTATCAAATAAGCTAAAGATGATTAATCTACTGTTCTCGATTTCCCAACTTTCATCAGTTCATGTAAATTCCAAGCCCTAAGCAGATTCTAATCCCCTCCCGGTTGTAGCAACAATTAATAAGCGAAATCGCCATTACGAGATATATGTTCCTATTCCCGAATTAAGCAAACGGGGTTAAGCCCTTCGTGAACTAAGCGAACACGAATTGAACACACGCGAATTAAGCAAACGCGATTAAATATAGGAACATAACATCACCGAAATAAATCAACACAACACTATACACTCCTGAATTAAGCAAACAGAAATATATAGCATAGCATTGAAAAGGGAAAAGCATACAAAACAGGAATTACAGAACCTCAAGTGCGGTGGAAATCAATTACAGTAGACTAATCAAGGAGACTAGTTCTCCATTACAAAAGAAACACAAAGCATTAAACCTAAATTCGTAGTAGTCCTATTCTAAAAGAAAACAAAAGATAAACTACTACTGACTACTCTGACTAACTCCGCAATCTGCCACATAACAGCAATTTATATTTGTGAGTTCTGCGCGAGCTCACGAGGCGAACACTGTCTCGCGGCGCGAATATTATGAACAGTCTGCAACGTTTGGTCTTCTCACGAGGCGAAGTACGTCTCGCGTGGCGAGGAATGGAAAAGTCATGGCTTCTGGTCTTCAGTCTCGCGAGGCGAGTCATGGATTCGCGAGCCGACACAGAAAGGTTTGCAATTTCTGGCACAGTCACGCTTCAGGTTCGCGGGGCGAATGACTTCTCGCGGGGCGAAGAACTCCAGAATTATTTCTTTTTATTACCTGCAAACAAGGATTAACAGTAAGTACTTTATTTGACTCTAAATCAACTAAAATAACCTAAAAATACTTTAGAGACTCAAAATACTGCTTAAAGACAATCAAGTCTAATTTGGGCGAAAATG